>CM023095.1:2703526-3303526 GCA_013103745.1 Gardenia jasminoides
AATTGTCTTTTCTTCTTTGTCTTGTCATCAATTGGAAAAGGTGTTTAGCAGGTCTTAAATTGATTTTCTTCATGATTTGGTTCCATTAATGGAGGCTATTTTTATTTCTAGTCAAGGAAACAACCGAGGATTTGGTTCAACTTTCTTTGTGAGATCTAATCGATTTTATTTATTTCTTCTATTCATTGGTATTTGTATGTTTTCTCGCTTTTATGGCTATGATTATCGTGTGTGATTAAATAGGTGTACAATATTTAATTATTCACGTGATCTATTTACTAATTAGAGTAATTGAATCCGTAATTGTTTGATTACTTTAATCCCAGAAAGAACCGGTATAATTGGTTTTGTGTCGTGGAAATATACAATCTAATTAAATAAACCGGGAAGTGTTTGTTAATTAGAACAGGGTTTCTGATTTTAATGCAATTGAATTAAATCCTATGGTCGTATCTAGGGTTATTCCGGATTAGGGAAATAGTCAATGGTCGCAGTACCTTGGCTATCAAACAATAAGGAGAGACGCTCATCGATCAGATCGGCAAAGGAAAACCTGTTTATCAATGAATGTTGGAATTATATTTGCATCAATGATCGCTTATTTGAACCATTTCTAAGTGTATCCTTGGCTAGAGTTTTCTCATTAATTCTCTCTTAATTCCTAGTTGATTAATTAGTTAATATTTTGTTAGCATACAATTCTCAAAATTCCCCAATTAGGTCACTTGAAAAGGAGTTAATTTTCCCTACCCCGCGGAGACGACCCTATTTGCCATCGTATACAAAATTAACTAATTCTCGTATATCGGATCAAGTATACCCTTGGAATCGTGGTAGCCGTAACCCATTGCACATCCTGGAGTCCCCGCTCCAAAGACACTGATTAGCTTTGGTTATTTTATTGGCATTAGGTCTATTAATTATTATTGTACAGGCTCGACACTTGTCAATTACCCAATTGCATTAAAAGCTAGAAAAACCCAACCCTAACCCATGTACACGCTAAGAGGGTTCATTTAAGCTAGATCTTACGTTTCCCCAACATAAAACCAATTATGGTGGTCGCCACTAGTTATTAACCAAACGAACAATTACGTATTCAATTCAGTTAATTTGACAGTAGGCTATTAGGTTAAATTAAATATCCGGCCGTTGACATTCAATTAACAAAATAACCTTTAAACAATTAATTCAGGAAACGTACGAATAGTAACAATATTAAAAGAAATAACAAAAACTCGATTAGATCTCACAAATGATATGGATCGCGCCTTCGAGTCACCCTTTGAGTAGACGAGAGATTTAGCCGCTCCTCATGGAGAATCGCATCCAAGAGATGTTTGAGGAATTTTCAATAATAAACATAACCACAAGAAGACGGTATAAAGATATGAAATACTAAGCTTCCCACGTCAACGAGAAAGACGAGTCAGCAGCCAAGATGCCTTCTTTTGTTTAATTGTTTTCGTGACTAGTCAAAGAGTAATGAGCAAAAGAAAACCTACGAATTAATAGGAAAGCAATTGGAACCAAGCTTCAAAACGAAAGCAACGAGAAGACGTTTTCTCCAATCCTCCCTAAGCCTCTCAAGTCGTCCAACTTCCTCTTTTTTTTCCGCGACGGCTTAGCTAAAAATTATTTGAAAGCAAACCTAAGCTTTCCTACTTAACTAGGAGTCTCAAGAGTTCTCCTCCTAATTGGAATCTAACTTACTAAAAAACAATAATAAAGTAAAAAGGAAACCAATTACAACCTTTCCTAAATAAAAGAGCCTTTTAAGTAATTTCCCAAGAGTGAAATAAAGTCTTCAATCCCAAAGATGTCAGGCGCGTAGCATTCCTTCACAGACAATGAAGCGTGCCCACGCCTTAACCTTGAGAGCCTTCTGGAATTTTCACCAAGAATAAAGCTTTTAATCTCCAATTAATTCCAATGACCTAAAATCAATACCAAAACCAAACATGAGTAGAATAAAGTAATTAATACCATATTTAGGCCGTAATTAGGAAAAAATATCCACAAATAATGTGCACAATCAAAGCTGTTACTGTCAAGAAGTGTCGGTTTCTGTACTGTGCAGAGACGCAGAAGACTGGCAACCTTAGAAGTAAGGGGACAACAGCAAAACATGAAAAGCACTATTGGACCAGTGGGACTTTTGGATACGTATAAGGTTGATGTGTTATACGGTTTAACAACCAAAAAGGTGTGTTTTCTCCGGTTTGTACTAGGTGCCATAAAATAAATTTATTAATTTTGAGTTTTTTTTTTCCTTTTCTGCATTTTAAACCACTAAGTTAATTGTATTAGTTAGTATTGCACTAAGTGACAGCTAAAAGTTAATTTGTTAAAAGTTTTGTTATTTCGGTTGAATGGAAATGCTAGCCCAGTTCTCTGATATCGTATGAAGCCAACAAAATGTTTGGTCTGATACGATGTAGTAGCTCCTTATCATTCTGCTTCGTAAGCTAATTGAGTTCATGTGGTAGCGCAGCTTCAATCCGTCTTTGAAAAGTCAAAATTTTGTATGCTCGCAAAACTTTTTTGTCGTCTTCCGCTACAGCATGCCTCTATAAATTGAGTTGGGAACTAGTTTTGCTGTGCCATCTCAGACTCACGTACTTGTTTTCTTCTTCTTCTTCTTTATTTTTTGTGTTTCCTCCTGTCCACAATATACGAGGTGCATTGCAAAAATGGCCGGTGAAGTGCAGAATTTTTCCAGCTCGCTGAGCAACCCAGAGGCTCTTAGTAATATAGACCAAAGTGTTCAAAGGCGATCAGCCAATTACAAGCCAAACATTTGGAAATATGAACTCTTACAATCTCTTACTAGCAAATACACTGTGAGATTTCTTTACTTTCACCGTAATGTTGTTTGGTAACTTGTATATTTTGCATTTATTATACCATTTTCTGCTGCATGCATCAAAATGCACTATTTCTTACAGTCCCATGAATTTTTCAAGGTTTTTTTTTGTTTCATCTTTTCTTCATTGGATATTTATCTTTAATTTGACCTGGAAAGGGGCCATTTTTGGAATTGCACTCTTCAAATTGTTGTTCCCTTTCGCTATATTTGGTAGGTCACAAATAGAATCATCGACATTGTTTGTACACCAAGAACCTATCCAATATGTTTAGCAGAAAATGATCTGTTGACCGTCACCTTGATCACCAAACTTTTAATTCTACTTTTTCAGTCTTTAACTAGCTAAAAATGGTATCAAAATGGTCCTCCAACATATTTTTAGTATGGTTTTCACTTTTTTCCCTAATGATTATAGTTTTCTCTTAATTTGCCTCTAATATCATAAAAATTTTAATCATAAAACATGGTGCGTTAATTTGATTGGGGCTTATCATAAATTATGCAGAAACAAAAGAGTAGCTAAAAATTAGAACCTAAATAAATATAGAGGAAGCAAACAAATTGAATTTATCATTATGTTTTTTTGCCGTCATTTGCTTTTTAAAGATTGACCATTCAGTTTAGGTTCAAAGTAATTTGAGAGTCGTACACATATATACATACATACATACATACATGTTATACATACATACATACATATTGGGAGAAACATTTCAAAAAAAATGTTGAGAACAATTAGAAGAATTTTGGCAAAAGAAATCTACTTTTCTAGCGTTACCTGGCTAAAGTTAAATTTTGCACGTAAAGTTTACGAATCCCATGAGATATGGCAAAATTTATTACATGTGGACCTAATTTTAATTTGACGTTGAAATTGCAACTTTCCTCTCAGGAAGAGAGATACGAAAGGAAAGCCCAGACGCTGAAGGACGAATTGAAAGGCATGTTTGTGGATACAAGAGATACAATATCCAAGCTAGAGCTTGTTGACTGCATCTGCAAACTTGGTCTGGCCAATTACTTCCAGGACGAAATAGCTAATTTACTAGACACCATAAGCTCTGAAGAAATCTCAGCACTTTCATGGAAAATGATCTTTATGCTACAGCCTTATGCTTTAGAATTCTTAGGCAACATGGGTACAAAGCTTCAGGTAGATTCCTGAACAGCTTCCAACCTTAAGAAATGTTTCAATTCTCAAGAAATTTGATTTATCTTGATTTTACTTTTGTTGCATAAGTGGTAATGATGTGCTTATGGCTACATTCTTGTGCATGAACTATTAATTACTCGTGCATATGATGGATTGTGATTATGGAATTGTCAAAGCATAAATTCATGGTCTAATTCATGTTTAAGATGTGTTTATTTTGAACTGTCAAGTAGTCTCTTTTTGATTCTGTTCATAATGGGAATTTAGACTCATGCTACCAGAAAATTTACTATGATTTAATTGATTTGTCAACTTTGGATTATGTCGACAGAATATTATCAAAATTATTGACATAAAAGCATTCTGTTCTGAAATATTTTCACTGTAATATGACGAAGGAAGTTATTTACCCATCTTTTTGTGTAGTATCAGAAACAACAAATATACTCTGTACTAGTTGTGTTAGTGTCGTAACCTGGCATGAATATAATAAAAGATAAAAATGAGGCAGTAGTATGGTTTTAAACCATGCTGCTACAGTATAATGAACAGAAGATTCGGATCAATGCATATAAACGTATTTTTCAGAAATAGGAATGGCCTCAATTTGTTCAGTTTTGAACTTAAAACTGTTCATCACAATACGTCCGAAGTTTCACGGTTCACTAGTGAGTCTTGATTAGAACGTGTCAACAGCCATCTTCATAACTTTTTGTCCAGATATGTGTCGTCTAAGAATGAAGCATGAAGCATCAACCACATGGTGGGGTTGATCGTTTACTGGTCAAGAAATATCCTCCCAATTTTTTGTGTCCTTTAGAATCAACAGTCTTTTAATCTTTGTCACAAAAAGCCACCAACGTATGACGACCCTCGGCTAGTCATATGACTGGAGCGCGTTATTTCTAATTCCTAGGGTCTCAATCTCTCATTTAGATTTCACTCTTCAGTTCTTACTGACTAGGAATTTGTCTTTCTCCTCACACCTCTTTAATATACAATCATAAATGAGACTTGTTTTGATATATAAAGCTAATTTAATTAAAGTCTCCAACTCGAGATCACCCCTAATATTAATATGAGGGAGAGATTTTAATTAATCATCTATCAAGTTCACTTAGTAGATGCTGAATTAGTATCTCTTCAAGACTTTTTTCATGCACTCTAACTATTGTTATGGTCTCATATTCAGGCATGTTTCTGGGATTCGTAAATGAAACCGGAAAATTCAAGGCAAGCACAGCTTCGGATGTGGAAGCTTTGTTTGAGCTCTTTGAAGCATCGAATCTTGGATCAGAAGGAGAGAACATATTAAACGAAGCTAATTTGTACACTATCAGAAGTCTAAAGTCATATTTTGCCTCAAACTCTATCAAACAGGCTTTGAATCTTCCATTGCACTGGACAGCTGAATGGTATAACATCAAGAAGCATATTTTAGCATATGAACAAGAGGGTAAAATTAATCCCAAATTAGCGGAGTTGGCAAAGCTTAACTTCAACATAGTTCAAGCAGCACACCAGAAAGATCTTAAGGAGATATCAAGGTGATTTATCATGCCATAATTATTCGACCAAATTAAGAAGAATAATTTGGCCAAAAAAATAAAAGTAACTTTTATTTAATCGTTTTCTTCCCTATTTAGATGGTGGATGGAGCTTGGAATCACGGAAAAACTGAGCTTTTCGAGGGACAGAATGGTTGAAAGTTTTCTTTATGCTGGGGGAGTGGCATTTGAGCCTCAACATGGAAGTCTGAGAAAATGGCTAAGCAAAGTCATTAAAATGGTGTTAATAATTGATGATGTTTATGACATCTATGGTTCGTTGGAGGATTTGGAGTGCTTCACCAACGCTGTTGATAGGTTAGTACAATAATTTCATTGACCGGCTTTTCGATCTTAGGTTCTCCGCAATAGCACAATATGTCCAAATTTGGAATATTGAATTTTTTTTCCTTTGACATTTTGTATAAATACTATGTACATATCGCAAGCAAAAATAAATAAATAAATAAATAAATAAATAATTTTTTTTTATCAATCAGCAATTATCTATCCCACTTACTTTTACCAAAAGATGGGAGAAGGAGAATCTAAAGAGACTTGCATTAGGGACGGAAAACTACCACTGCATTAGACACAAGACCGCTACACTCTCTGGATTTTTTGAAAACAAGAAGCAATATAAATAAATAACTTGTTATATATATGTGCGTGTGCACGCGCATCTGCGTGCATTACAGAAAGAACCTTAACACATGTTAATACATGATATTCTTGACCATAGGTGGATGCCTGAGGAAGTGAAGAATTTACCCGAGTGCATGAAGATTTGCTTCTGGACATTGTTCAACACTACAGATGCAATAGCAATTGAAATTCAGAAAGAAAAAGGTTGGAACTCAGTGGCACCGCATCTACAGAAAGCAGTACGTTCTCAAATCAACTTCCATGCATAAAATAAGATTAATTAATTAAGTTATTAAGCTAAATTCTGAGCTAAAACTTTTTTCCCCCTCCGGCAGTGGGCAGATTTTTGCAAATCCTTACTTCTGGAAGCCAAGTGGGATAATCAGGGTTACACACCATCACTACAAGAATACTTAGACAATGCATCCATATCCTCATCTGGCCCTTTGCTTTCTCTTCATGTAATTTTCGGTGTCGAAAGCCAAATAACCAAGGATGTTAAGGAAATTGTTGAAGAGAATAAGGATATCATTGACTATACCTCACTCATTATTCGTTTATGCAACGACCAAGGGACATCCACGGTAAGTAAAATTATTTAATCAATAAAATTTTATTCATGTGTTTCTTTAAGTGAATTTATGTAGCTTATATATGTTCAAATTCTAAATCATTCACAGGCGGAATTAGAGAGAGGAGATGCACCGTCATCAATCTTATGTTACATGCGACAAGAAAACGTCACAGAAGAGGCTGCTAGGGAGCATATCAGAAGCATAATATGGAAGACATGGAGGAAAATCAACCGTCATTGCATCAGAACCAGCACATTTCTGCAAAAACCTGCCAAGTATATAGTAAACGAAGCAAGAGTGGCCCATTTCATTTACCAACATGGAGATGGTTTTGGTGTTCAAGATCGAGAGCATAGGAAGCGGGTCCTCTCTAACTTGATTGAACCTCTTGAACTAGTTGACTGAAGAAATTTCGTGCATGGATTTGAAGATATATAGTAGTTGTTTGGAAATACTCCTTTGGGGAAGAAGATATATAAAAGTATGCTGATAGGAAATTATATTTGTTTCATTGGAGTCGCCAGTGCCCTTTGTGCATTTGGAGGTGAATTATCTAATGCAGAAACTGTACCCAAGACATCATTCTACAGTAAGCTACTTTGCTGAAAAAGTTCCGGAATTTATCAGAAATTAAGTATATGGAAATTAGGGGGAGAAGTTGACCGATGTGTCAAACGTTAAGTCGTCTCTGCTGATTGACTTAATACGTATGAAGACAAAGATAGAAAAGACACCTGGAAACAGCAAACCCACAGGAAATCAAGGAAATTGGTAATTACGTCCTGATGTCTATTTGTTTTCTTGAAGCGACTTCACGAACTAAAAGCATCCTAGATAAAGTCTTAAACTCCATTTTTTTGATAAATTACAAATAGCACCCCTGTAATTTCATCTATTATCATATGGTCACCTAATATTTTAAAATATCCACTTTATCCCCATATAACATCATTAGTTTAAATATCAATAGTGCCTTTATTGAAATGGTGAATCAAACAATGATTTAATCACCTTATATAAAGTTGCTAGGATATTACGTGAATAAACATAAAAATCACATTGGGGTAAAATAGATATTTATGCAAAATATAAGGGAGTTAAATAGATGTTATGATTTGAGTACACGCACTTTTAGACCACATTTTATATAATCATTGTAATTGATTGTACATTTTGTTTATTTTTCACTTTCTATTAAGCCACAAGGAGATTATATGATTATTTTGAAACCTTAAAGAGATCATCTAAAATTATATAAAACTATAGAGTGTTATATGTAATTTACCCATTTTTCTTGAAGTTCAACGAATTAAAAGTATCCTAGATAAAGTCTTTAACTCCGTTTTTTTTTTTTTTTTTTGGTTGGCGATCGATTCACTCAAGTAAATTGTTTGGCGATCAATAGGTAATATTAAGCTATCTTACTAATCATTTAGCAGAGAGCAATATATGGTTGGCAGCTTTTACTTTTCTTTTTCAGAAGGAAAAGGTTCTATTACTAGAATAGTTACTAACAAGTTTACTCACTAAATGCTTACACCAACTCAAAAGATATCGCACGTTAATTTGTAATTTAAGCATGTACAACCTACTGTCTATAACATATTGTGAAACTATAACAGTTGTTGATTCCAGAATGAACAAAGGCACACAAAGTCAAGGTGCCAAAATCACCTTTCATAGTTGATCTTCTGAAAAATCATATTTAAGTACCATTTTGTGAGAAGAAATATTTGGACTTTGCAGTCATCCTTCCGTGTCACTTTTACAACAATACACGTGCCAAGGTTAAACTTTGCTCTCTAAATTTAGTCTCTTACAACGTTATACGCATATTATTTGCCCTCTCCCATCCCCCGTCCAAACCCCATTGCTATGATGAGAACTGCACCTGTCAACCGAGTAAGGAAACAGCACCTGATTTCATGGTAAACTATGCTTCACCATATCCTATAATTAATTTAAAAATTATATATAATCCCTCATAATTTGGATTAGAGTGTTTAGAGTGCATTTGATAAAACTGAAATTTAAAAATTAAAAATTAAAATTTGAAGTTTGAATTTATTAAGTTACTGAATTGTTAATTACTATATCTATTACATTTGAGTGTATTCACATTAAATGATAAGTGAATAACCTATTACTTATTTTTTGGAGCAAGTTTTGTTTAGAAAATTCAGTGTCATTTATTTAACTCGAATGTTCTTTTTTTTTTATCTGTTAAGATCTGAATCCATTAAATTTATGTGTTGAATTAAATTATCAAGCAAGGCCTTACTCTAAACTTTCCCTCCATAACGGGGTTAACTCAGGGAAACTCCATCGATGTGATAGTCTTGATTGACGGTTCAGAAAACTCTCCTCGGCCAGCGGTTCGACTCTCTCTCCCGTAATGCATAGATGGCCTAAGAATCCCATATTCGGTGGAGGCCGTAAAGTCCTTGTGCATTTGGATTCCTTGTTTTTGCACTTATTTTTGAAAAACGGTATTTCACATCTCAAATGTTACAGTAATATACCAACCAAAAATAACCCCAAAAATAACTTACACATACACAATATTTGTTTTTTTTTCCTATTTCTTTTTTCTTTTCCTTTTCCTTTTCCCTTGCCTTCTTTTCTTTCTCTCTTTCTTCTCCCAACCCACCTGCCTTCCTCAAGCTCTCGGCCACCTGACACTTCCTTTTTTTTTTTTTTTTTGCCTTCCTCTTCTCCCTTTCCCTCCCCACCACCTAGGGGTGGTGACAAAGCCGAACACCTGCAATAATAAATATTTAAACCTAACTCCGTGGGACGGAATACTCCCAGTTAAATCTGGTACTGGATCAAGGACTCCGGATGTGCAATGGGTTACTAGCTTCACCCTGATTCCAAGGAGTTTACTTAATCCGATATACCAAAAATTAACCAGAGAATTCAATTAATTTGCAAAAGTGGCAAGTAGGGTCGTCTCCTCAGGGAACGGTAGAAATTGTTTCTTTCAAGTTACAGGAAATGGGGGTTTGATGGAATAGAACTAGAAATAAAATAAATAAACTTAGAAATGAAAATACCAATTAAATAAATCACCGTGAGAACGAATAGAAGATAATTTAATAAAATGCAAGTAATGAAATTCTACCCAAAGGAACAACTTCGTGCACGGTCAATCATTCGATCATTGATGCAAGAATAATTCAATCATTCGTCACTAGGTTAGTTATAGTTATCAACAAGCTCCTCGACAACCAGCTTTCCTTACTTTTTTGACGACAGCCACCATGCACTTGACCTTCCCCAACTGATAACAACCCTAGGTAACGCACCGCAGGAATTTAATTATCCAATTGCATTAAAAGCTAGAAAAACCCAACCCTAACCAATGAACACGCTAAGAGGGTCCATTTAAGCTAGATCATACGTTTCCCCAACATAAACCATTTATGGTGGTCGTCACTTGTAATTAACTAAATGAACGATTACGTATTCACTTAGTTAATTTGACAGTAGGCTATTAAGTTAATTCAAATACCTGGCCACGATACTCAATTAACGAAGTAACCCTCAATCAATTAATCCAGAAAACGTACAAATAGTAACAAATTAAAAGAAAGGTTAGAGATTCGATTAGATCTCACAAATTTCCTGGACCGCGCCTTCGAGTCGCCCTTTGAGTAGATTAGGGTTCTAGCCGCTCCTCATGGGGAATTTCATCCAACAATTGTTTGAGAATTTTTCAACCATGGAAGTCACGAAAAGGAAAATACAATGATGTAAAACAGCGAATTGAAAAGTGAAACTTCCAAGTTAATAACACAATGAAAACCAGCCGCTAAGTTCACTTCCTTCTGTCACAATCGAGTGACTAATCACCAGGGAAAAAGACAAAACGAAAAGAAGGAAAAATGAAGACGCAGGCCAACTTTTCCTCCCTAAAACTAAGTGATCAATCACGAAGACAAAATCGAGGAAACAAGAAAACGATGAAGATTTTGTCCCTTGTCTTGTGTCGTCCTCCTCTCCTCTCTGGCGGCTTTTATCCTCCAATTTTATAGAAACCTAAGCTTTCCTAATCACTTAGGAAACCTAGTCCTAATTGGAGTCTATTTTCCTAAAAAGCATTAATAAAGTAAATAAGGAAACTAGTTACTAAAAATCCCTAATTAAAAGGGTCTTCAACCAATTATTGAAAATAAATAAAGTCTTCCACCAATGGTAGGAATTGTCAAAGGTAGGATTTTTCCACGTGACTCTTCTTCACAGGCCAATGTAGCCACGGCCTATCCTTGAAGGTCTTCTGAATTTTCACCAAAAATAGAGCTTTTAATCTTCAATTAATTCCAAGAACCTAAAATCAATACCAAAACCAAATATGAGTAGAATAAGGCAATTAAAATCATATCTAGGCCATAATTGAGGGAAAATATCTACAATTAATGTGTACAATTAAGGACTCAACAAATTCCCCCACACCTAAACAATGCTTGCCCTCAAGCATTCAAAAAACTCAAAAGTCAAAATCAATCATAGAATAGCATAATATCATAGCACAAATAATCCACATTTCCTTGACAATCTCATCAGAATCAGGATATTCAAGACTTGACAATCCTCACATAGGTAATCGTGTATGCCCTCGACACTCAAGATGTTTTAAAAAAAAATATGTACGCTCCAATCAACACCATAGAAAGAAATTACCATAAGCTTGCTAATCTATCACATCTCCACCACTAAATATGAATTTGAAATGCAAGAATCAAAGGGTCTTTGCAAGGGTTGTAATGGGGCTTAGGGTAAAGGTTGGACAAGAAGGTAATTTAGGCTCATAAATATCAAAGAAAATTCCAGAATGTCTCTTGCATGAATTCAGTTATCACAATCATCCATATAATTGGCTCTGAAACATGACAACAACTTCTCGAACATAGCAAGTGTATACAAAACAAGAGGATTAATTCCACTATCAAAGCACTTCTTTTTTTTTTTTTACGTGCTTCACCCATTTTTTTTGTTTTTCGTTTGTTTTCTCTCTTTTTGTCTCTTTTCTTTTCAACTTTTTGTTTTTTTGTTTTTTTTTGTTTTTTGTTTTTTTTTTTCCAAAGAAAACACTAATAACATACGAATATAAAAGCACTTGCTAGCTATAGATATAATCACCTTCCTCCACTTGTGATATTATCATGCAAAAGAACATTAAGTCACTCCTTTGACATAAGGTTCAAACAAAAAGGTTTAGAACAAAAAGGTTAAAGGGTGATAAAAATGTGTTTTAAACAAAGAAAAGGTTTAAGGTCCAACTTGGTCAACTAGTGGAAAATATAGTCAAGGTGGGTTTTTTTTGAAAGCCAAAAAGGGTAAATCCTAATTGCCCTTATCATTTCCTTGCACCAAATTCAATAATGTGGTCTCGACATGTATATCATAGCAAGTTCTAGAATAATCTAACTAGGTGTGATAATTACACTCAAAAAGGAATTCAAGACAACATTTGAATAATGAACAATTTAAGCTCAAAAGCTCACAAATGGCTATATATATCAAGAATATCCCGTTTTCAAATCAATTGCAAGTACATAATGGAATATTCATGCCATTTCCATTATACTACTCCTGATTGCAATTTAACCACAAAATACCCACTCATCATAAGAAGGACAAAACACCAACAAGCAACTAGAGAATAAAATGAACAAAAACAAAAATAGAAACTGAAGTTGAAACCACGAAAGACTAAAAACTAAAATAAGAGTTATCAAAGCTTATCAAAGCCAAACTAATCCCCCCCCACACCTAAACATGACATTGTCCTCAATGGAAAAAGAGAAGAGAAGGAAGGAGGACTCCTCAAGAGTTTGGTGGCTAGGGAGACCGAGGGAGGAACGGCTGTAGGGACCCTATAGACTCAAAGAAAGCCTCCATAGTCCCTGCCATGCGAGATAGCTGGAGCTCAATAGCCTCCAAACGACCATCCATGCGGTGAAGCTGCTCCTCCATGCGATGAAGACGGGCATCCACAGAAAATGGTGGAGGAGCAGGAGAGGAAGGACCGGCCTCATCAGGAGGAGTGGAATGACCAACATCCGGAGAAGCCACCGATAGAGAGTGGAAGTACAATGGGAAAACCGCTCACCAGGGGGTGTAAAGTGACACTCACCGTTGACGCACCGGATGATGCCCATCCGCTCCAAGCAATCAACGCCCAGGAGGTCCAAACAAGCCACATGTTTGGGCTTTTCAGCACGGGTTGCAATGCCAAGTTGAATCATCTGATCAGCCAAATATGTAATGACAGAGCCCAGAATTAATGGTTTATTAGGCCGAGAGATGATGTTCTGATTTGAGAGCGACCCAACACCCAAAATTTAGCCTCTCTTGTTGACCATGCACCACAAGAAATAGAATTGGGGTCTTGTAGTAAGGGTGCCGAGTTGTCCCTTCGTCCCCGAAATGTATAAGTTTAGAAGCCGTTGAATCAATCTCAAAACAGATCCTTCAAAAGTAAGCCTTAGATTTGCTCGGGTTGTACACCAGCTTATCAATGGACCACTCCCTCCAAATGTCAATATAGTCAGAAACAAAAGGCTTACATAATCACAAGTACGTGTAAGATAGGCTTTGGATGTAACCTCGGTTTCCACAACCTAATAGCACATTAAAGTCGGGTAATTGTAGACAAATGACACACATGACCCATTAAGCGAAATTTAATCACACCAGGGGTATCCAAAGTGCAATTAGGGGGTCGAACAAACTGAAAAGTGGAGTAAAATTCCACACGACAATTCAGAGTGGTAGGATCATCCAGAAATCTCTCCCAACCAATATTAGAAAATAATTGAAAACTTCATCATCGACCTTTAACTTAGCAACAAACGTGGGATGGATGCACTTACAAGCAAGTGACAAATGGGCCCCTAATCTGCTCAAAACGAGCCCTGTTCTCAACAAATAACCCTCAAGAGACGCCCCCACATGAATGCCATCATGGGGCATAAACCCTGTAGGTAAGCCTAACCGGGAACGTTTTCTAGGCCGAGAAGTAGTAGCCCCCGAAGATGGTGAAGGTGTAGGCCTAGAAGGAGTGGGCTCTAATTTGGGCTTTTCCTTTTTTCAAAGACTTTTGTTTAGCTTTAGCCATGGCTAGGGTATCAAAAATCCCAATGCTCACAGAAGAGTCCACAAACACCCAGTGAAAACCACAGAAAGCAAAATGCACCACCGAACTGCCCAGGAAAATCAACAACCCAAGTGCAACAGCCAACAAGCATCTGTAGAAAATACACCGAAATCACTAATATTAAGCAATGACCAATTATGGGAAGCAAGTCGGCCCATAAACAGCACACAAAAGATTAACCAACCAAGCGACTCAATCGCGCCACAAATAATAATAGAATAAAATCGGACCTCAAATTTAAGTAAGTAGAATCGGCATCACCACACTTAGATTAACTGGCCTCACTATGAAGTTGAAATCGAGAATTAAACACAGGCCACTAGCAGTAGTGGCTATTCTGAGGGAATGGGCATGCGCTCAATTTGCCACGCCCATGGAACTCCACTTACTCACACCTGCAGCAGCAGCAAGTCGACGGGACGGTAGAGTCGGCAAAAGCGGTAGCAAGAAGCGAGGCAGTCGCGCCGAGCAACGCATGCAGAGGGTCGGTGGCGAGACGGGGGTGCGTTACGGCGGCCACGTGGAACCCAAAGAAGCAACAAGAATTTGGAGGCGAAGAATGAGGAGTCGACGCCAAGACAAATGGCTGAAATGGAGTCTGAGAGGGGCAGCAGCTACCTTGAGCGAACAGGTCAAGTTAAGTGTAAGAAAGAAAAGTCAAGGGCGAAGAAGGCAACCCACCAAGCAATGATGATACAAAGACAACACAGGCTGAGGTGGTGGTCAGCATGGGGACATCAACGACGCATGAAAATTTATGGCCGACTCAACAACTCCAAGAGTCCATTACTGAGTAGCAACCATGGAACAATGAGGGCAACAACAAGTAACAGAACGGCAAGAAGAAGAACTCATGGACCTGAGCAACAACAGCAGCCGTGCGGACCTGATGACTGAGGAAGGTGACTGGTGTCAGACTGAAAGCAAACAAGAACAAAAAAGGAAAAGAAAACAAAAGAAAACAAGAAGGAAGAAGATGAGAAGCGGCGGAAAAGGAAAGGGAAGAAAAAAGAAGGAAAACAAAACAGACCAAAAGGGAAAGGAAAGGAAAACGTGAATTTTTTTTTTTTTTTTGAACGCTTAGGCGAAGACTGCCAGATTACCCTGTACCAAGGCACGCATAACGTGGAGAGTCTGACCAAAAATGTTGTAGACGAATTTGACCGTAAGACTCTTCTCCACAACCAAGGCACGCCCTAACTGGGAAAGTCTTCTGTCCAGGCCAAACGAAAAACTCCACTGAACCAAATTTTTGCACACACATCCAAGGCAAAACGAAATAACGAGAAATGGAAAAATGCTTGGGTTGCCTCCCAAGTAGCGCCTTTCTTTAACGTCTTTGGCTAGACCCAACGAAAGCTCTCAAGTTGTAAAATTAGGATCTTCAAGAGTGATAATCTCCACTTCCTCAACATTGTAACCTTCATAATAAGGCTTGAGGCGATGACCATTAACTACAAACTTCTTGTCTGTCTTTAAACTGTGGATTTCCACTGCACCAAAATGAAAAACATTAGAGACGACAAATGGACCAATCCAACGAGAACGCAACTTACCAGGAAAAAGTTTGAGTCTTGAGTGATAAAGAAGCACTTTTTGTCCCACTTCAAATGTTTTCTTGAAATTTGGTCATGAAAAACTTTGCTCCTCTCCCTGTAAATCCATGCATTCTCATAGGCTTCATTCCTTAACTCCTCTAATTCCCTGTAATTGAGTTTCTATTTTCCCCAAAGACCCTCGAGATGCATGTTGCACTGTTTAATAGCCCAAAATGCTTTGTGCTCATATTCGACAGGGAGATGGCACGGTTTACCGAACACCAACCTATAGGGAGACATCCCAATAGGTGTCTTATAAGCGGTCCTGTACGCCCAGAGTGCATCTTCCAACCTCAAACTCCAATCCTTCCGATCGGGGCGGACCATTTTCTCCAAGATTGACTTGACTTCTCTATTTGAAATCTCCGCTTGTCCATTGGTCTGTGGATGATATGAGGTGGAAACTTTATGATTTACTCCATACCGACGGAGCAAAGCTGTAATTACCCGTTACATGTAAATGCTTTCCTATCGCTATCATGGCCCTTGGGATTCCAAAGCTAACAAAATATGGCTTTTCACCTAAATTTGCAACTACTTTAGAATCATTAGTCCGGTGGCTTTTGGCTTCCACCCATTTGGATAATGTAGTCAACAAGTAAAATATATAAAACCCATAAGATGAGGGAAAAGGACCCATGAAGTCAATACCCCAAACATCAAAAATTTCACAAAATAATATGGGTGCAGGGCATTTGGTCTCTATGGGATATATTACCTACCCGCTGACATCTATCACATGACTTGCAAAACACGTAAGCATCTTTAAAGAGGGTAGGCAAGAGAAACCACTTTCTAACACCCACGAAAGTAAGCTTAGGGCCAAAATGGCCACCACATGCATAAGAGTGACAAAAGTTAAAATGGAATTGAATTCGACTCACTCACGCATCTACGCGATCACTTGATCGCGATGACTTCCAAAGATAGGGTCATCCCAAATAAAATACTTGCATCACTCGCTTTATCCCTTTAGCCTTTGGCCAACCCGGTAATTGATTAGTGACTATAAAATTTACAATATCAGCATACCAAGGCGTAGGATTAATGGCAAGCAATTGCTCTTCAGAAACGCTCTCAACGGTGGGTCCTCTCAGATTTGTAAGCAAGCGACTCAAGTGATCAGCTACTAGGTTTTCCGCCCACTTTTATCCTTTATCTCCAAATCAAACTCAGAGGGAGCGTAATCCATCGGATGAGTCGGTTTTGCATCCTTCTTTGTCAACAAGTATCTCAAGGCTGCATGATCGAAAAAATTATTACTTTTGCACCCAATAAATAAGACCTAAATTTTTCTAGTGCAAAACAACTAATAATTCTTTCTCGCTTGTAGAGTAATTGTGAGCTCCATTCGTGGCCTTGGATGTAATAGATCGGTGCTGCCTTGCCAATCCTTTGTCCCAAGACTGCCCCATCGTGATAATCACTTGCGCATACATTATTTCAAATGGGAGGTTCCGGTCGGTTGAATGATGGGTGGCGATGTCAATGACTCTTTCAATTTATCAAACGCCACCTTGCATTCGTTGGTGAAGTCGAATGGTATGTCCTTTTGCAACAACTTGAACAGGGGTGATCCAACTTTTGAAAAGTCTTTGATGAATCTTCTATAAAATCCTGCATGACCCAAAAAGGAACGTACCTCCCACACTTACGGGTAAGGTAAAAGCAAATAATATCTATTTTTGCTTTATCTACTTCTATTCCCTTAGCGGCACACAACATGCCCTAGGACAATACCATGATCCACCATAAAGTGGCATTTTTCCCAATTAAGAACCAAATTGCTTCCATGCACCTTTTCAAAATTAAAGCTAGATTATCGAGACATTCTTCGAAACTATTCCCATATACACTAAAATCATCCATGAACACCTCAATAATCTTTTCCATCGTATTCGAGAAAATACTTACCATACACCTTTGAAACGTTGTGGTGCATTACAGAGACCGAATGGCATCCTCCGTAAGCAAAAGTACAATGGGCATGTGAACGTGGTCTTTTCTTGGTCTTCTGACGCAATGGCAATTTGGAAGTAACCTGAAAAACCATCAAGGAAGCAATAGTAAACACGGCCAGCCAATCTCTCTATCATTTGATCAATAAAAGGGAGAGGGAAATGGTCCTTGTTTGTGACGGCATTTAATTTTCTGTAGTCTATGCATTGACGCCATCCTGTAGGCTTCCTGACAGGAACCATTTCTCCTTCTTGGTTCTCCTCTACAGTTACTCCCGCCTTTTTCGGGACCACTTGGACTGGGCTCACCCATGGGCTGTCCGAGATAGCAAATATGATACCCACCTCCAGGAGTTTAAGTATCTCCTTTTTAACCACTTCCATCATAAGTGGGTTCAATCTTCGCTTGAGCTTGCCTCACCGCTTTGCATCAACCTCAAGTCAGATTCGATGCATGCACAAGGATGGACTGATGCCCTTTATGTCTGCTATGCTCCACCCAATTGCCTCTTTATGATCTCTAAGGAGACGCACTAACTTCTCCTCTTGACTTGGCGATAATTGTGAAGAAATAATAACTGGAAGTGTCTCCTTATCTCCAAAAAGGCATACTTCAAATGACTCGGGAGAGGTTTGAGCTCTAACTCTGGTGCCTGCATAACAGAAGGCAACAATTTTTGTTGGATCTCTGATATAAAAAGAGAATTTACTTCATACCTTGAGGAAATAGGTGGGAGTGAATGCAAGGCCTCAAGCACATGGCACAACTCCTCACTGATCTCCATCCCAGGAGGTTCTCCCAAGTCCAAATTCTTGGTTAATGCCACCTCTAGTGCATCTTTTCCATCTAATTCAAAAGTTTCCTGTACAAGGGGCTCAATAACACTTAAAGCAAAAACTGAGTTAGATTCTTTCGGTACTCATTGCATCAAAGATATTAAAATGTACAGTTCCCCATCAAATTCCATTGATAAAGTACCTCATTCACATCTATTTTGGTCCTAGCTTAGAAAAGGCCGACCTAACAAAATAGGTGACGGATTTAATGCTCTTTCATCTCCCATATCTAGGACATAAAAATCTGCTGGAAATATAAGCTCATTAACTTGCACCAAAACATCTTCAACTAACCCCTCAGGATAAGCATTAGTACCGCTAGTTGAATGATGATACGCTTCTTAAGTGGCCCAAGATTTAGAGGTATAAATGGTTTTAGGCATCACATTAATTGAAGCCCCAAATCTAGCATTGCCCTCCCAATCATGGTATCTCCTATTTTACAAGGATTGTGAACATACCGGATCCCCACACTTGGGTGGAGCTTCCTTGAAGTACAGTGACACGCTTTCTCCCACAACCACTCTCTCATTACCCCTTAGCTTCTTTATTGGTGCACAAGTCCTTCAAAAATTTTGCGTGCCGGTATTTGCTTGATTGCATCCAAGTAGGGATGTTAATCTCTATTCTCAAACACGCCCAAGATTTCTTTCTCCTTTTCGCCTTTTTCGCTCTCTCCAACCTACAAGGAAAAGGGAGGTAAATTAGATTTAACCGAATTGAAGGATTAGAGGTTACCTTGGACTCACGTGGGAATGTGTCCTCCCTCTTCTATCTCCTTTTCAATCTCATCTTCATTTTGCTTTTTGCTCCTTTGACTTTGGCCCTTCCACCTCTCTACCACTTCTCAATGTCATGGCGACATTTTGGGATTAGCCTCAGTCGTGATGGCAATTTCCCAAAACGTGAGACTCCTTGATTGCCGTAGCCATGTGGCTTATTTGAGTCTCAAATTTTTCATGCCCCCTAGTCTCCTGTGAAACTGGGTAGTGCTGCTGAAGTTGAGCAGTGTTCGTGGCTAAATTCTTTACAATATCCTCTAAAGAGCTTCCAGGATTTGTAGATGAAGGTTGGGATTTTGCTTGATAGGGCTGCTGAAATCCTGGGGGACGGTTCACAAATGAGTTTTGAGGTTTGTTCCCGTAGCTGAAATTGGGGTGGTCTCGCCACCCTGGATTATATGTGGTGGAGTATGGATCATATTGCCTACGGGGCACGAATCCGCCTCCAACCATGTTAGCCTGTTCTACTTCCTCTTCTTGCAAAGTAGGGCATGCATCAGTGGAGTGGCCGGTGTTTGTGCAGATCCACAAACCTTGCTTGGGTGCATGTCCCGTAGCCGTTGTTGAATGGCGGATGTTAACTCGGACAACTGTTGTTGAACGATGAGATTCTATTTCATTGACTTGGTTTAGTTTCACGGTAAAACAATTGCTGAGAATTTTCTGCCATTTCAATGAGATTCCAAGCTTCCTCGGTGTTTTATTTACTGCTCCCCCCGGCAGATCAATGGCTGTCCCTGCTGATGATTGAAGTCCTTCATAGTTGGATCAGCTAAATTCACTAATTTGATGCGGGCATCTAGTGCACAACTTGTTGAACCTTCCCAATAGTCATATAAAACTTCCCTGGATATTGCTTAATCGTGATATCTCCTTTCTCAAACTTGCAGCCCGGGATGCAGGAAAGTATTTTTCCAAGAACTTCTTTTTTAATTGAGCCCAAGTTGTGATACTACTACCGGTAGGTAGTACAACCAATCTTTGCTCCATCTTTGAGGAGAAAGGGAATGCTCGAGTTTAATCTTCTTGACCCTGACGGGAGGCTTCATACTGGAACATATCACTTCAAATTCTTGAATGTGCTTGTGGGGTTCTTCACCAGACAAACCATGGTAAATGGGCAAAAGATGGATTAGCCCAGATTTCAACTCGAATGAAGTATTCTCAGAGTTGGAAATGTAATGCACAGGGCTCGCTGAGGAGATCCGAGCAGCCAATTCTCTTAGTGTTCTAGGGCGTTGGCCAGTTCATTTCTTCTTGAATCACTGATTGATTAGTGGAGATTCGGCAATTGGGATTCGAATATGTAGTGGCCAAAATTTCTTCTCAGGTTCCCCGGTCTCCTTTCTTAGTCTACTGGCGTCTTCTACCCTCGTGATCGTAAGTCAACTCACCTGTACGAGAAGAACGTGGCATAAACTAGCAACAGTACCAAATATCAAAAATAAACAAATAACCCAAAAAGAAACAAATTAACTAAAACACCGCTCTAACGGCTAAAAAATTGATGCCGTGCGAACTGCGGTAATAATAAATATTTAAACCTAATGTCCGTGAATACTCCCGAAGTTAAATCGGATCAAGGACTCATGTGCAATGGGTTACTAGCTTCACCCTGATTCCAAGGAGTTTACTTAATCCGATATACCAAAAATTAACCAGAGAATTCAATTAATTTGCAAAAGTGGCAAGTAGGGTCGTCTCCTCAGGGAACGGTAGGAAATTGTTTCTTTCCAAGTTACAGGAAAATGGGGGGTTTGGATGGAATAGAACTAGAAATAAAATAAATAAACTTAGAAATGAAAATACCAATTAAATAAATCACCAGAGAACGAATAGAAGATAATTTAATAAAAATGCAAGTAATGAAATTCTACCCAAAGGAACAACTTCGTGCACGTACCCAATCATTCGATCATTGATGCAAGAATAATTCAATCATTCGTCACTAGGTTAGTTATAGTTATCAACAAGCTCTGACAACCAGTCTTTCCTTACTTTTTCGACAGCCAAGGTACGACCGTTGACTGCTTCCCTAACCAGATAACAACCCTAGGTACGAATCAGAATTTAATTATCCAATTGCATTAAAAGCTAGAAAACCCAACCCTAACCAATGAACACGCCAAGAGGGTCCATTTAAGCTAGATCATACGCTTTCCCCAACATAAACCATTTATGGTGGTCGCCACTTGTAATTAACTAAATGAACGACATTATTCACTTAGTTAATTTGATGCAAGTAGGGCTAAGTTAATTCAAATACCGCCACGATACTCACTAACGGTAACCCTCAATCAATTAATCCGAAAACGCATAAATAGTAACAAATTAAAAGAAAGGTTAGAGATTGATTAGATCTCACAAATTTCTGACCGCTCTGAAGTCGCCTTTGAGTAGATTAGGGTTCTAGCTCCTCATGGGAATTTCATCCAACAATTGTTTGAGAATTTTTCAACCACAGTCACGAAAAGGAAAATACAATGATGTAAAACAGCGAATTGAAAAGTGAAACTTCCAAGTTAATAACACAATGAAAACCAGCCAAGTTCACTTCCTTCACAATCGAGTGACTAATCACCGGGAAAAGACAAAAGCGAAAAGAAGGAAAAAATGAAGACGCAGCCAACTTTTTTCCTCCCTAAAACTAAGTGATCAATCACGAAGACAAAATCGAGGAAACAAGAAACGATGAAGATTTTGTCCCTTGTCTTGTGTCGTCCTCCTCCTCTCCGGCTTTATCCTCCAATTTTATAGAAACCTAAGCTTTCCTAATCACTTAGGAAACCTAGTCCTAATTGAGTCTATTTTCCTAAAAGCAGCATTAATAAAGTAAATAAGGAAACTAGTTACTAAAAATCCCTAATTAAAGTGGTCTTCAACCAATTATTGAAAATAAATAAAGTCTTCCACCAATGGTAGGAATTGTCAGCGTGGGATTTTTCCACAGACTTCCTTCTTCACAGCCCACGTAGCGCCACGCCTATCCTTGAAGGTCTTCTGAATTTTCACCAAAAATAGAGCTTTAATCTTCAATTAATTCCAAGAACCTAAAATCAATACCAAAACCAAATATGAGTAGAATAAGGCAATTAAAATCATATCTAGGCCATAATTGAGGGAAAATATCTACAATTAATGTGTACAATTAAGGACTCAACAGGTGGCAATGTATTGTGTCATGTCGTTTTCGTATCGTGTCATAATTGTGTTCGTGTCTAACAAGTACAGGTCCATAAATGACACACTAAACTTTCGTGACGTGTTTGTGTCATGATTTGTTTATTAACGTGTCATGTCGTGTTTTAACTCACTTGACACATTTAATTTTTTAGATTGAAATTATTAACGGGACATCACAAAATATCAAAAACTCGTGAATTTAGAATTTCCAACAATAGTGTAGGAAAAATGGAACACAAAATACCATTACGAATTTTGGTTTTGATCTTACTTTGGAATTTAGAAATTTGTGAAAAATTTATAAAGCAAAACCCGTATTAATGATTAAACTAATTGTGCAAGGCCTACAGACTACAAGGGAAGTTATCTGGTCAAAAACTAAACTGATTAATTTCAAAAACTTAAACTTAGCGCCTTTTTTTTTTCTTACGATCTTTTGCTTCCAATTTAGTCTATGTAGGAGGGAATTAATCCACATCAAGAAAAGAAAAAGAGAGAATAAAAATATTTTTAGTTTTCAGCCTAATTTAGGAGGGAATCCAATCCAAAAGAAATTTGGTTTAAGTAAATAACTTAGTGCCTTTTGGCTCCAACTCCTTATTTTGGAGGGAATAAGACTACTTTTATAACAAGATTAGGAGCCAATCCAAAAAATTTGCCAATTTGGTGTAAAATGCGGAATTAACATGGTACTTTTCTTTAAAAAAGAAAAAATTTTGTTTGAATTCTTGGAGGGCATTTACCTATAAGTTTTAGCTCAAAAATTCAATTTGGATGGGAACAACTAAATTATATATTTATATTCATGTTAAATTTAGGAAAAACTCCAAAGAAATTTGGCTAAATAAATATAAAACTTTTGGCTACGTAAAATATTACCTAAGAATGGAACTAAAATTTAATATAGCTTTAGGTGGCAATCCAAAAAATTAATGTAGATATATTGGATCCCAATTTTCAAGTAATGCATTTTTATGAAAATAATTGATTTATGGTTGACAATTTTGTTGTGAATTCTCAAAGTTCTCTATATTTAATCTTTTGACTTCAATGTTCAAACAATGAAGGAACTAATTAAATTTTCAATCTTGGCTAATTTAGGAGTGATTGCGAAGAAATTTAGCATAAACAACAGTAAGCCTTTTAGCACCTAAAAAAAAAAGAACAGATTTGATGTAAATAGATATGTAAGAAATCCAATTAGTTCTATTTCTATATAAATATCTTAATTTTTTTTAAAAATTGGTCTATATTCTTAATTATTGAATGGTTTCTGCTCTTTATATTTGGCTTTACTACTTTAATGAGAATGAAACTTTTAAGAAATGAATCTAAAGAAATTTGAGTTAGATAGAAAAGAGAACCAAGTAAATTTTTTTTCAATTATGTAATTTAAATTTTGATGTACATCCTAAGAGTACCAAAGAAAAAAATTTTCTAATAAAAATGGTAATTCGAGTTACAAATGTGTCGTGTTATATGTTTCAAGTTAACATGTCAGCCAACAAATTTTAATGGGTTAGTGGCGTGTCATTCGTGTTAACCAAATTATCGACCCATAATGACCCATTTTCTTTTCGTGTCATAATCAAGTCAACACATTTTTGACACAAAATTTTTCGTGTCGTGTTTCGGTCAGGTAATTCTCTAGTCGTGTTCGTATCGTATTATCGTGTCAGATCTCAAATTGCCACCCCTACCGCCACCTTCCCTCTCCCTCTCCTCTCCTCCCTCCATCTCTCTCCCCTCCATCCTTCCCTCCTCTCTCCTCTCTCTCTCTCTCTCTCTCTCTCTCTCTCTCTCCTCCCTCCTCCACCTCCCTCCGTGGTGGTGAGGGAAGAGAGGGGAGGAGGAGGGGAGGGTGGCTGGCAGGGGGGAGGGAGAGGAAGAGAGAACGGAGAAAGAGAGAGGAGGGAGAGAGAGAAGGAAGGTGGAGGGAGGAGGAGGAGGTGGTAGGGGTGGTGGTGGTGGGGATGGGTTAATTTTTTAAAAAATCCAAATAAATTATTCTAAAATTGCCTCAAATAAATTTTTAATTATAAAAATACCTCACATAAATTTTAAAAAATACCCCAAAAAATATTTCAAATAAATTTTTAATTTTAAAAATGTCACAAAAATACCTAAAATTAATTTTTAATTTTAAAAATGCCCCAAAAAATTGCCCCAAATAAATTTTTACTTTTAAAAATACCACAAAAAATTATCCCAAAAACACTCTCAAAAAGTTTTTGAAAGACAGTTACAATAGTTTTTGAAAGACAGGTACAATAGTTTTTTACATTCCAAATGCTACAGTAGTGTTTTTGAAAAACAACTCCAAAAACAACTAATCTAGACGGACCCTCTATTTTTGCGTTTCATTTTCTCAAGTCAGTTGTTTAGCAATGAATAACTATCCAAGTACATTGTTTAGCAATCAATAACAAATTCATTTTCAATGGACAACAGTTTTATTTTCACTAAAGAAACAAAGGCAGACAAAGTCAAGGTGCCCAAATCACTATTAACACACTTAAGAGAAGGCTTGTTAACATCTAACACGAAATCCTAAAGATTATCTAAACTTAACATCTCTAATCTTTTCCAAAATACATTTCAAGAGTTGACGTTTTGAAATTCACCTCTAACAACCAATTTGCTGATTGTGCACACTTGGTTCAAATTGGTTCGTCCGCGTGTTTATGAATTCTTTATTCCAAGACTTCTGGCAGAGGCATTTCAGTCAACTTCCAACATCAATAATGGAGTTCAAAGATTAGCATTACTATAGCAAAACCTTCAGCAGTGTATATCTCGTCCACTTGTTTGTCCTAAGTGCCTCCTTCAACAATTTTGCACATGAACTGTAGGATGGGCTGCTTCAATCACCAATTGCAGATCTTGTACTTCTTCTTCCATGACTAGATGTCAATTGCAGCTTTTCTCGTAGCTCAAAACTGCGGGCAGAAAATAGCAAGATGGATCAAAGTGTTCAAAGGCGAACAGCCAACTATAAGCCAAACATGTGGAAATATGACCTCCTTCAATTTCTCACCAGCCAATTTTCGATGAGATTCCTTGCAATCGGCTTCTATTTTCACATGTTAGTGCCTGTTCTGTGGCCAACTTCATTAGCATTTAAAGTTGTACTAGCTTTTGCTAAAGTATGCACTCTTGAGATTTAAGAAGCTGTTTGGTTTGAATTGCACAGTCACTATCACTATCGATGTCATAGAGTGATCAATAATGAATTTTAATAAAAACTCATAGTATGTTTGTCAATGTGAAATGAAATTTATAATTTATTATTTTTTCACTATTTTTTTCATTTCCCTTTTTTTTTTGCATTTGTTGAAACAGTAGCATTTTAAAATGATTTAAGGAGAATAAGATGCGTACTTAAGATGATTCTCTAATAGCAAATGATCAATCTAAAAATCTATAAAAGAGATCTATTATTCCCATTAATTCATTTCTATTAACTTGAAACAAACATTATATATAAGTATAACTAAATTTAAAGCCGATAGTGCGGTTTGAAACCCACTTACGAAACACTCCGAAGAGTTACAAAATTTTACTTCAAGCTAAAAGTTCGTTTAGAAGTAGTTGTCACTATGACTCATGATTTCAGGTAATCGGGGAAAGCGTGTGCTAGCTGAGCTTCCATCACCTGAAAATGTCCATGCTAGATTGACTAATCTTAAATGTCCATGCTAGATCTTTCTTTTTTTAAAGAAAAACTTCTCCGGCCGTGCATATATTCGAATAGATTATACCTCATATGAGCAAACATTTTCTGGCACACACTGAACTTGCAGGTCACCTTTTTGTCATGGTGATTAGAGCTCTCTCATTTTATAAAATCTAATAGTATTTTCTCTGGATAAAGTGGGAAGTTATGCGTATGCCCAAGAAATACTTAGAACGCAATGAAAACAATAACAAAGTTAATCAACTCCATTTCTTGCACGAGTGTAAATTTAAATTAAATTACTCCTATGAGAGTTAATTCTAATATTAAGTGTGTACTCATAATGAGGGTTCAAAAGGAGGCAAAAGTTAGTGTCGGTGAAATACTGAAATGGAAAACATGGAATAGATAAATGTCTTTCCCATCACTCAACGCACATGTTTTTGGACGTGTAACACTTAAAATTGAAGGTAACGCCTTTAACTGAGTACACCCACTAAATTTCTGATTATCGCTGGCCGATTGAATTTTTATTTTATATTTAGTATGCTTTATTTAATATTATTTTCTTTTGCTATCATATTTACCTTCAGCACACTCTACCCGTTTGTGACACTATACGTTTATGCTCATGCCAAGATTAACTTTTCTCAAAATTTAATTTATAAGATCTTTTACAAATCCCAAAAAAAAAAAAAAAATTTAAGAATTTTAACAGCATCCATGCCAAGTCATCATTGACATTCGATGTATATGATCAGGCTCCGTTCATGCTATTTCTGAATAGATTAATTTTGTAATTATATCCCGATGTCTATAAATCCATTTTTGCTTCTACTGTTGTTTGCCCTGTTGATGTTTTGGGGTCTTCATGAATTAAATGTGAATTTGTTTAAGTCGTACATTTATAGGCAAGTTTACATGCTTTGCAGGGAAACGAGATGATAAATGCGTTTTCCGGGCGGATACAGTGATGATCATAAAGTTCTCTCCGTCTTTTCTAATGTTTGAAATTGCATTTACTACACACACACACACACACCATTTTTTTTTGTGGGGGGGGTGTTTGGGTTGCAGCAGCTATTGAGGGTCTGTTGTTTGTATAATTGTGTTTATGCACATAAAAATGTCACTTTGCTTTAAAGAAAATAATAAGTAGCAGCTTTTTAGGAATATATTTTGAGTTAAGAGTGAAATTAAATTCTTACCTCAGCTCATTCACCTAGGTTTTTTTTTCTTTTTTTTTTTTAACAATTGGCAATAATCTACTCTAGACCTATACTAGAGGGGAGGAGGAGTTCAACTGGACTTGTACAGGACTGGTGACTGAACCACCAGATCAGACAAGTGCACTATTGCACCTTTTGGATTTTTTGACAGAAGGAACCCACTGCTTCCTTGTAATGCACTAGGCGGGTATAATTCACTCATAGATGCTGTGATGTGATGTTTATCGTCCCATATCGAACATCATTAAGATTTAAAAAGCTCAAAGGACTTTTCCTAAAGGGATATTTAAAAATCACACTTGACTCTGCTATTTAAACTTTTTGTAATATTTAAAACTTTTATATATTTCAAACCTTTTTTTATTTATTTTTAAGTTGATTTTTATATAGATTTAGTATATTTTAAAGGCTTGGGCCATAGGTTGAGAATAGGAGGTTAGGAAAAAAAAAATTCATAGAAATCAATTTTGAGCATATAGGATTTAATTGGTGCTAATGCATTTCTTTACAAATATATTTTTTATTTTTCAAATTTACAGTTTTATGGACTATAATTCTGTGATATGGTGGTACTACTAGATATTATTTTGTAGGTAGTAGTTCTTCTTAGAGTAATAAAGTGGTTTAGAAGTATTTTTATTTAGCAAAATGAGTAAAATGTTAGTTTAGAGTTTTTGAAAAATTTTTTATTCAAATAACAAAAATGATGAAGTTAAGTGATATTTTGAAAGCATTAGGAATGCTAAGTGATATTAAATGAAACATTAGGAAAAGGTTTCCGATATTACGAAGGACATAATTTAGTGATAGATGCTATGATGTGACGTTTATCATTGCACGTCTCATATAATTCCACGGAATTGGACCCACCATGTTTGCGTTTGGTCTCTAATAAAGACAATAGTTAGGTTGCATTTCAATATCATTTAGTAAAGGTGTTGAATGTCGAATGTTAGGCCAATCGAGAGTGCCTTGTGCCCAGGAAGAAATAAATAAAATCTCAAAAAGTAAATTACAAAGTTGAAAAAGCGGTGAGAGAGTGTGGGCTAGGGGAGAGGACCTGAAAGTACCTGTTGGCAAGCAACGTGGAAAAGGAGGTTTTTGAAGAAGCGGTGGGGTTAAAAGGTTGAAAACGGGTAGGGTAAATTATTTATAGCCCTCCCGTAGTTTCGACTGTTGTCATATGACCTCCCTAATGTTCCAAAATATCCATTTCATCCCCTTATAGTTTTATGTAAAGTAGAAAGTGGATAGCATGTACAATTTGTTACGGCGTTTGTACCAAACGCGCTCTAAAAGCGCGTGTGATAAAATCTTAATATCTATACAACCACCTTATGATTCATATAAATATTCATTTTATCCTCCTATGATTTTTACAATTGTCCATATAATTATCCTATACTTTTATATAAAGTGGTTAATCCATCTATTGATTTAACATTTAAATAAGAGCACTATTGTCATTTCAACTAACGAAGTTAAATAGGGTATTTTCTGTCATGTTTCCATTTTACATAAAACCATAGGGGGTGAGTTGATATTTTGAGATGTTAGGGAGGTTATGTAGCAACAGTCGAAATCACAAGGGAGTTATATGTAATTTACCCAAAAGTGTATTCCTTAGTGGTACGAGAGGACTGCCAATGCTACCGAACATTTTCTTCCTTGGGCAATATGGATTCTATCTTCCAAGCCTGAAAGGCTGAAACAACTATGCTTAGTAAAGAGAGGGGCTTTTTCGATATACTCTTAGAGGGCAAAGTGAGTTTGACATTCAATCTTTCGAGAGTCTCCATATTCAATCTTTGATTTTGTGCCTACATCATTTACTAGGATTTATGTAACCTGCATTTCTCTGCCAGAAAGAATCGATGAAAGAGCCTTTATTTTTTTCATTCAGCTTATTCATTTTTCAGAAAACATGTACCTAGTAAGAGTCAAAGCAACAAATATTACATACTTCTAAACTAGTTTATTCCAAATGAAAAAAATCCTGCCACCACAATGACGGGTCATAAACTTGGAAGTCTGAAGTCAAACACAGTTGAGTACAACGGCATAGAGTTTCATGGTCCCCTTCCTCAAACCAAACTGTACCATTAACTTTTGTGTATTTCTTTTGCCCCCCTACAGTTGATGGATCTCGTTTCCAGGACAGAAGGGCTAAGGCACGATTTCTTCATGCATTTTTTGGACAATGCATGATGATTGATGGGTTCAGCGTACCTACAAAAGAAAAGAAAAGGAACTTGCCGGCCAACGAAAGATGTGTCCAGAAATATCGCTAACATCGTCGTACCAGCCAAAGTATCGCTATTACAATAATTGACATGCCAAGATTAAATTTTCTGTGGTTAAATTTGATCAATAAGGTCTCTTGCGACGCTAAACCCCTTCCTCAATCGTCTGTAATAGAGAATGAAGAGTTTTATCCATAAACCCTACTAAGGAAACAAACACCTGTTCACTGAAAAACTGATTCGAGAGTGTGTTCAGATAGAATATTATTTGAAAATTTTTTTAAAATAATATGATGGTACATTTTGTGATTTTATATATGTGAGATGAAAAAAAAAGTTATTGAAAAATTAAATATGTGATGATTTGTTTCTGACTGTTAAAATCAGAAAAGCTGTATCCATGTGATAGTCTTGAAAGACCGTTTTGAGTGTTGTAGTGGAATTTCTAAGGTGCTAGGAATAAGTTTCCTTTTCCTACCCAAAAAACAGAAGGATTGTTCTTAATGCTTTGGCTCTTTCCCTGTGGCATTCAGTCAGTATGCGGAGCAGGCATTGGAATCTCATGTTCATTAAAGTAGATTGTTTACAAATTAATAAGTAGGAAAATATGAATATGGTAGACTTTATGGTTCCAAGAGTCACCGACAACTCTCAATTACCAATTCTTTTAAATCTGTCATTACATGTACCTTTCCCCATCTAAATTTAGGTATTTTTACCTCCTGATATTTAGATAGTTTTCCCGATTATTTATAATCTCAATCATATTAGAGGGAGTATTATACTTGCCTGTAACTTTTAAAATTACAGATGTTTATCACCTAACTATTATTCTTAATTAAGTAAATAGTACGCTATATGATTAACCATTAAGGCTATTTGGTCGGAAGTTATTATTATTTAAGTTTTCTTTTTCTCTTTCAATGAACGAAAAGGATTTATGCCTAAAAAAAGTACCAGCAAATTTTTACTCACTTAATAGAAAACTAGGTACGTCGCTAGTTTGAAAATAAAAAGTAACAAGCTAGTTTGTACTTTAAGTATGTACAATCTTTTATTCAAACTATATTCTATGAGTTTGTAAAACAGATACAGATATCCGTGGTTTGTATTAAAAAAAAAAAAATGTATTTTAATAGATAGCACACTTTGTTTTTCCCCAAGAAAATATAAAGGCACTCAAAAGGTCACAGTCCTAAATTCTCTCGTTTTCTCTAGTTATGTGCAAATTTGCAGAAGGGGATTGCTCATAGAGGACAGAATGAGAAAATGGGAATGCCTAAATGCTCTGCTGAATGTGTGTTATGTTATTACTGTACTTTCACGAGTCACTTGACCATTTGTTTTTTGTGTGCCCTTGTGCTGCAGTATGGTCTAAAATTCATAGAAGTTCTTGTCCTTGGTCTTTGGAGCTAGAATGGCTGACTGAACAATACTGGAGCTATAATTCTTTCATTTACAGAACCAGAGGACTGCTTTGGCCACAACAGTTTATGATACATGGAGAGTAAGGAATACGGCTACTTTTCAATGAGCTACTGTTTCTTCCATTGGCGTTGAAAATAACATGGTTGCTGAGATGCAACGTGTCTCTTGGTGTGGTGTTCCAAGGTCAAGAGCAAACTGGAGCCTTATTATGGACTGCGGAATTACTTCAAATGTTTTGCTCATGGGCAGCTGTTTCTGTTTCAGTTATATACTTTGGGCAGTTCTACTTGATGTGCTATGGTATGCTGTATAAGCAGCTTTCTGCTGGAGAGAGTGTTAAACTTCCTGATCAATTCAAAGATTCGTTTTGTACCAAAAAAAAAAAAAAGGCACCCATCTTAAGCCAGGTACATTAAGAGCTGAATTTCCTAAAGATAGCTATTAGAGTCAAGACAATGAATTAAGCCAGGTACATTAAATCTATCTCAAATGCTGAGGATGTCTTGGTCTAATGGTTAAGATTTAGGTACAAGAATTAGAGAGTTTGAGTTCTATCAAAATCGACACATTAAATCTACCTCAAATGCTGAGGACGTCGTGGTCTAATAGCAAAGATTTAGGTACGAGAATTAGAGAATTTGGTTCTATCAGAATCGAGTGTGATAGCACCCAGTCTCGTGGTTTCCCTTTACCCTGTTGTTTTCGTTGCCATACTTAAATGGATCTCATCCACACTTTAGAGGGCGTCGGCACCGCACGGTTCATCACGTATCTTTTGGTGGTGCAATTGGGTCGTCTTGAAAAGGAAAGGGACCTGCCAGTGTACGAAATGCTGGCTTCTAAAATTATGATCTCCAATCTCATCGTACCAAAGCAACACCTGTTACCTGTCACCATTGTAACACCTGTCAAGGTTAATTTTGCTCTAAATTTCATAAAGACCTCTAACAACCCTTAAGTCTAAAGTCTAAACATGCCCAGCTTTTTTTACCAGTCAACCCAGGATGGAAACAAAAACTTGTTTGTTCAGGTACTAAATCCAAAACCTGTTTAATTAGGTGTCCGCAAGCGTTCATTCACCCGCTAATAGTGAAAATCACAGGTCAAATGTTCGTAATTAAGTGCACACGCAACAGCATCCCTTCCCAGTAATCATTAGACATCTATGAAGTTTGATGATTCTTATTTACATTGTTATTGGTGTCTTCGTAGACAAGTTTACCACTTCCAATTTTTTCTTTTTTGTTTTTTCTTAAACTCAAATCCATGAAGATTTTTTTTGTAAGGCACAGCCAAAGTTGAAGTGGATAGAAAGTTCGCAATCACCTCCTTTGTCGTTCTTTTCCCTGTCAACATCAGAAGAACCTATCCATGCTATAGTTAGCAAAACATTATCATATGCCACTATGAATATTAAGGAAGTGCATTTTTGCGTGTGATCCTCTCCCATAATGCAGTACGTCTTTAGAAATCAGTAAATAATATAACATTGCGTTGTTATTCACCCAGAGAGAGCACTATAAATAATGGAGCTCAAGAACAGGTCTAACCATCTTTAAACACTCGACATTCTATACCTCTTCTTCTTGTTTTAGTTTCCAATCATGTATCCTTCAACAACCATAGGCATGAACTCTAGGATAGGATTCTTCAATCATCAAATGCTATTCTTTTCTTCTTCTACTTCTTCCGTGACTAGTGTTGAATTGCGACCTTTCTCGAGCCCAAGAGTGAAGGCAGAAACTATCAGTGACCAAAATGGTCCAAGGAGAACAGCCAACTACAAGCCAAACATATGGAAACATGACCTCCTTCAATCTCTCCCTAGCCAATTTTCGGTGAGAACTTTAACTCATGATCGCCATGTTATCAACAAATGCATGTGATAGCTAAGTTTCAATTAACAAGAACGAAAACATCCATACTTAGATTGAGCTATTGAATTATCATCCTCTTCCTTTTTTCTTCTTTCTTTTTTTTTTTTTTTTTCAATTTCTCTTGTATAAAAGCGAACATTTCAGGTAGATATTGAACCTCGTCACCTTGTTATCAGGGTGATTGGAGTTCTCCTAATTTATAACAACTAATGATATTTTCTCCACATGAACCGGGCATGTTTTGTGTACGCCCAAATAATATATATACAACCAATGGCAAAGATTCGGAGTATTTTTAGTGAGTTAAAGCATTAGTGTTTACTTAACTTCCTGCCTTGAAAAATAAGTTAACTAACTTCATTTCTTTTACGTACGTGTGATAAATAAAAGTACCCTATATAGTTACTTGGCATATAGTAAATATTAATTAGTTAACCACGAGATAAGTTGGTTACATCATAGCTACAATACTTCCATTTTACTTGAAATTTTTTTCCTCTTTTCAGGAAAAGAAATACAAAACGAGAGCACAGACACTGGAAGAGGATGTCAGATGCATGTTTGTGGAAGCTACTGACACATTGTCTAATCTGGAGCTTATAGACAGCATATCAAAATTAGGCCTCGACAAATACTTCTTGGAGGAAATCAAAGAAGCTCTAGATGCCATAGCCTTGAGGAACAACAGCTCTATTTTAAAAGGAGATCTTTACGCAACCGCACTATGCTTTAGGCTTCTTAGGCATTACGGTTATCATGCTTCACAGGGTACGTACATGATACTACTTCATAGAATTCCCTATAATTTTAAGGGTATGTTTGGATGGTATATTTTTTGAGTATTTGTCAAAAATTTTACCAGAGTTTTACTGTAAAATCTTTACAAAAACTTTTGTATTTTGATTGTCTGGGAAATATTTCAAAAATTTTCTTATTTTTCCTTTCCTTTCTTGCTTTTTCCCTTTTTTTCCTCTTATCTTCTTCTTTTCTTCCATCTCCCGATTGTTGCCACCCTCCCATTTTCTTGCTTTCTCCTTGCCTCTCCTCCTCCCACTTTCCCCTTCTCCTCTCTCCCTCCCTCCTCCAGCTTTACTTACCCCCCCCCCTCCCTTTCCCCTCTCCAGCCACCCCTTCCCCTCTTCACTTCACCCTATTTCCCTCCCCCTCCATAGCCCCATTGGTCAGATGAGTAGATCAACTAGAGTTGGTTGCACAACCAGGAGGATGGGGCAGGAGGAAGGGACAAGGTTAAAAAAGAGGGGGAAGAGGGGTGGCGAGGGAGAGGTGAAGGAGGAGGGAGAGAGGAGAATGGGAAAAAGGGAGGAGAAAAGAGGGAGGGGGCGAAGATGAGGGCAGCAGTGCAGGTTGTGGAAGGCAATGGTAGGCTAAGATACGAGCAGAGTTGGCGGCGGAAGTGGAAATGGCTGGGAAGGGTGGCAGTGGAAGAGAGAAATGCATATGTGTTTTTGGATATTTTGGAGTGCGTACTTTAATTATTTTGTGATGTTTTTAGAGGGATCCTATAAGCGAAATTATTAAAAACTTGTCTATTAAAACACCCCTAAAAACAGGGGTGCCAGATTGAGAAAGTATCTATGAGAGTTCAAAAGGAAGCAAAAGTTTTGAAATGCATAATTTTGAGGGAATAAAAAAAATTGACTTCTGGATTGCCTAATCTACACAGTTCAATATGTCTTGGAATTGAAGGAACGCCTTAAAGAATTTAATTTTTTCCCTCACTTTCAATTTGGATGGATTTCAGATATTTTCCGAGGTTTTGTGGATGACACTGGTAAATTCATCCCTAGCCCAAAAGTATGTATCAAAGGGTTGCTTGAGCTTTTGCAAGCATCAAGTCTTGGTGAAGAAGGAGAAGATGTTTTGACTGAGGCTGGATTATTCTCCATCGAAAATCTTAGTGGTTTTGGGGCCAGCTCGGATAGAATGCTTGCCAAACAAGTGTTTGAAGCTATAAGTCTTCCAATGCAATGCAGAGTGGAATGGTACAACGTCAAGAAACTTGTCCATGCACATGAAAAGAATCATGAATCAACAAAGTCCAAATTGATCGAGTTAGCAAAGCTCAATTTCAATCTAGTTCAATCTTCACACCAACAAGATCTCAAGGAGGTTTCAAGGTAATGATTAATAACAAAGAAAATATCTTGGAGCGCAAATATAAGGACACCAACCTCGAGAATTTGACAAAATATCCAATTTGTACCAGTTTCTTGTTTAAATTTGATTCCTTTTTTCAAAAAAAAAAAAAAAAAAAGAAAATCCGTTGAGTACTGAAAATTTTACATTCTAGCCATCAGTTATTCAGGATTTCCACACTCTGTTCTTCTTACTATACAGTGAAAAAAACAGAAGATCCAACTAATGGGAATCCTAATTGACAAATGGCAATTCCTAAGCCTTTAATTTCTTTGTTTAGGTGGTGGATGAATCTTGGAATCAAGGAAAGGCTAAGTTTTGCGAGGGACCGAGTAGTTGAAAGTTTTCTGTATGCAGCGGGAACTGCTGCTGAGCCTAAACATGCAAGTCTAAGAAAATGGCTGAGCAAAGCCATTAATCTGATTCTAATAATAGATGATGTTTATGACGTTTATGGTACCCTGGATGAACTAGAATTCTTCACCAATGCGGTTGAGAGGTTTGAAAATACTTATAATCGTTTTTGTCAATCGTTTTAATTACTGGCTATAAATAAAGCTGTACTTGACAATTCACAGGATCTATAACTTGAATTATCTTATTAGGTGGAGCCCTGAGGAGATCAAAGAGCTACCTGAAGGCATACAGATATGTTTCTGGACATTAATAAATACTACAAATGAAATGGCAGCTGAAATTCAGCAAGAAAAAGGCTGGACATCAGTTTTACCACATCTACAGAAAACGGTAAATAGTGATGTGATCAAATTTATTTCAAATCAATTATTGAAAGTTTCTTTTTTTTTTTTTTTGTGAGCTTTCATGTATCAACAATCTTTATTAAACTTCTTTTATTTTCTATTTTCCCAGTGGACAGATTTTTTGAAATCGTTGCTCATGGAAGCTAAGTGGTATAACGAGGGTTACACACCATCACTCGAAGAGTATATTGACAATGGTTGGGTATCTTCATCTGGGCCTTTGCTTTCTCTGCTTGTAATCCTGGGTGTAGCAGATAGGAAGGCACAAAATGTTGCAGAGTATCTTAAAGATTGTCAGGAGATTATCTACCATTCCTCACTCGTAATCCGGCTTTGCAATGATCAGGGAACATCTGCGGTACATATTTAGTTGGATTATGTTTTTTCTCAAGTTGTTATGCCAGCTAATGTCAATCATTTTTTTCTGTAATCTCTAAATTTTTTTTTGTTCATCATATTCGACAAATATTGGTATTAAGTGACAATTAATCTTCCTAATGATATAGGCGGAACTTGAGAGAGGAGATGCCGCTTCATCAATCTTATGTTACATGCGAGAAGCAAATGTTTCAGAAGAAGCCGCAAGGGAGCATATCAGAAGCCTAATAGTGAAGGCCTGGAAACAGATTAATGGATACTGCATTTCCAGTCCTCCATTTCTGCAAGAACCAGCCAAATATATCACAAATACAGCAAGAGTAGCACATTTTATGTACCAACACGGAGATGGCTTTGGTGTCCAAGGTCGTGAGATTCGAGACCATGTGCGATCCAACTTCATTGAACCCTTTCAAATCAGCTGACCAAACTGTTGTTGTTCAACGTTCATGCATGGCTCAGTTAAAATGCCTAGTGTTTTGTTAAATGTATCTAGCTAGTGCTTGTGATTTTTCTGGTGGTTTTATCAATTGTATGTGGTAATTTTGAACCCAAAACTAAGCCTCCCAGAACGGATTATTCCTGTATGATGTAGGGTTTACACATAGCAATTGATGTATCAGTTAATGCCTTAATGCAGAGTCTCTATCAACGTTTCAAAATTTGCAGAAGTAGATTACTCACAGAGGCCAGAATGAGAAAATGGAGATGCCCAAATGCTCTTTTTTTTTTTTTTTTTTGGTAAATATGCCCAAATGCTCTGCTGAATGTGTGTTATGTTGAAGTGTTGTTGAGTCAGTTGATCTTTTGTTTTTTGTGTGCCCTTTTGGTGCAGTATGGTCTAAAATTCATAAAAGTTCTTATTCCTTGGTCTTTGGAGCTGGAATGGTTGACTGAACAATACTGGAGCAATAATTCTTTCATTTACAGAACCAGAGGATTCCTTTGGCTAAAAGGGTTACTTTTCAACAAGCTATTGTTTCTCCCATTGGCGTTAACAATAACATGGTTAATTGAAGAGATGCGACGTGTCTCTTGGTGTGGGGTTCAACAGTCAAAGAGCTAAAAGGGTTACTTTTCACCAAGCTATTTACGTTGCTTCTGAAAATGTTAACTTCTCGCAATCACATCCTGATGTGTCCATAAATCCAAATTTGCTTCTATTGTTATCTGCGTCTTCGTAGACAAGTTTACCACTTCCAATTTTTTCTCAAAAATAAACTCCATGAAGATATTTCGAAGATATTTTTCTTAGTACGAGGAAAGATGAAGTAGGTGGATAGAAAACTCGCAATCACCACGTTTTTGGTTCCTTTCCCTCTTGCATCAGAAGTCAGAACAATTGTATCCCTGTGATAGTGTCGGTGGAACTCTTTGATTAAATGGTACTAGGATTAAGACATTTCTGAGCACCTTTCGCTCTCAGACCTAGCAAAACAACGTCTATCACATGTCATTCTGAATATCAAGGAAGTGTCCTTTCGTGTGATCCTCTTCCGTAATGCAGGAGAAGACCTAATTAAGAACCTGTTAGAATTGCTATTTTTTGAAATTTTTGTAGAAAAAATATATTGTATCGATTATATATATCTGAGGTAAAAGGATTATTGAGGAATGTGTTTATGAAAAATGTAAAAACTTTTTGGAGAAAAATTTCAATCCAAACAAAGCCAGATGCGATTCATTAACGCAAGTTAAGTAGGTCCTTAGAAATCAATAAAAAAAATATGACATTAAGTTGTTAATCATCCACGAAGAGCATTTATGCACTTTTTCTTCAAATTGATTGGACTTTTCTTTTTGTGAATTCTTTAGTCCGGTAGTTTAGTTAACAGAGTCATTTCAGTCCGCTTCCACTATGAATGATGGAGTGCAAGCACGGGCCTAACCATCTTTAAACACTCGACAATGTATAGCTCTTCTTCTTGTTTTCCCCCCATGTATCCTTCAACAGCCATTGGCATGAAATCTAGGATCGGATTCTTCAATCATCAAATGCTAATCTTTCCTTCTTCTGCTTCTTCCGTGACTAGTGGTGAATTGCAACCTTTCTCGAGCCCAAAAGTGAATGCAGAGACTACTAGTGTGGTAAGATAGATCAAAGTGTTCAAAGGAGAACAGCCAGCTACAAGCCAAACATATGGAAACATGAACTCCTTCAATCTCTCAATAGCCAATTTTCGGTGAGAACTTTGTTTTTTTCATGATTGCCCCATGTAATCAACAAATGCATGGGATGGATAAGCTCCAAACAACAAGAATGAAAATATCCATGCTTAGAGTGAGCTATTGAATTATCATCCTCTTTTTCTTCTTTTTTTTTTTTGTTTTTTTATTTCTCTGGTATAAAAGTAAACATTTCAGGTAGATATTGAAACTCGTCTCCTTCTTATCATGGTGAGTGGAGTTCCCCTAGTTTATGACAGCTAGTGATATTTCCTCTAGACGTGCGGGGGAAGTTTTGTGTACCCCCAAACAATGCTATATAGAACAATGGATAAAATTCGGAGTACTTTTGTCTGAAATCTGAAATCTGAAGTCTGAAGTCTGAATTCATTAAATCACTGAATTGTTAAGTGGTGAATCTAATATAACTTTTGTCTGAATCTAAACACTGAATGTATTATGCCTGTTTGATAATTATAGACGACTGAATGCTGAATTTCTTGTATTTTATAATTTTGTCCTTATATTGACTTGTTTATAAATGATGTATATTGGTATATTTTACTAGTAGTACATATGATTTAATTTTATTTAAAATAAGAATTATTTATTAGAAAAGAATGAACTAAAAATGAATGAACTATTATCAAAAAAATAAGAATTATTTATTAGAAAAAGAATGAACTATTATAAAAAAAAGAAAAAGAATGAGCTAAAAATGAAAATAAAATTATAATATAACAAATTTATTTGATAAAATATAAATGCTAGTCTATCAAATGTTATAAATACAATTAATCAAAAAAGTTAAAAATGTTGATTTTTAATTTGCTCACGTAAGTTGATCATAAAAGCTTGATCAGTTTGTCGAAATCCTCCTCCGTGTTCTACATTTTCTGGGTTATCTTCAGCATGTTGCTCATTTTGTACCACAATTTCTTCATTTTCAAAGATTATTTTTCTAATCAATTTTTATTGCCTACGCTTCTATTTCTATCATAGAAGATTATTTTTCCATTAACCGTATAAATCAAATACATAGATGAAGTATAGATTTTTATTGAATATGAGTATGAACGACAACTACACAGTAGAAATAAAAACACATGCATAAATTTAAGGGATAATTTCAGAAACCTCCCTTGAGGTTTCTCATAATATCACTTAGCACCCCTAAGGTTTTTAAAATCTCACTTACCTCCCTTAGATTGATATTTCTTGTAACATTATAACCCCTTTGAAAGAAATGCAATAAAGATAAAACTTTTGTTCCAATACTACCGTTGTATTATTCTACTTATGAAGTTTACAACAATAATAAAAAATAAATCAAAGCTAAATCTTTATAAGGTGTAAATTTCTTGATTTAAACTATTTATTTTAGTTGTATTGAAACAAAAGTAAAATGTACACCTTGAAAAAATTACACCATGAAAATTTTATATGTATAAAGAGATTATTTTAGTTATCAATGTAATTTAAACTACCTCATGTATTAAAACATATTTTTCAAATTTTTTTTTGAATTTATTAATTATAACTGTCCATAAAATTTTTTTAAGATGTTAGCTAGTCACTAAAATCCTCCTAAGTGGTTGATTTAGACTAGATTAAATTTATCCATGTCCTTGGTTATCCCAACATGATTTCGATGTAGAGAAATATGGACCGTTATTATATAGCAATTTTTTAATATACATTTTTTGGATTGAAAATTTTATTTTTGGTTTGGCTTTTTAGTTAAATAGTTATCAAGATCAAGGGTAATGCTGTCAATTTGTAAATTTTGATAGGAATATTTAATTTTATCAAGTTGACAAGGGAGGTAAGTGAGATTTTGAAAACCTCAGGGGTGCTAAGTGATATTATGAGAAATCTCAAGGGAGATTTCTGAAATTATCCCTAAATTTAATACTTACCTTTATGTTAAAAGATTAAATGTTTCAACGGGTAAACTTCTTAAGAATGAAGACTGACAAAAAAAAAAAAAATTGGAGAAGAGGTTGATAAACTAAGAACAATGATGGAAAACAAAAAAGAATGAGAGAGAAGAAAGACAGTAGAAGAAAGAGAAGAGAAAAAAATAAGGTGATTGTGTTTTATTTGGTAAGGGTTATTTATGTCCTAAAAACTGTACTTAAACCCTAACATTTGAGTGTACTTTTTATTAAGTGGTACTAAGTGATAAACTTATCACTTATTTTTTGGGCTCCATTTTGCCTAGACAATTCAGACCCACTTAATCATTAAGATGTAATATTTTTTGTTATCAAACATTCTTAACACCATTAAAATCTGAAATCATTAAGATTAAGACCTGAATTGGGTTATCAAACAGGGCCTAAGTTAATTGACTTCTTGCCTTAAAAAACAAAAGTTAATTAACTTCATTTGTGATAAAAAAAGTGCTTTATATAGTTAGTTGGAATAAGTTAACCACGTGATAAGGTGCTTACACGATAGCTACAATACTTCCATTTTACTTGAACTTTTTTTCCACTTTTCAGGAAAAGAAATACAAAACGAGAGCACAGACACTGGAAGAGGATGTCAGATGCATGTTTGTGGGAGCTAGTGACACATATTGTCTAAGCTGGAGCTTATAGACAGCATATCAAAATTAGGCCTCGACAAATACTTCTTGGAGGAAATCAAAGAAGCTCTAGATGCCATAGCCTTAAGGAACAACAGCTCTATTTTAAAAGGAGATCTTCACGCTACTGCGCTATGCTTTAGGCTTCTTAGGCATTATGGTTATCACGCTTCACAAGGCACGTACATGAAATACTACTTCATAGAGTTCCTTATAAATTTAATGTGTTTGGATGGCATATTAGTATTTATCTAAATTTTACTATAATTAACTGCAAAACAAAAACTTACGTACTTTTGAGTGTTTGGTGATATTTCAAAAATTTTCTTATTTCTCATTTACTTTTCTTTTTTTTTTTTTTTTTCGCTTTCTGTTCTCTTGTCTTCTTCTTCCCCGCTACCGCTACAGCTCTGTCTCCTCCCTTTCTCCTCCTTCCTTCTCTACTGTTGCTGCCACCCCATCCCCATTTTATTTTCCCTTTTTCCCTCACTTTCCTCCTTTCCCTTCCTCCTTCTCCTTTCTTCATGCCCTTCTCCTTCTGCCCCTTTCCTCGCCACCCGTTTCCCCTTCTCGCTTAACCTCGTTTGCCTTCCTCTCCACCGTCCCCTACTAGTCATACGACCAGATCAACCAAAGATGGTTGCGCAACTAACAGGAGATTGGGGTAAAGGAAGGGGCAAAGTGAAAAGAGAAAGGAGAAAGGGTGTAGTGAGAGAGGGGGGAAGGAGAAGGGGGAGAGGAAAGGAGGGAGGGAGAGAGAATAAAAGGAGGAAGGGTGAGTCGTCGGCAGTAATGGTGGAAGTGGTGGCTAGCAGTGGTAGGTTAAGGTGGTATTGACAACGGTAAAAGAGGAAATGGATAGGGAGGGTGGTGGTAGAAGTGAAAAATGGATGCGTGTATTTTCGAATTTTTTGGGATGTATATTTTAATTATTTTGTAACATTTTTAGAGGGTCCGTGCAAACAAAGTTATTAAAAAATTATCTATTAAAAACACCCTTAAAAACACGGGTGCCAAACAGAAAAAGTATTTATGAGAATTCAAAGCAAGGCAAAGTTGTGAAATTCAAAATAATATGGAATTAAAACAATTGATTTTTGGATCGCTTAATCTACATAATTCAATGTGTTTTAAAGGGGTAACTCTTTAATCGAAGGAAATACCTTAAAATTTTTAATTTTCTTTACTCACTCCCAATTTGGATGGATTTCAGATATGTTCCTAGGTTTTGTAGATGAGAATGGTAAATTCATTCCCAGGCCAAAAGTATGTATCAAAGGGTTGCTTGAACTTTTTCAAGCATCATATCTAGGTGGAGAAGGAGAAGATGATTTGACTAAGGCTGGATTATTCTCTATCGAAAATCTTTAGTGGTTTTGGGGGCACCTCAGCTAACATGCTTGCCAAACAAGTGTTTTAAGCTATAAGCCTTCCAATGCAATGGAGAGTGGAATGGTACAATGTCAAGCAACATGTCCATGCATATGAAAAGAATCACGAATCAACAAAGTCTAAATTGATCGAGTTAGCAAAGCTCAATTTCAAACTAGTTCAATATTCACACCAAGAAGATCTCATGGAGGTTTCAAGGTAATGAACACCAACAGGGAGGGAAATTATCTTGGACCGCAAATGTAAGGAGCTAACATCGAGATTAAAAAAAAAAATCTAATTTGTACTAGCTTACTGTTTGAATTTGATTCATTTTTGCTCTGAAAAAAATTTGGGATAATTTCAGAAACCACTCCTGAGATTTCACAGAATATTGTTGAGCTCTCTTGAAGTTTTCAAAATCTCACTTATCTCCGTTGGATTGACATTTCTTGTAACAATTTAACCCTTTTGAAAGAAATGCAAGAAAGATAAAACTTTTGTTCTAATACTACCACTGTATTATCCTATTTATAAAAAATAAATTAAGGCAAAATTTTTATAAAGTGTAAATTTCTTGACTTAAACTATTTATTTTAGTTATATTGAAATAAAAGTAGAATTTACATTTTGAAAAAGTTCTATGTATAAAGAAACTATTTTAGTTATCAATAACATAATTTAATCTACATCATGTATTAAAATATGTTTTTGGTTTGACATTTAGTAAAATAGTTATTAGATCAAGGGTAATATTGTCAATTTGTGACTTTGAATAGGAATAATTAGTCTTATCAAGTTGACAAGGGAGGTAAGTGAGATTTTGAAAATTTCAAGAGAGTTGAGTGATATTACGAGAAATCTTGAGGTTTCTCAAATTATCCCAAAAAATTTTGATTCCTTTTTTCGAAATTGAGAAAAATTCCATTCAGTTTTGAAAATTTTACGCTCTACCCTTCAATTATTCAAGCTTAAACTTTGCCCTCTTACTATACAGTGAAAAATTAGATGATCCAACTTACGGGAATCCTAATTGACAAATGGAAATTATTACGCCTTTAGTTTCTTTGTTTAGGTGGTGGATGAATCTTGGAATCAAGGAAAGACTAATGTTCTGTGTAGATTAGTTATTTTTGGAGTTGTTTTTCAAAAACACTACTGTAGCATTTGGGATATGAAAAACAATTACTGTAGCTGTCTTTGAAGTGTTTTTGAAAAAATTTTTGGAGGTATTTTTAAAATTACAAATTTATTTGGGGTATTTCTGGAAGCATTTTTAAAATTAAAATTTTATTTGGAGTAATTTTGGGTGATTTTTAAATTTAAAAATTTATTTGGGGTAATTTTTGGATATTTTTAAAATTAAAAATTTATTTGGGGTAATTCTTTGAGGTATTTTTAAAATTAAAATTTATTTGGTGGGTGATGGTGTTGGGTGGCCGTGGTGGTGGGGGTGGGTTAATTTTAAAAAAAAATACACCAAATAATCCCAAATAAATTTTTAATTTTAAAAATACCCCAAAAATTACCCCAAATAAAAATTTTAATTTTAAAAATGCCATAAAAAATTAACCCAAATAAATTTTTAATTTTAAAAATGCCCCAAAAAATTACACCAAATAAATTTTTAATTTTAGAAATGCCCCAAAAAATACCCCAAATAAATTTTAAATTTTAAAAATGCCCCAAAAATTACCCCAAACAAATTTTTAATTTTAAAAATACAATAAAATACACAAATTAATTTTTAATTTTAAAAATGCCCCAAAAATTACCCCAAATAAATTTTTAATCTCAAAAATGCCACAAAAAAACCCTAGATAAGTTTTTCATTTAAAAATGCCCCAAAAATTGTACCAAATAAATTTTTAATTCTAAAAATGACTCAAAAATACTCCAAATAAATTTTTAATTTTAAAAATACAACAAAAAATTACACCAAATAAATTTTTAATTTAAAAAATGCAATAAAAAATTGCACCAAATAAATTTTTTAATTTTAAAAATGCAGCAAAAATTACGCCAAATAAATTTTTAATTTTAAAAATGCCCCAAAAAATACCCAAAAATAATTTTTAATTTTAAAAATATCCAAAGAATAAAATAAATAAATTTTAATTTTAAAAATACCCCAAAAATAACCAAAATAAACTTTTAATTTTAAAAATGCCCCAAAAATAACTAAAATAAATTTTAATTTTGAAAATGCCCCAAAAATACCCCAAATAAATTTTTTAATTTTGAAAATGCCCCAAAAATACCCCAAATAAATTTTTTAATTTTAAAAATGGCCCCAAAAATACCTCAAATAAAATTTTAATTTTAAACATGCACCAAAAATACCTTAAATAAATTTTTAAATTTAAAAATGGACAAATAAATTTTAATTTTAAAAATTAGTTCAAAAAATTTTCCTAAGTAAATTTTTAATTTTAAAAATATACCAAAAATTACCCCAAACAAATTTTTAATTTTAAAAATACCTAAAAAATACCCAAATAAATTTTTTATTTTTAAAATATCCCAAATAAATTTTTAATTTTAAAAATGCCCCAAAAATACCCTTAATAAATTTTTAATTTAAAAATATCCTAAACAATTACTACAAGTAAAGTTTTAAATTTACAAATGATCCAAAAACACTCCAAATAAATTTTTAATTTGGATAGGAGGGGGAGAGGGAGGGAGCTGCGGGGAGGGGGAGAATGAGAGAAGGGGAGAGAGAGAGGGGGAGGGATAGAGGAGGAGAGGAGGTGGTGGTGGGGTTGGAGTGGAAGAAAGGGGGATAATTTTTTTTATTTTTGTATGTATAAATTGTTTTTGAAATATTTGTTTGGATTGGCGTTTTTGGGATTGTTTTTTGTTGGTGTATTATTGTAACATTTGGGATGTGAAATACAGTTTTTCAAAAACAACTCCAAAGACAGGAAATCCAAACGGACCCTTTGCAAGGGACCGAGTGGTTGAAAGTTTTCTGTATGCCGCTGGAACTACTGCTGAGCCTAAACAAGCAAGTCTAAGAAAATGGCTGAGCAAAGTCATTAATCTGATTCTAATAATAGATGATGTTTATGACGTTTATGGTACCCTGGATGAACTAGAATTCTTCACCAATGCGGTTGAGAGGTTTGAAAATATCAAAATACTTATAATCCTTTTTGTCAACCGTTGTAATCAATGGCTATAAATAAAGCTGTACTTGACAAATCACAGCATCTATAACTTGAATTATCTTATTAGGTGGAGCCCTGAGGAGATTAAAGAGCTACCTGAAGGCATACAAATATGTTTGACATTGCTAAATACTACAAGTGAAATGGCAGCTGAAATTGAGCAAGAAAAAGGTTGGACATCAGTTTTACCATATCTACAGGAAACGGTAAATAGCGTTGTGACCAAATTTACTTCAAATTAATTATGGAAGTTCTTTTGGTGAGCTTTCATTTTTTTTTTCCGAAATGATAATTGGGATATATTAACAGCAAAGCTATACAGTAAACGAGCAAAGGCTCAAGAGAGATTACACAAGCAGTGCACCTAGGCACTGAGGATCCAAAATGTCCTCATCATGAATTATGCTTAAAGCATACTTACTAAGATGGCCACTAATATGATTCCTATCTTTCTCGACTAGACAAAACGAGCACATACGAAAAAACTTACTTAACTCTAATATGTCTTCCACAGCATTCATCAGATTTATATGGTGAGCTTTCATGTATCAACAATCTTTGTTAAATTTCTTCTATTTTCTATTTTCCCAGTGGATAGATTTTTTGAAATCGTTGCTCATGGAAGCTAAGTGGTATAACAAGGGTTACACGCCATCACTCAAAGAGTATCTTGACAATGGTTGGGTATCTTCATCTGGCCTTTGCTTTCTCTGCTTGTAATCCTGGGTGTAGCAGATAGGAAGACACAAAATGTTGCAGAACATCTTAAAGATTGTCAGGAGATTACCTACCATTCCTCACTCGTAATCCGGCTTTGCAATGATCAGGAAACATCTGCGGTACATAATTAATTGGATTATGTTTTTCATAAGTTTTTGTGCCAGCAAATGTCAGATTTTCATTTAGGGATAATTTCAGAAACCTCCCCTGAGGTTTCTAATAATTTCACCTGATACTCTCAAACTTCTAAAAATCTCATTTGCCTCCCTTACTTTATGTTTTTTGTATCATATATAACCCAGTTTAAAATATAATATTAAAAAATTCATTTTGGGAAAGTAAATCTCATTCCAAAATTACCCTTTGTTGTCTTATTTTTTATTGTTTAAATATATTAATAACAAAATAAACGAAAGTTCATGTCGATTAGAAAAAATATAGTGCGTTTTTATATAGTAAACGTTAATATTTGAATTCTACAAATGAAACCCATTTCAAAATATAATGTTAAAAAATTTATTTTGGGTGAGAGAATATAGTTTTCTTCTAAGTTTCTCCTTTTTTTATGATTTCTTAGTTACTATTATACACCAAACGTATCTTTTTAAGTTTTGTAAATGGATGAACGTAGTTTTTTAATGAGCATTTAAGACTTGGTAACAATATTAAAAAAAAAACTCTTTAGTAGTTTTTATGTCATTGGTTTGGACAAAAAATAATGATACCTTTTTGTACTGATTTAAAAACAATACAAACAAATTTATATGTAATTTTTGGCATGTTATATCTTTTTAGTCTTGAAACCATCAATTTGGACAAAAAGTAGAAAATTCAAAAATATGTAACTGATTTGTAAAATTGCTTAAGTTAACTGAAAACACTTTGCAACAAAGAATATATTATCTTTGTAATTTGCAGAATTCAAATATTAACATTTGCTATATAATAACGCACTATATTTTTTTCCAATCGACATGAACTTTCATTTATTTTGTTATTAGTATATTTAGACAATAAAAAGTAAGACAACAAAGGTTAATTTTGGAATGAGATTGTATTTACTTTCTCAAAATGAATTTTTTAATATTATATTTTAAAATGGGTTATAAATGATACCAAAAATATAAAGTAAGGGAGGCAAGTGAGATTTTTAAAAGTTTGAGGGTGCTAAATGAAACTGTCAAAAACCTTAGGGGAGGTTTCTGAAATTATCCCTTTCATTTATAACCTAGTACAACAAATCATATTTTTCTGTAACCTCTAAAATTGTTTTTGGGATAATTTTAGAAACCTCTCTTGAGGTTTCTTATAATATCACTCAGTTCCCCTGAGATTTTAAAAATCTCACTTACTTCCCCTGAATTGACATGTCTTGTAACATTTTAACCCCTTTGAAGAAAATGCAAGAAAGATAAAACTTTTATTCCAATACTATCCTTATATTATCCTATTTATGAAATCTACAATAACAATGAAAAATTAATTAAGGTTAAATTTTTACAATGTGTAAATTTCTTGATTTAAAACATTTATTTTAGTTGTATCGGAACAAGAAAAAAATTGCACTTCGAAAAAATGACACCATCAAAAATTTACACGCATGAAGAGATCATTTTAATTTTCAATAAAAACTACATCATGTATTAAAACATATTTTTTAAAAGAATTTCTTGAGTTCATTAATTATAATTGTACATGAAATTTTTCAAAATGTTAATTACTGACCAAAATCCTTCCAGATGATTGACTTTGACTAGATTTAAATTATCAATGTCTGTTGCTATCTCAGCATGGTCTCAATGTAGAGAAATATAAACTATAATTAGATAGTAATTTATTTTTATTAATATACATTTTTTAGTTTAAAAATTTTATTTGGATTTGAATTTTTGGTTAAGTAGTTATTAAGGGTAAGGGTAATGCTGTCAATTTGTAACCTTGGATATGAATATTTAGTCTTGTTAAACTGACAAGGGAGATAAGTGAGATTTTCAAAACCTCAGGGGAGGTTTCTGAAATTATCCCTTTGCTTTTTGGGTCATCATAACTGACAAATACTCATATTAAGTGACAATTAAATGTCCTGATGATATAGGCAGAACTGGGGAGAGGAGATGCTGCTTCATCAATCATATGTTACATGCGAGAAGCAAATGTTTCAGAAGAAGTGGCAAGGAAGCATATCAGAAGCCTAACAGTGAAGGCCTGGAAACAGATTAATGGATCCAAATATATCACAAATACAGCAAGAGTAGCACATTTGATGTACCAACACGGAGATGGCTTTGGTGTCCAAGATCGTGAGACTCGGGACCATGTGCAGTCCAACTTCATTGAACCCCTTCAAATCAACTGACCAAACTATTGTTGTTCAATGTTCATGCATGGCTCAGTTAAAATGCCTAAATGTTTTGTTAAATATATCTAGCTAGTGCTTGTGATTTTTCTGGTGGTTTTATCAATTGTATGTGGTAATTTTGAACCCAAAACTAAGCCTCCCAGAACGGATTATTCCAGTCTGATGCAGGGTATGCAAATAGCAATTGATGCATCAGTTAATGCCTTAATGCATTGTCTCTGTCAAGTGTCAACGTTTTCAAAATTTGATCAAACAGCACACAAATTAATAGGAATTCGTATGTGCATCCAAAGAATAATGTGGAGAACTCCAAAATTGACACGTTGTTGAAAGGGTATAAAAGAAAATGAAAAAAAAATTGTCAAATCATATTAAACCATGGAAGACGTGTTGACTGACATTGCATTCGTTAATCCAAATATAATAATCGAACTTCATAGGGATAAAAAAGTAGAAGGAAAAAAAATTCAACTCTGCAAGTGTTCTCATGTTCTAGAAACATTCTCTAGCTAAAAGTAAGTCAAGACGAACCAGGCTGATCAATTTGTTCTTTTGGTTTATACAGGCAACTGGGACAAATACATCCATGACAAAGCGCAGCACAACGTTTTCACCATCAAACACATGATCTCATTATGATTTGAGCTCATTAAATTGTACATTCGAAATTCTTCTACCCTTGATTAGAAGAATAAATACTTGATACATAGCTACCCAACCGGGTGCATGTCCAGTTAATTTGTAGAGAGAAAGCAAAAGGGATAGCAAAGAGTAAATTGCCCAGATTTTTTTTTTTTTGGGGGCGGGAGGTGTGAAATTTTGTAAATCTGGGAAGGATTATCCTATAATATTTGCACCATGTGGCTCAAGAAAGAGGGTGAAAGTAGGGTTGCAAACGACTCAAACTAAATCGAGTTTTGAGTTAATCGAGTTGAATCTCAACCACTCTTGTCAAACTTGAACTCGAGCTCGAAGTTTTCAAAGTAAACTTTGAGCTCGAAGTCGAGTTTGAATTTGAAATTAATTGAGCTCAAACTCGAGTCTACTCGAGTTCCAAAAAATGAAAAATAATTTTTTTAAAAAAAATAAATAGAATAATTATTTTTCCTTAGTAAATAATAAAAATGTTAGAGATATATATATATATATGTATATAACTTTACTATTAAAATAAAAAATAAAAAATTATATATATATTCAAGTCCACTCGCGAGCTATCGAGTCTCAGAGTAACTTGCTCGACCTTGACTCATATATGAAAACAAGTTGTTCTAATTCGACTAGAATTGAATCCATACCAAACTCAAGTCATACTCAAACTCGGCTCAGGAGCAGCTCTAATCGTTTGAAATCCTAGGTGAAAGGTAGCACACAAGTACAAGGATGCAAGAGCAGCTTCTATTGTTTGCAGTCCGAGGCGAAAGATAGCACACCAGCACAAGGATACAATATTTTAAAGTTTGGTCCTCTTGTTATTGAGAATTTTAACGTGTCTGCCGTCTAAAATCACTTATCAAATATTGGGCCCTCAGATTTTCAACTCGCACAGTGCTGCAACCCGTTTTTAGTTGATTTGACATTCAACAGTTTGGAACAAAATAATGAATAATACAATTTTGAGTAACTTTTGATAAATTTATTGCATTTTTTTTGAGTGTTTAATGTTTTAACCAAGGAGATGAAAAGCAATAGAAGTCGATTTGAAAGATAAAAGTTATAGTATTTAAAAATTCTCGTTTTTCTCAAACAAAGTCACACGGAATTTATGCGGTGCAGTGTCTCATTTAATGCAAGACACGAGCAACAAATGTCCTAGTAGTATTTAGGTGCCCAAACATCACAAGAAATCATTAATTTTTCCCAAGACAAATTCAAGTGGAATCTATGTTTGTAGTGTGCCATTTTAATGTAGACATAAATAATGTGATTGAAATATGTTTTGAGGATGTATTACCATTTATTGCAACTTTAACAGCTATGATGTTTATTTTTTAGAAAAAGTCCGGTCTTGGATCTTTTAATGCAAGTGTACTCCTATTTAGTATACTTTAAATGTTTGAGAACAAATCATTGTATGACATTTTTACATTAAGAAACACAAAGCCTTGTGTTGTTGCATGTGACTTTGGAATATATGTTGGAGTTTCAAATTAAGTGTGATTTTGTTAATTTTTCAAAATTTGATTAACTTTTGTTATTTTTAGATCTATCTTGTATCTATTGCATATTTTATTGTATTTTCTACCATTAATACACATCTAATAAAATGGAATTACCAATTAGCCCCTCAGATTTTTACTAGATCAAGATGTCATCAGCATATTACTAACCCAAATTACTATCTAAGTTAAAGTGTTATTAATACATCAAAAAAAGGAAAAAAAATGAAATACTTGGATCAAATTCATGAATCCGTTACATTTAATAACTTTTAAATCTAGATTATTGTTTTCATAAATTATACACTTAAACCTTTTAGTACATTTTGTTGTTAAAAGCACAAACATTATCTATTTGATTTTTCGTCAAAATCCTCAACATTCAATTAAACACCAAGCCCTCTTTCAAAATAATGAAAACCCTCCTTATACTACCCAGATCAGATCACAGTCATACAACTAAAACCAGAAAGGACCAAATATTGTATCTGCAGACCCCAAAGATTCTGGTATTTACCCTTTTAACACAATCCCAATTTACACTTTGACCCCCAAAAGATAAAAGAGAACCCCAGAAATCCAAATCCACCTGCCCGCTCCCGACAGAGTATAATCAACGCAAACCCTTTAGCCATTAGCAAATATTTTGATTCGCATGATTGCTGTAATACATATACATATCTGTGTATATATATATATATATATATCCAAAATTACCCATTTTTCCAGCCCTCACTTCTTCTTCTAGAGTTAGCATAGAAGAAGAAGGGAATTGGTCTCTTGCACCATCTCTCTTTAGCTCAAATCTTGAGACCCTTTTCACTATTCATTCCTTCTTCTTCTTCTATTCTAGGCCTTCTTCATTGTCAGAAAAGGGGTTGTTAATATTCATAAATTCATTGGACAAGCAGAAGGAATAATGTCGAAGAAGAAAGCTACTATGACTCTCAAGGACTTCCATGGCGGTTCCATCCCTTCCGATCTTCCTTTACCTTCTGCACCCGGCGTGTTAGTATTACTCCCTGTTTCTATCCTGATTGCTTAGTTGTCATGGATTAAAGCTTAACTCTTGATTGATTTCCTTTTTGTTGATTGTATTTCTTTAAATATCTGAAATTGTTGTTATCATTGGTGGTGGATTTATGAATTGTTCTGCTTTATTCCAGTTCGATTCTTGTTTCGGGGATGGTCTTGATTTTCTGACTTAGGGCTTGTTTATTTGAAGGCGGTGAAAGATTTTTTTTTTAATATTTTTTTTGGGCCAAAACTAGCTGGAATCTATCTTTTTCTGTTTTTCTTGGATGTATTTTTTGTTAAGGGAAATTTGACTCTGCAAAATGTTGTTGTTATAACCTCAGATCTGCAGTATGTAGCTGTATTAAAGGTTGATGAAATTTTTGTTACTTTAGGAACACAGAAAATTAGTAGTCACAAGCATATGACGTAAATGGAGATACTTGTTTGTGTGTGCGTGTGAGAGCAAATGATTTTTGGGCTTTTTTATCCGTGTAAATATATTCCTGATAGAAAAGTTGGAAATTTTGGCAGAATGGTGAGGCCATCTGAGCGTGGCTCCTTGGACCGGCAGGCAGCATGGGGGAACCCATTGGGACGGCCAGAGCACCGGTTGCGTCCAGGGTCAGCTGGGACAGCTAGGAACTTTGACGACAAGACTACTTTTTTAAGTCACAATAGTAATATAGGTAGGAATTTTGACGAGGATGAGCGGAAACCATTGGATGGGGTATCAGGTCCTCGTCGAACTGTTAGTGATGAGAGCCTCAGAGCTCTCCCAAGTCGTGTGGTGGAACCTAAGACTGATTATTCAGCCTCTGGGAGGGTCCCTAGTCGACCATCCTCAACTCCTGGGTTGCAGTATGCCAGTGGTGTAGCTGGTGGTTCTTATGCTGGGAGGTTTACTGAGACCAATCATGCAGGAGTGGGTTCTCAAGGGTTTGGACCAAGCAGTGGGGTTGGAGTGAATTATCAGAATGTTAGTGGGTCTGGTGGGCAGATGGTCTCTGGGCCGCATCCAAATGCATGGGGACTTAGGAAAGAAGCAGCTGGTGTAAAAGAACCGGCTCCTACTGCATGGTCTGCTCCAGATGCTGCAGCAAAGTTAGCTCATGCTAGTGCCCTGGAGAAGGTTTCATCTGGTAGGTGGCATTCCAAGCAACATAATAGTTCACAGCCGGATGTTGAAGTCATTAGGCAGTCAGAAGTTGAGAGTGAATTCCAGTTGAGGGACAAGGATTTGTATAGCAAGAATACATCTAGCTCTGGGCATTTGGTAGGTGTGACAGACTATCATGAGGCAGCATTGGTAAGGCAGGTGGAAAAGAGTTTGACTGTTGATGATGGAATTCGTGGTGGCAGCAAAGCAATACCAACCTATGAGAGGGCTAGAGCTTCTGTCACCTTGGAGGCAAATGAAAGGAATCCTTTAATGAATGCTGATGATTTTCAACCAATTCATCATGTAGGAAAATTTGGTGGTACTGAGTTGCAATCGGCTTTGCATTCTGAATTATTGGAAAGGCCAAAGCTGAAGTTACTTCCAAGATCCAAACCACTAGAAACTCAGGAACTGCCACTGGAATATAAGCCTGTAAAAATCTGCTCTACTTATTACTGTTGATGCATTTGGAGCTTTCAGATAATTATTATGACATCTGCATCTCATTACTGCACTTATCTAAATATACTTTTATCAGCAGCCAAGTGTTCCTGTACATGTGGAAAATATCAGTCAATCACATGGAATGCAAATTCCCCTGAAAGCTGGGCTTGTGGGATCTGAGAGTGGGAATCCTCTTGTAGAACGCCCAAAGTTAAATCTGAAGCCCCGATCTGAGGCTCTTGATCCAGCAGAAGATGGCACTGAAAGCAAGAGGTTTGCCAAAATCTTTATCTAGCTTGCTTGACTTATGCTTATCTTTTTATTTTCTATCCAGTTTGTAGTGCGTATACTGTATTTCAGTGGCCCTGCTTTGAGCTTTCCTTGCCTTTGATATGTCATTTAATATGTTCATGTGATGATATCTAGAATCAAGTTCTAAGATGCAGTTGATTGATCACTAAAGATGTCATAATGAGTCTAGGCTTTAGAGACCATTGAAGGGAAAGTTAAAATTTTCAAGTTGTATGATTTGGACTTAGAGATTGCTTATTTTGATATTGATATTGATATATATATATATATATATATATATATATATAATATTATGGCATCTTGATGTCTAGAGTGACTTATTTTTTTGCAATTTCCTCATCCGTCAGCTTAGTTTGGGAGGTTAGGACAGAAAAGAAACGAAGGGAAAATTTAAGTTGTGAGAGATGAAGAGAAGAGAATAGAAGGGAAGGGGTTGTTATGTTGTTTGGGAATTTTGAGAATAAGTCAAATGATTTTGGATATGCAAGTCATTAAATATTTGTTCAAGAGCTTTTTAGAGAAGGTGTTTTGAAAAACTTTAACAAGCTTCCTCAAAAGTTTTGGCTACTATAGTGTTGCATTTTATCCTTCGGAATCCTCCCATTTCCTTTCTTTTCTTTCTTACTAAAAACTAAAAACAGGTGAAAATGGACTTTTTCTTCTTTCCATTTTGTTTCTGTCCAAAACCCAACTCCCAAATGAAGCCTTAAGCTTTGTTCAACAGAGAATTTTGAGAAAAAATTGAAATTGGGATGGAGAGAAGAGCAGCTACATCTGCTTTGGAACTTTTGTTTAAAAGTAAGAGAAGAAAAGAAATGGATAGATCCAAGGCTCCTCCAAGGCCTCCATTTCGCTTATACTATGGTCCATTGTTTTTGCATAAAAATAGGGTCCATTACAAGTATACCCCATAAGTATTGATTGCATTTGGAGCGTGAGGTTATAAAGATTCACTTTCACCAACCAAAACTCTTGCCCTAAAGTCATCCATACATCGTTCTATGTTGTAACATCTTCTCAGCTCGAAACAGAGATGAAATCAAGTAGGAGTTCCAAATCTTTTGCTAGGTCTCTCCCATCCATTGTCCCCTTAAAAAGGTTCAAAATAGTTTTTATATACCCACTTTTCGTCCTCACTTAGGCTAGAGATATCAAGAGAAAAATGATAAGTACTGTTGTTTGGTGAAGTATTTTATCATGTCAAGTTTTGAGACAGTTAATGCAATTGCTTTATCAAGGAAAAGGGCATATCAAGTCCAAATTCTTCCTTTTGTTTTGTGTCTCAATTAAAGAATATGCTCTTTATGGAAAGTGTTTTTCAGTTAACTTTCTTTCATTCTTGCTTTATGGAAAGTGCTTTTCAGTTAACTTTCTTTCATTGTTGCATCATTCTAGTTTTCTGTTGCATTCTTCTATCTACTGGCTTAATTCTCAAAGTACTGTAAAAATCATTTTGTGATAGACTGCTGTATATGATAATTCTGGAATTCTTAGCTACCTTATAGTAATATTCACAACTATGCAGATCCATTGTCCACATTTTTGTGATGCATATATTGTTTTATTGAGTTTATTAAACATGAAAATAGATCATGGATCCAAAGTGATGTGATGCTTGTACATGCATCTTATTGGAAATGCAGTTTAGAAAAGACAATAACTTTAAAACACTTTTCCTGACAAAAAGATTATAGGAATAATGGCTTAGCAAAATGTTGTAATATTATGACAAATGCGATGTTTTAATCTAAGTTCTTGTGTAGTCGAATACCTGCATTTCATAGCAACTAGAAAACTTTACTAGATGTATTTGCTTTTTGGAAGTTTAGTTTCTTCTTTGAAGGCAATAATCTCAAGTCCTATGTCTTCTGTCTAGCACAAACAGAAGTGTCATATTTAATGGTATTATCATGGGTGGCTGTAAATTGAGTACCTTTGCATAGTACAGAATAACAGATGCATATTTCCTGAATAAATGAGGGATGGTATTGATGATTGCTTCCCAAAAGTCTTAAGGTTTGGTGCTGCATGTGATTTTCAACTAGTGGAACATACTAGGCATTTTTGCTTTAAAAAATTTTGTGGCTTCTTTACCTTTCTGCGCTAACTTGTTGGCTTGCATGATTTTACTCCATCTTTTTGGAGTTTTGAGGTGATATTGCTTGCTTTATGTTCCTTAATTATATATTAATTATTTATTTTAGAGCTTTATACTCTTGTAGCATGATTAACTTTTTTGACTTTCTATTAGTGTCAAAAGCTTTGGCTTAGTCGTCATTTAAAGATTTTATCCCTAATGCACCTAAAAAGATCCACCTATGCCCCTCCCTCGGAAAATATTTATTTTGAAGAAAGAAGATCCAGTATTACTCAAAAAACAGAATAAGATGCAAAACATATAATTTGCAAATTGTATCAGTAAATTCAGTATGTATAATATTGCAGAGGATACATGTAATATCATTATGGTGAATCTGGCCATCAGTCTTTTGTTTAATTTGGACAGTTACTTCATTATTCTCATTATTTTCAGAAACTTATCCAGATTCTGATTAAAAGTTTTTGACAATTGACTAACCATCTGATTCTTCTCATAAATAATTCAGTTGGGAATGATTTCAAACAGATGCCCCATATGGTTTTCTTTCATGTGTTAGGTGAGTGAATCAGCTTCTTTATGTATTGTCTGCAGTCCCAGATGTTTTCATCAAGAAGATAAAGTGTGGAGGACAAGAATAGAAAGTAGTAGGGGGACTATACTGGTTAAAAGAAAAAGTAGTGAACAACCTTGCCCACTTTCTGGACTTTTAGTTTGTAATTTTCAGTCTGCTTTTAAGAGCTATAAGTTTAGATTTTCATGTTTTTCTTTGTCCTCTGCCACTTGATATGTTGGTAAAGTGAGTATGTCTGTGGTCAGCCCTGGTTGCTAGTAATTATCTTTCTTCTCCCTAGTTGTTTCACAGTATTCTTGCGCTTCACATATTTGGAAAGCATACTTCAGTCCTTTCTTTTGGTGGTTTTTTCTAGTCTTTGTTGTTTGATATTCCACCTATTTACATGTTTTCTTGGAGTTTTCTGATTCTAGCAGCCATCCTCTGCAACTCTTCTAAGTATCTTTTCTATCTTAAAACTCGAGAGTATTAGTGGTATTAAGTGTATCAATTACTTGTTATGTTCAGGTAAAATGATTTTGCATACACTGTGGGAGAACATGTGATATGTATTTCTTGAAATCTGCTTTATTTACCATGTTGATATGAGCTGCTTGTCAATTCTGATATTAATTATTAATATAGCAGAATTTTCTCCCTAAAGCATCTAACGACTGCAAATAGCAATTTGGCTACCTTGATTTTATTTATTTATTTAATCAATCAATCAATCAATACAGAAAGAACACTTAAGCTGTCATTCTTCACATTGCAAGCTGAGGTCTTTGATTTTTTACATTTCTGCCAACTTTGTTTGCTTTGTACTGGATAACTTCTAGTTGTTCAAGACTGTCTGGCTATATAACTGATCAGTGGAAAATTTTGATTCTGCTTGTGTTGATGTGATTTTTCATTACTGGGGATTTGTTGTGGAACGTTTCTACATGATTCTGACCATATTGTTATTTGTGATTGGCCACAGGAACACATTGTTTGGGGGTGCTCGCCCAAGAGAATTGGTAATTCTTTTTCTTGTGATTGTGTGTCCAAACATAGATTGCTGCTTGTCTGATAGTAGTTCATTTTTTCCTTCACCCTAGAAAAATGAAAATTTGCATCACATTTGGCTGAGTATTTGTCATTTTTTATCAATGTTGGAGATCAGAGGCTTTTGGTTTTGATTCTGGTTTCTGCCTTTTACTTTTGGGTAAATTACATATAACCACCCTGTGGTTTCGTCTGTTGCCACATGACCCTACTAATATTTTAAAATGTCCACTTTACGTAACATCGTTAGCTGAAACAACAATAGTGCCCTTATTTAAATGCTAAATTAATTGATGGCTTAACCACATTATGTGAAAGCATAGGGGAATTCTGTGGATAATTGTAAAAATCACAGGGTGGTAAAGTGGATATTTATACGAGCCATACGGGGGTTGTGTGGATATTAAGATTTTATCGCATGCACTATTAGAGCGCGTTTGGTATAAATGATGTAACTAATTTTACATTCCGTCCATTTTTTACTTTACATAAAACCATAGGGGGGTTAAGTGGCTATTTTGAAACCTTAGGGGGATCATCTGGCATTATGTAAAACCACAAGGGGGTTATAAATAATTTACCTTTTACTTTTTCAGGAAAATTGATTAGTAGTTATGGATTTTCTCATTTCTTTTTTAACCCCTCCTTTGAATACTGTACGATAGTTGCTTCAAGCTTGATGTTTATCTTATTACATGCTCTTATTCCTATAGTTCCTTCAAGCTTGATGTTTATCTTGTTACATGCCCTTATTCCTGTTTCCAGGTTCTAAAGGAGCGGGGCATTGATAATGTTGCTGTCCATGATGATGACTTGGCTCAGTCTCCTCAGAGGTAAAAGTTTAGTTTATTTATGTTGTGTTTCTTCATATGTGGATGACTTAATCATTACAGGAGCTGCTTGAATTTAATTTCGAAACCCTTAGTTGAAGTTATTATAAATCAAAATTGATCTTTATCTGAAGGGTCAAACAAGATGTGCTCAAGACTGAAAGAGTCTCAGTGCATGCTGCTTCTAAGCCAGGAAGTATACCCATTGAACATCGGACGGGGAAGAATTCTGATAGGCGAGATCACCAATTAGAGTTTGAAAGGACAGATGCTCAGAAGAGGAATTGGCGAGGTGAGAACTGGAGGAACAAAAGTGAATTTGAGAAGCAACACCCACACCAACATCAGCAACCGCAGCAACAGGAGAGGCCATCTTCACCCGAGACTTGGCGCAAGCCTGTTGAGCATCTGAAAGCAGCTTCTGCTGATACTCCGGTAGTGCGTTATGGAAAAGCAGCTTCAGCAGTTGAGCTTGCCCAGGCCTTCTCTAGGTCAATCTCTGACTCCACAACTCCTGATCGTTTTTCAGGGCAGAGAGGCCCTCCTAGCCAGGGGCAAATGCCATTTTCTCGACTGACGGGTCCTACACCAAGACCTCAAATAAATGGCTACTGAGCTTTTAGGACATATTGGATGTGAATTTGAGAAAGGATGCATTTTTTCGATAGGGAGGATTGTCAGAAACAGGAGGCTGCAAAAGCAGTTTGCAGCTTGGAATACAGGCTTCACATATCCACGCCAGATAATGTCAAGAATAGATCAGCCTACAATTTCTGAGATCCAGTGGCTCCGAACCAGAAACTCCTTTACCCATGTCTTGACCATGGAAATCGGAATAAACAGGTTCCGAACACGAAAAAGGATAACAAATTTAAAAAAAAAAAATTGTGGGACTATTGCCTTTTAATGGTGGCAGTAGAAAACTGATGTCACTGCTAGACAAATTGTCTTGGTGGTGGAGTTTGTTCTGCTATACTTTGATAAGTTGGGTTTTTGGTTCATGCTGCTTCATTTTGTATTGATGTACTCGTACAATATATGAAGCAAATGTTTCCTGGATAAGTTCCTTGATTGTTTCCATTGAGTGTCCTGTGTTGTTCCTTCTTCGGTTGATTTTGCTTGTCTGCTACGTGTGCATGTATTCTGGTTCCGTTACTGCATTTCAGACGGCTGTTGGGGGTTGAAGCACTTTTGTCTGAATTAAGGTTGGTCCTTTCCGTTAGGGCTGTAGAGATACCTGCTCCTGTCTAACAAAATCTCTCGTCACTGGTTCCTAGGTGGTTGCCCTACATGTGAAATTCTGAATCGAAAGGGCTTGTAGATGAGTCCCTTGATAAATTTGATTTAGATTTTTGTTTTGGATACTCAATTTTTTTGGTGTTTTAGTTTGCTTTGACGTCTAAATTGTTAATCTTTTTAATAGTAAAAAAAAATTTAAAAATTAAATTTCAGAATCTATCAAAGTGTGACTTCAATTAATTCTGATTTTCCATAACCAATTTTTCCAAAATCTATAGCAAATGACACCAGGCCATTTGCATATGATGACTTAGCATGCAGCGAGATAAGGGAATTCAGGTTTGTCCACGGTGCTCATTCCTTTTCTTTTAAGAATCACAGCTAAATGTTTGAAAGGGTAAAACGTAGAGAGTTAACAGGTGCTACTCCCATGAGCATCAAGTGTTTAAGATTAGAATTTTAGAAGTATAAGATTACATCTGATCTTTTGAAACAAGCCAGCCAGGGATGAGTTCGGTTCATGCATAGGCCTTCTCAACTGTATGATGTATCGTGCATTTGTACTATGGCATCTCAAAAAACTTATAAAATGCATTATTTTATGGAGGTAATAACCCGATTACAAGGTTACAGATGAGCTCTGCAGGCTTGTTTTAACTTTAATTAGGCGTACTTCAATGTCGGGCTTCGTCAGTGCAGTGGAAATGAATGAAAATTACTGATATCAGAGCAACTTCAAGGTGTTTAATTAGTAGAATCCAATGGCTTCCACCCGTTGACCTTAGCATTTCAGTGTGGAAATTACTCTTAATGGATCAGTTAGGTACATGGTTCAAAGTCTTGGCCGAGTCGGAACTGGAACGGAGGGCAACGATACCGTTCCGATTCAACTCCGAGACATGCGCCTCACCGGGAAATCGTTGAGACTCGGCTGAGTCGGGCCGAGTCGGCTCTGAGATGGGAAAAATTGGCCGAGATGCCCGAGTCATCCCGAATCGACTCGGAGTCAAAAGATAAGAGAAAAATCTGATAAAAATAACTCAAACCAGACAATGTCAAATGCACAAAAATAAATTGTATAGCAAATAAATTGTAATGAGTGATCAATTTTAAATATGTAATGATAAATATGATGCATTAGCTATTTGATGATTTTTTGGCTTTTATATTTTGGGTTTCCTAGTGGCGTAGGAGTTACATTGTCTGTTCAAATCTAGGAGATAGCAATTATGTGTATATATCCACGTCGTGATGTGACATGAAACAGCATTTGTTGGGTGACCATTCAGGCATTTGCTTTTCAAGTTGCTTTAAGAACACGCATGTGTATGAAAAACGTGTCCTGGTTTCTTTAACTAAAACAACTCTAAGGAGTCTTGTCTATCTAGAATATTCCCACGTTCCCTCTCTTTAGCCTTAGACGAGTGATTGCAGATAGAAGATTGGCTCTCTTTCCTTTTGCATTCCCCTAATATCCTCCTCCATTTACCACATCATGGGGTTTTTTTAGGAGATCCCAGAGGCTTAACATTGACGCACATTGAAGATAAGCAGATCGGGTTTAGATCTCATTCAAGCCCAGTGGATTAGGCTCATAATTGGCCATTGTGACAAAATAGTAAGTTGCTTAATTTTCCTGGTTTGATATTAGAAATTAGAAATTGGGTTTATTGTTGCTTTACATTGGGCTAAAAACTGATTAAGTATATTTATGTCTATATTTTCATACTTTGATATTATATATTAGAAAATGGGTTTATTGTTGCCTTACATTGGTACAAAACCTGATTATATATTTTTATGTCTATATCAAAGTTTAGGGTGTTGAATTTGTTTTATTGATTTCTTGTGTTAAAATATAATTTATTTCAAATTAAAACATAATATTGATGAGGAAGCCGCTAGTGGGCTCTTGGGCTCGTTGGGCTGCCCAAATTGTTGTACGTATTCCTGTAATTTATAATTCTTGAATCATTTTTGTTTCATGTCAAATTTTGTTACTTGTTCGATTTATCTTGCTAATGTTGTGCCTGCGTGTGCTTGCTCACATCATGAATTGGATTTAGTTCCAGAGCAATTATAAGGTCTCAAGTATACCTTTTTTTATTCATCTAATTGCTTTTCTTGCTTGGTTTTTTGGTAGTTGTTTGGGACTTTGAGGCCTTTGGGCAACTAGGATTGTTGGGAAAATTTACGGCTAGTGTATATTATTAAATGTTTGTTAAAGCATAGTGGATTGAGAGCTGAAATATGTTTAATGCCTTGCTCTTTGTGAGGTTTTAAAACCTCGAAGCATAAAAAAGTGATGTTCATGTGTTTTAACAATCTAATTCAAAATTAAGGAACCATTCATAACATTTGCGTTTAATCATTCGTTCTAATACCTAAGATACTCTTATTTGCATGCAAGACCACATTCAATAAATTTATAGCCAAAGATAATGTGGATTCATTCATTATGCTTTTGCACCTTCCTGTGCATCCAATGCATAGAGGGACCCTAGATATAAGGAATGAATAAGGAAAAATAACAATTATGCAGTCCCATAAGTTACGAATGCCAGAAATGAAATCCCAAAGCATGATGTTAGTCAAAATTGATCACAAGAAATCATTAGAATCACAGAAAAAATCATCGTTTGGATTATGTTAATAAGTTCAAAATCTTATCTCCAATGTTTACTAATTACTTGTAATATTTTTTAAAATTTATTAATTATTACACCATGGACTAATCATGTACAATGCCATATGTAATAGGTGAGAATGGCAAGTAAGGATATTGGTTGGAAACATGGCACACCTATGGGGGGAAATAGAAAAATTGTGAGATGTAATTATTGTGGAAAAGTAATGCATGGTGGAATTACAAGATTAAAAGAATATGTTGGTCAAGTTTCGGGGCAGGTTGAAGGTTGTTCAAATGCTTCAAAAGAAGTTAGAGATGTAATAAAAATGCATTTAAAGGCTAGTAAGGCTCAAAGAGCTGCAATAAAAAAGAAAAGGGAAGAAATATTAAACTCTTTGCAAGAAGAAACTATGTATGGGAATATCAATGTACTTGATGAAGAGGATGACGAACAATTTGATGAAATAGAGAAAAAGCAAATGAAGCAGGCAATAAGAGAGAGTCAATACTTGCAATTTATGGAAGAGCAACGAAGGCATTCAATGTCTGAAAGTCGACCTTCTATGCCTATACCAGGTAATATTTGTAAAATAAATATTATGAAATAGTTGATATCACTTTATTAAATTAAAATGTAGTTATTGATCATTTATTTTTTTTATCTTTTGTAACATCATTAATTTCAGGAAATATCGGTGCTGGCACTTCAAGACCAACAATACCAGGAAGTAAAAGAGGATTGTCACGTAATTTTAGCGTCAGACAAGCAGATGAAGTAAGAAGCACAGGAATTGACTCATATATGGTTCCTTCAAAACAAAAGTCAATCAAAGGAATGTTTGCAGGGGAAAATATAAAAAGAATTGGTAAGGCAATTTCAAAATTCTTTCATTTCAATGCCATACCAGTCCATGCTGCTGACAATCCATATTATCAATCAATGATTGATGAAATTGCTAAAGTTGGTCCCAGTATTAAAGGCCCCTCGGCTTATCAAATTGGAAATGAGTATTTAAATAATGAATTTGAAGAGTTGGAGAAATATATAGGAGATGTTTATGATAAATTTTCAACTTTTGGGTGTACAATTATGTGTGATGGGTGGAGCACTCGTACAAAGCACCTAATAATAAATTTCATGATATACTGTGATAGGCATATGATATATCACAGTTCAGTTGACTGCACAAATGTGAAGAAAACTGCAGCATATGTTTTTAAATTAATGGATCATGTAGTTCAGGTAGTGGGAGAAAGAAATGTTGTACAAGTTGTGACAGATAACGAGTCTAGCATGAAAGCAGCTGGACAAATGCTAATGAAGAAAAGAAAAAGTCTATTCTGGTCACTTTGTGCTGCCCACTGTATTGATTTAATATTAGAAGACATTGTTAAACTGGAGGATATAAAAAAAATCATTGCACAGGGGAAGAGGATAACGAGTTTCATAGACAATAGTGATAAAGTGGTGAATCTAATGATGACATATGCAAAAAAGAGGGAACTGCTACGTCCAGGTATCACAAGATTCGCTACTGAATTCATTTCTATGAAAAGTCTTCTTCGACATTCTATAAAATTGAAACGAATGTGTACATCAGATGAGTGGGCAGAATTCAATAACATTCCCAACAGAAGAGCAGAAACTAGTAAAGTGGTTGAATTGATAATATCAGAAAAGTTTTGGAAAAATGTCAGAAATGTGTGCGCAATAATGGAGCCTTTGGTCAAAGTATGAAAAACTATTGATCAAGATAATAAACCGACTTTGCCGATTATTTATGAAGCAATGGATAGAGCAAAAATGGCTATTCAAAAGTCGGTGAAATGTTGGGAGCGGATTTGGGAAGTCATTGATTACAGATGGTACAATCAATTACACTATGATTTACATGCAGCAGGTAATTTAAAATATTATCTTACATTTTTGTATATGTAATATATTTATATTTGTTTATTTTTTTAAATTTTTTAAATTTATTTGATGTAGCATATTTTTTGAATCCGGTCCTATAATACTCTGGAACATGCGTATTTAATATTGATGAAGTTCGAAAAGGATTGAAAAGAGTCATTACAAAATTGGAGTCAGATTTGGATTCATAAGTTGATGCAATAAATGAGGTATTCACTTGATTACTTCATTTATATATATATTAGTGATTATATTCATTAACAAAAAATTTAGAATTTCATCAGTTACGCATATATTATTTTTGTAGATCCAAGTTTTCATAGAGAAAAGAGGGGGATTTGGAAGTGCTATTGCAACAAAAGCATTATCGAAGTGCTTACCAGGTTTGAACTCAATTTATACTTATATAAATATTTAAATTTTATTAATGAGATGAATATTTTTTTAGTACTAAAGCTATTATTATAATTATCATTATTTTGTTTGTTTAGCTAAATGGTGGCTTAATTACGGTGAAGATGCTCCAAATTTAAGAACGATTGCAGTTAAAATATTAAGTCAAACTTGCACATCCTCTGGTTGCGAAAGAAATTGGAGCACATGATCATTAATTCATACAAAACTTCGCAATCGTCTGGCAGTTAACAAATTGCATAAATTGGTTTTTGTGCATTACAATGTGCGCTTAAAGGTGAAAAATTTGATGTATCAAAGAGATACTGATGATTTCTATAATCCAATTGATCTGAATCACATTTTTCATCAAGATGATATACTAGATGATTGGATAAGAGAAACTGAGCAACCCGTGTTATTTAAAGATAATCTGGAGTGGTTGGATGAGGGCATTCGTCAAAGTGAATCAGAAAAGGGTCAAGATGACAAAGAACAACATGATGATGATGATTTTGGTGATACATTGTCCCAATATATTACCAAGAAGAATAAGAAAAATGTTACTCAATCATCAACTGGAAAGCATAAAGGTAAGGCTAAACAAACCAGTAAACATGTTGCTCTTCCATCCTCTTCTGATAAAAGTAGCAGTGACAATGGTGACAGTGATGATAGCAACAATGGAAATGGAGGAGATAATTCAATGAGATGTAGTGGTGGGTACAATCAAGATAGCCAACAAACAGAAGGCATGTCATGGGCTAAATGACAAGATAATTATTATGCTACTCAAGACACCGATCATGGCTATCGTCCAGGTATAGAAGCACAACATGAATTTCTCAACAAATTAATTGACTATTCAAGTCAGGATACTTTTTCTCATTGTTCAGGCTCACAAAGATATAGAGGAGTTGATGAGCAAATGCAGAATTTAAGTATAGATCCAAGCTATGAGTGTGATTCTAGTCGAAATTGGAGCACTAGTCAATTGGGATATAGTAATGAGCAATCACATGGAGTTAATATTGGGTATTACAGTGGATATGGACCATTTGGTGAATCTAAACATGCTGAAAGCTCTACTGGTAGTCATGGTAGTAGATATTATGAACAAGCTGATGGTTCGCGTCATGATAGTTCTTTCTTTGACTCTAATAATAGCCAATTTTATGGATGTGAATCTGTTGGATCATGTAGTAATAGCGATAGTATTAACTATCGAGGATTTGGATACTACCACTATGCTCAGGAATTTACTGGTGTCTCATCACTTTCCACGTATTCTGATTATGGAACACATAGTCAATTCTCACAGTCAACAAATGCACCAGAGGGCTCTTACATGTTCCCATCTCAAGGTCCTATGCCACTTCCACATCTGTTTTACCATCTTCCGAGAGATAAAAATGACTTTGAACCGCATCGTTATTCTACTTGGTATTGATAGGTAAAAAAAATAAAATAATATTAAATATTTTTAAATTATTACACTTTTTGATGTGACTTTTTTTTTATCTTTGGCAGGGGATTGTTCATGAAACAAGTGAAGTTTCTCCTACTGGTATTATGTTCAGTGTTTTAAGATATTTACGATTTTTAATAACGTAAAAATAGTATATCTTAGAGATTTTCTTTACTCATTTTCTTGTTTTTTTTTGGCATATGTTTTTATATTTTGAATGGTCATTTACAATTTTTAGAATAATGAAATGATTTAAAATATGCGTCTCACCTAGACCGCGACCGATATGCCGAATCCGATGTAAAACGGTACAGGCCGTGACCACGACTTTGAACCATGGTTAGGTAGAGTAGTACATCACTGGAAGCGATTGTATCTTTTACATCATTGCTTCACTTTTTCATTGAAAACCTGGTATGCGAAAAGTGGACTGAATTTTCTTTGTTTGCAAGTCAAGAAAGGCGAGTAATTGGGATGTTATCATCTCATGATGATTATACAATTTTGATCCCCCAGGATTGACTGCAAAAAGTGAAAAAACTATCACTAGCTGTAGTATACAAAATTCACCATGGCCTACACGATGACTAACATATCCTGCTTGAAGAGAAAGAGAAAAAATGGTTTACCAGCACAACTGTACATGTCTGCGCCCGCGCGTATGGGCGTCCATGTCTTGGGGATAATGGTAGACTGATTATTTTAGTAAGCAGACTTTCCAAGACTTCCAAGCCGAAAGGTTTCTCTATGATAGTGTGGTCTTGGAGGCTTCTTATTCCTTCCACTGTCCCCATAATGGTTATTAACTGAGCAGCTTTAGGATTCGTGAGAACTCACATGCAGTACACCCTCTATACATTCGATTCATTATTTCTATTTGCTTCTCTTCTCAGCATTGATTAGTGTCAATCGGCAGAGAAAATAACCTTTAGTCCACATAAGTCATAACCCATTCCTCCAGAGGATCCTGCATTGCAGTGTTGTATCCACTTGTGCATCTGCTAATAGAAATGTGCTGTGATCTTGAAATTGATGTCAATGGCCAGGAGAGGTTCCTCGTGGACAAGGTAGAAGCTGTGCCTGAGTAGCTCTTCCTTTTGGTCTCTTTGCTTTCATTTGTCTTGTCCAGCAAAGGAACAGAATATTAGCATCTTCTAGTGGACAGTGTCTGAAGCTGCCTTGTTTACCAATTACCACTCTTTCTATTGTAGTTACATCAAGTCCTTGTGCATCCTTGTGTGTAACATTAACCATTCTAGTTTTGCAATCCTATTTTGCGGTTGCCTCAGTTATGTCATCTGACTTTTCTGGAAAATCAGACGTATCATGTCTATAGCTTATAAATTGGTATAGAATATGTAGCTGCAAAATTGCTGAGAGAGTTAAAATTTTGCCTGGAGCATTTCACAGTTTTCTCATTAACTTCAGTATCCTTATTGCCTTTTTTTTTTCGCAACAGTTAATGATTCAAATGTTTTCAATATGTTCATCTATTTTTGCTTGGAACTATGGGTTCACAAAAGTGAACATAAGAAGTTTTTCAACATCTCACCACTACTCACAAATTCTGCAGGAATTACTCGCATGTTTTTCCAGTAGATTGAGAAAATTGTTCAGAAAGTTGACAAACAAGAATAGCAGTCTCAGATTGATATTCCATGATTTCCCTGGAGGACCTGAAGGCTTTGAACTACTTGTAAAATTTTGCTACAACGGAGGCAAAATTAACATAACTCCCTCCAACATAATTTTATTGCATGCTGCTAGCACTTTTATGGAAATGGATACAGATATTCATGGAGCATCCAGTTTGATGAGCCAAACCAAAGAGTACTTCAAGAAAATCCACCAATTTGCCTTGCCTGAGCTACTTGAATGTTTAAAGCAATTCCAAGTTCTGCAGCAAACTATGTACTCTTTAGACATGCTTCAGGAGCTTCTCGATTGTCTGGTGGAGAGGCTTTCCTTGTATTCTCTTATCATCCCGTGTAGTTCTTCAAGGGACAGTTTTTGTATACAGTTTTCAGGCGACGTTAGTTGTGAAAGCAATAGCAACTCTAGCTCTCAAGCTACGACTTGGTGGTTTGAAGACCTTGAATTCTTGAAAATTGACTTATTTGAGAAGGTAGTAGAGACGATGATTTCAAAGAAATCGGACAACTATGTTATATGTGCATTCCTCTTACATTATCAGAAAATGAAAATTACTGGTGCTTTACGAGCTGAGAAATGTCGAATCACTGAGACTGTCATCAATCTTCTTTATTTGATGGATAGGAGCCTTATCTCCATCAGAGGTCTATTTGACAATCTTTGGTTTTCTTTAGCATTCAAAGTGAAAAGATGTTCTAAGAAGAAGTTAGAAAGCCTAGTCGGTTCCCTGCTGGATCAAGCAAAGTTGGATGATTTGTTTTTTCCATCTCCACCGTGCAAATGTTATGCATACGATGTGGATTTAATTCTAAGGTTACAGGAACAATTCCTGATTGAGAGTAGACAGCAGTTTCTCATGTATCGACTGAAGAAAGTTGCTTCTTTGATGGATTTTTACTTAGTTGAAGTTGCCCCTGATCCTTGTCTGAAACCTTCCAAATTTGTCGCACTAGCTACAGCATTACCTGAATATGCAAGAGACTCTCACGACATGATTTATGGAGCTGTGGATATATATCTCAAGGTATGATGACACTAATCTACATATTATGAATTTTGTGAACTTAGATATAGATTCCAATCAGATTCTACACAATCTTAAACATTGCACAGTCTACTACTTTTGGATGCTCAGAAAACTCTCTAATTATGCATTGTTGCTTTTCTTCTTGCAATTCCAAAATCAATTAACAAACAAAGAAACATTGTTCAGTTTTAAATTCTTCTTTATCGGTTTCTTGCCAACAATGAACTTATCTTCTTGTAGGTCCACAAGAAGCTTTCAGAAGAAGAGAAGATAAAGATTTGTTCTGTCCTAAACTATGACAAGCTATCAGCTAGGTCCTTGATCCACGAGCTCACAACATGGACTTTCCAGCCTGTGCAGCAGTCACTGCTTCTGTTTCTCAGCATTCGAAGCTTAGAGAAATTCCCCGGAAAACAGGCCATCTTGAGATGCATGAGGATCTCATGTCATGTCATAGTAGTGCAAAGGGAACCAGTGCAACTAGTGAGGACGAGGATCAAGTTGCTCACATGACTAAGCTTGAATATCATACCATAGATAACAGGTTCCAGACTTGTACGCCAGTAGAGACGTCTAACAGGGAAAAAAAGACTAGGTCAGCATACATGAAGAAACTGAGTTCAATCTTTCCAACCAATCTGGACTCCATCCTCGACAGGAAGCTACATCATTAAAGTTTTCTCGAATATCTCCGAACATGTTGTATAGTTTGTGACAGAATATGGATTGCAATGAGCAAATCATTCTTTTTGTGTTCTTTTCTTTTCTGGCAAAGGTTAAAACAAATTTTCTGGCTGTTTCTTCCATTCAAAATATTAGGAGAAAATGGGATGAGGGTCGGGCGAAAAAATAATGCTTGCAGTGTAAAATATGTTTCTGTAGTCTCCATCTTGAGTTGCAGTACTTATTACAGTTGATTCTGCATTTCTGCGGAATTTAAGCAGTTTGTCAAAGAAGCTACAGAATTTTTCGCAATTTGAGACAGAACAACAAAAGGAGGTAAAGATTAGTCAACTAGAGTAGGTCAAGTTACTTCAATTGCATTATGGCAAACAGTAATAATACTCCAATGGAAATGACAAAGTGTCAATACTTTAGTCTTCTCAGACTTGGTTTTCAGTGGTTTGTAGAAGTAGAGTGCTGGACCTGCTGGTGGTTATGACTTATGAGTAATGACAAAAGGCAAGAAAATTGGTGTCTTCACAAAAGCATCGAAACCCACTTTTCAAATATCAAAGTCTACGCCTTTTAGCCCACCAAAATCGAGAATTCGTGGCAAGTGAAGCTGCAATTCAAAATGGTGCAACTACATAGAAATATAGCAGTAGAAAACCAATGCTTCAACCACTAAGATGATGATCTTTGTCTATTGTCTTCTTCGAGAATCTGAAATGTGCATTAATATAATCAATGGATGTTTCTAAAGGATATTTGTACTGAAGTTTGAGCCAAGTCTACCACTAAAAACACAATGTGACAGCGGTTAATGCGGCAAACAATTTGCACCATTGATTTGAGGGGCATATGCTAAGACATCACAGGAGCAGAAATCACTCATCCATCAAGAAAAGGCACTGCACTTAATTAAAAATCATAACACTGATCTAGTCATTACATGCTAATTCTTATATTGAAAAGCAATCTTTTATTTTTATTTATTTATTTATTTTTTGAGGAATTGAAAAGCCATCTTCAGGAACCAAGGCAGTTGAATTACATTTACACCTAAAATTGAGTTTCTAGTAGCAATACAAAGTTCAAGGCTTCTAGGTAGACTGATTTGTTACCAACCTTGAAAGTTGAAACAACCAACTAGTACATTGTAATATCTTAGGAAGAAGAGGGCGACAAACATTTTCGGAAACAGTAATTGTCTTTTTAGGCTTCCAATTTATTGAAGTCTGGGTGCATTAATGAGTCAACAAAGTGACCTTTTCAGTTCTCCCTATGCTTGTTTAAAACCTGTATGTGATGCCTAGGCATTTGCATCAATCTCTCGGAATCTTTTCTTCTAGAGTAAATTAAATACCTTTAATCTTTTCTAGTAGTACTAGTACATATTTTATTGTTCAAGATGCTGACAATTCTTTTTATATATATATATATATAAGATGTTCTGTTGTGCATTAATCGAGACAAGGAAACATGAGGTTCCTGACCTAATGTTGTATAACCAATATATGGAATCTTTCCATGTAGAAAGAACTTCTAGAAATTTGTCTTGAGGAAAATGAAACTCCATTTACTTAGTTTCCCTTACAAGGACTTTTATATATTCTCTCCATGCTTCTTTTCGATTGGCTTTCAGCAACATAAAATAAAATCGCTGTTGGTGATGTTATATAAAGGCTATATGACAGTTAAACTGATCTATTTTGTAAGAAAATCCTACTACAGTAAATTAAACATTACAAGGACAAACTTGGTGAAGTAAAGTCAAGGAAGACAGCAATAATTGGAACCCGAACCAATTTAGTAATAACTAAGATTGAGATTTTAAGATTTAAAGATTCTGAATTCAAATCTCCCTACCTCTTTTCCACTTATTAAATCTCATTCCTCCCTTACCAGAAATTGAAAAAAGAAAATGCAATTCATTACCAAGTGTATAGTTTGTGAACAAAATCAATATGGAATACGCTTGGTGTTCATGTTTGCCACCTAAAAGCCAAAAAGTAATACTAATAGAAAGTCACTTTTGTGCTTTCAAACCTTCTCCTTGAATTTCTTGTTCCATTTGACTCATGATGGGATAATTTACTCGTAATACTAATAGAAAGTCACTTTTGAACAATGTATTGTGGTTCACATAGAGTTGGTGCATCATAATTCGTGTCTTACCTTAACCCATAACCTAGTTGGCATATATATAAAAAAGCAATTGTTTGCACCAAAAACTGTTTATGAAGGGATCGTACAAATGAAATACACTCTGAAATAAAAAAAATTTGTTTACAAGCATCTCTTTTTGTAGAGAGGATAACTTATGATAATACACTAAACTTGTCAAATACAAATTCAAGACATATACATTTATTTCCTAACATTTTATTAGATTCATTTATTATGTATTCAATGGGCAAAAAAAAACAAAACCAATAGTGTGGAAAATTTCATAATATTTTAAAAATGAAAAATTGCAGGACTTTTTGATTTTTCAACATTCTAGTATTAGTTGTTGTTGTCAAACAAACCACCAAATGATCCAAAATGTGAAACGCCGGAAGAGTGAGTGATTTTGGGCGTGTTTGTAGGCGATAGAGCCCAACTTCCTTCAGGACTTTTGCTGTGCAACCATTTTGTCGGCGTAGTCCAACATTTGTAAAAGCAAACCTTAGTTTTGTTCCTTTTTTTTTTTTTTTGACAAATATTCAAACATTACTTGAAAGACTAAAAATAAAATGTCTTGGTGTATTTTAGATTCGTAATAGTTTGTATCCTACACTCAATAAGAGAGGTTTATTAGCTATTCTTTCTCATGGTGGTTACGTAATATTTTGTTCTATAAGTTGAAAAATCTCTTCTACACTTTTAGTTTACAAGTTTGGCCTTGCAACATAGACACCAGTTGACTGAAAAAATAGAGAAAAAATCATGCAAATAGTTCCTTGTATATTTGCTTTGTATCTTTTACGTCCCTTATATATAAAATGATGATTTTTCGTCTCTCACATTTTGATTTTTCTACTTTTATGTTCCTCACATATGAAATTATAATTTCTCATTCTAACAAATAAAAATGCACATTTTTAGTCCATCATTCATTTTTACAATATTCTTGTCAAAAATAAATTGCATGCATCTCATATTTTATAAACTTTAGGGGTAAAATAAAAAAAAGTCACAGAAAAGGAAGGGAAAAATGTCCCTTACATTTCTTTCTTCTTTATCCTATTTTCCTAGTTAAGAATGTGGCACAAGTCATGGCTCCTGTGCCCCGTGTAGTTGTGGTGTCACCATCGGCTGCCACCACTTTTGATCACAAAATTTTACTAAAATTCAACTCTCAACCCAAATTTTTGTCGTAAAATTTAATTTTAATATTAGTTTTGTAAAAAAAAAAAAAGAATGAATGTGGGTGAAAAATAAAAATAGAAAAAAAATTGGTGGGTAGAATTTGATTTCAATATTAGTTTCCTTTTTTTTGGTCCTAAAATCATACAATTAGTAGAAAAACAAGCCACTTTTTTTTTTTTTTTTCACAAGATCGCCACTATTTTTGATTTCTATCCCTTTTTGTAAAGACCTATATTGATATCAATTTATACGGAGAAAAAAATTGAGTAAGGAAAAATGTGATGAAAAATGGTTGTGGCCAGTGGCCACACCACTCACTCAGCGGGCGAAGGCAGCCATTGTTGGTGTCACATTCTTGACTAGGAAAATACTAGGAGGCATAACCGCGCACAGCGCGGTGGAAAATCAGATTTAGTTGCCCGTAGAAACAGTTACCAAAGATGTTGAAATGTGGCAGATGACGAGAACAGAGAAAATGATAATTAGAATGAGAATAGTAATGAGAACAAAAAACGAAAGGGTTAGCGTAGCTTATGTGGTAGAGAGGAGAAACATAATGGTCCTTGCAATGGGAAAAGCGTAAATTAAAGGTCAAATGTATGATGCCATGGGTACACAACCTCAATACCATTTTGGGAAAAAATTAGAACACGAATTGAAGAACGAGACTGAGGCATGAAGAGCAAGATTTCCCCTTTCTGAAGGCCGTGGTCAGTGACAAAGACGTTCCAGTTGGTGCGAAATGTATTTTTTGTTAATCCAATGCTGTAGCTGCGAGAGCCACTTGTCAGCATAATTGTTGGAGCAGTGGATTCGTTAAGTTGATCACTCACATATTTTGGAATTTTCTGCAGGTTAATAAAGGAAGAAATAAATGTAAAGTAGTACTGGTCAGAATCCAACTGGTGAAAAAGATAACAGACCATGGCGTATTTATGTTTTGAAGAGAAGATTTGGTAAAATGTGATAAATGCCATGAGATTGTGTGGAAAGAATCGATCGATTGATGAAGTGATGACACATGGTTTGACAGCATCTCCTGTAACATCAAAATAGTAAGCGTGAGCATGGTTGTTTGGCTGAAGGTCTAAAAGCTGTATCAAAGAAGAAAATAAGTTTCCTTCAGGAGTTAAGGATCTGTAGGGAAGCATTGGGAGCTGTAATGTCCAGCGGGTTGAAATAAGCATCTGGTGAGTAGAAAAGGCCAGTGCGTCGTAGATTGATCCACCTCTGTTTCGCAAGAAAATCATGCTAGGTGGGTAGATATAGTTATCGGAGCAGAAAGCTTTCCATTCGCCTTCAAAGGAGTGATTAAATATTTGCAAAATCCACTGGGCCAAGCCGTGCCGAACAACTATAGCTTGCCCATCTGTAAAATCGTTGAATTGATACATATCGGCTGGAATGTTCTGCACGTAAAATAGATCAAGGGAATACAAAGAACAGGTGGAAAAGAGCTGGTTAATTAGCGAAGGCAGAGAATTGACCTGTCTTTCTCTGTTAGTGCAGACAAACATATAACACCATGGCTGAGCATTGGATAATCTATGCAATGCAGGTGGTTCTAGGGAGAAAATCAGAAGGGAAAAACATTGGATTAAATAAAGAGATGAAATGCGGTCTGTAGGAAATTACAGGCTGTGCTTACCAATATGTTGAAAAGCATGCGAGGGCATGCATATAATAATTTGCAGCCATTCCTTAACTGAATTATGTGAATATAGGGATGGTTCACCAGCATACTTAAGAATCGTTGGATATTCTTCCAGAAAACTTCTTTTGATGCAGTATGAAGTTGTCCCATCGCTTTGCTTGGTGGCTGTCACTACATGCACTCTACAATTAGCAAACGTACGAAGATAAAATTTTGTTCTGTTGCCTTTGTGAAAGGCTTCCCATATTTTGAAAGGATTTTTTTGCGGATGCATACGTGGGAGTAAAAACTCGGAGATAATGAAGTATGCAGAAATCTCTCAGGATGGAGTTTATATAGATGTGTGATGATGAATAAAGAATGCAAAGGGAACTAAAGGTAGAAAAGGTTTAACTGATCATTTTGTTTGGTGGGTGAATAGGTGAGTGCGTCGAATAAATGCCAAGGCATTATGACAGCTGAGAACAAAGATGGCTAGTTGGTAATAAATTTAGTCATCAGTAACAAAACATATTAATGCTTCAGTGAATGCGGTGGGTGTAATAATATCAACATGAAAGCAGCGTGTAGACCGGAAAACACAGAAGAGATCAGTGAATGACAAAAGATATTTGCTTGCAGCAGGAAGCAAGATCGATAGGTATCAAAGTTTACAGAGACTGGCACACAATATCAGGGGCCTTTAGTAGTCTGCAAATGTACTTAGTTTGATAAGCATTAACACAAAAGATAAGCCATTGAATTGCAGGTGTCTCTGCAGCAAAAGCAGGAACAATTCACTTCACTGTTTCTTAAGCCTCTTGGGAGCAGAGGTTTCTTGATTGGCATCTGTGTCATCCTGAGAAGCGTCAGTTTCTTCAAATCTTGATTCCAGGCAAACTCGTACTTTTGATGAAGACTCAGCTGCACCTAAATAAGGACAGAATGTATTTTGGTAAAGAAGTATTCAGCCTTAATATTAGAAGAGAATCGACAACAGTAAGAAACTGACTTTGTGTTAAGGTTGATGGCGAAGAAAAGTTAGTGTCAGTAGTGGCATTGGCTTCAAAGTAAGACAGAATTGTATAACGCTGATAGCTTCTTCCTTGTTGGGTACTTCCTGGCTTTAACTGAGCTATGAACATTTTTGATTGTAGCTCTTCGTGCAAAGTGTGTAGCGGTAGGTCTATGTTCTGGCAAAGGGAAAAATTTTCATTCATCGTACGATCGCTATTTATTTATATATCAATGTACCTCATACGTTTACTGTGGCTATAATAATGGTAGGCTCACACTTTTGTGGTGCTCATATGCATCCATGGCAGTATGTTTAAGTAAGGATTCAGCTAAATCTCCAAATATCGAAGCAGTGAGGGTGCCTGTTTGGTCGGTAAGATCAATATCAAAGCGACATCTGTTTGAAAGGAGGCAAAAAGAAAGGCATGAGTAAGCGTAAAGAAAGTTAATAAAGACGCATTGATTAAGAAAGACTAAAATTTCTATAATGTAACATCTTGCCTTGGCGTAGCCTTCTGTTTTTCATCACAATGATTACAGGTGTAGCTAGTACCAAAATCTGCAGATGTCATACGGTGGCATTTTGTGCATGCCATATAATAAAATTTTACGGTATATCTTTGGAGCGAAAACTTGCTTTAACCAAGACATCGCGGTAAGCCGTTAAGAAAGATAGCGATACATTATTGATCTTTGTAATAAGAAGAAGAACAATAAAAAGCATACAAAATCTGACCTTCGGTGTTGGAACAACATCAGGAATCGAAGTAATCTTTTTTGTCCTTGGTAAAATGTCGAAAGACGGCTGAACTCTATCTTTAATAAGATCAGGAAAGACCTTTTCATTTCTGGTCACCCTAAATCGAAAAGAAAATTTTTTTATGGCAAACAGATACACAGTATCATCATTGGCTAAGTAAGTGACAGGGAAAGTTAACAAAGGATAGGTACCAATGCTTTAGCAGGTTTGCTTCTCTGATGGGAGGATCAATGAGAATAGCTGAGTCATTTCGCGTGGACAGGGCAATTCCTGAAAGTATTCTAATGCTAAAGACAGCATGTAATAGCAAGAACGAGAATTTATAATGTAATATATTCAAGCCCAAATAAAGGCGATTTGTTACACTCACCATCATATAAAACAACCTTGAGCCTACGACATATGAGCCTTTGGATATTTGCCTTTGAGTGATCGTTTTCCTTCATTCTCAGTAAATTCATTCCAGAGAGAGAGGACTATGGGATGCATTCTTTGCGAGGTACAGTTAAGGTAGACAAAAGCGGAAAGATTCATCATTTTTATGAACACAAGCATACGGGGAAAAAAAACGTGTGTGCTATATAAAGTAATAAGCGATTATCAAAGCAAGGCATTACTCTTCATTGACCAAGGTAAATCTCTGCACACGAGAAATTTGAGAACCTTGGTTCACTGGAACAGCAGTCGATACATTAATGACGACTCCAATAATATCTACATGAAGCAAAAGGATTTAAAAAAGTCTATTATATCTGAAATGATATGTAGTATGAGAGGGAATGTATAAAATCATAGTGCAGAGGCTGTGAACTAACCAACAGTTTGAATCTTTGATTCTGCATATTGTGCAAGATCTTTGAAATCAGTAAAATCAAAATGCAATGGCAGAAGCGCTGATTCAACACTTTCAACCTCTTCAATAGCAGTGTGAGTTCCTAAAACCCATTGCAGCTTCAGTCCATCAAGTTGAAACCTTTCAGCAGCTATTCTAGCATTAGCATTATAGATTCGATACTTTCTGTATGGTTTCAGCTTTGGACCTATCTTTGTAATAGCATTATCAAAAAGTATCCCTTGCACTTTTGATCCCTGAAATAAAGAAAATGCACATGAATCATAAATAAATATATATGTTTTAGCTAAAAATGGTAGTGATAGAATAGAAGTTAAAAATGTTTCATCTTAGCGTAATGTAGATGCCTTGGAGTCAACAAATATGAATTTCTGGTACTTAGTTGGAGTAGAAACTGATCCACCAACGTTTAGCTTTTCCTGGACAGTCACAATAGATGTCCAAGACTTCTGTCCAGGCTGTATGTCATCAATGAACAATGTGTCACCCATACTGAGCAGGGGATGATTGCTGTAAATAAGGAGAGATAAACTGAAATCAAAGACTAATGGTAGGTTGCTGAATATAAGTATTGTATATAGTATTAGCATACGGAAGGACTCCTCGTTGGTTGCAAAATGCATAGATACCTCAGCAATTACACTGAGATATTAGTTAAGTGCAAAACTTCTCTATAGACAATATTTCTTGTCGTAGATTGTACAGCAAGGTCATGGAAGATTGGTGGCACTATTAAGACCTTTAGTGCAGCCGCAGTTCTAACGCAAGACAGGGCAACATAAAGTTGGCCATGAGAGAATACAGGCTCACGTAGATAAACACCAACACGATCAAGTGTTTGACCCTGTGACTTGTTTATTGTCATGGCGAAGCAAAGTTTAACTGGAAACTGAGTGCGTTTAAAAGGGATGCCATTTTTCTCATTGTCAGATGACTGAAGGGGAATTTTTGGGAGAATAACTTTTTTCCCTTGGTGCTGACCAACAGCAATTTCAGCACAGAGGGCATTTTGTTTTAACTCTCTGCAAATGAGTCGGGTTCCATTACACAAGCCTTCAGCGGGATTTAAGTTCCGCAAAAGCATTACAGGACAGCCTTGCTTCAATATCAATCTGTGAGGTGGTAATCCTTTTGGATTGACTGAATTTAGAAAGTCCTCGTAGTCTCCTTGATCTCTTTCATTGAGAGTTCGGTTGATACTTAAGTACACAAAAGGCTCTCCAGGAAATTGATCAATCATTATATCATTAATGTCATCAACAGAGGAATTTTTTGGTGTAAGAATGCATCTGTTGATCATTTTGTATGGATCCAATGAATAAAGGTGCATGTCTGAAAAGACAAAATCTACCAACCTGGAAAAATAATAAATTGGTCAGCCAAATGGAGCACATCTGTGCAAAGATATTTTGATATGCTTCAAGGCGTTGGAAAAACAAGGGATGAAAAGGTTGTTGGACCTGCGTGAAGGCATCTTTAGTATCAAATGGAATTAACATATCCTGGGACAGGGAAATTCTTCCATCATTGTCCTCTGGCTCACGACCCTCTCCGACTCGTAACAAGAAATCTGAATACTGCGGATCTAACATAGCGCGCATATTTTCAGTAAGAGCCAATCTTTGGAGATTATTCCATAAAGTTGAGTTAACAAAGCTGCCCTCAATCTATTGTTCTCTTGAAGAATTAGGTATGACAGGCAAAGTCGGAATCACCACGACCACAACTTTACCACCAGCGGTTTATCGAATCCATGACATCCTTGAATCAAATGCTTCACAGGTATCTTTTTTTAGCCATGGATGCTTCATCCCAAATAATTAGTTTGGGTGAGATTAGTTTTTGTGGAGCTTTGCTTGCTAATCGACAAGTTTTAAAGGCTGAAGTATCAGTGGGATCTTAAATCTAGAATGACTCCTTCCGGAAGAATAGAAGCGGCGACTCCTGATGATGCCACAGCCAATGCTATACAACCCTGTGATCTCAATGTCGCAAGAAGTGACCGATAAAGAAATGTCTTACCGGTGCCTCCTGGGCCATCAACAAAGAAGCTTTGACTTCCATTGGAAGACACTTCTGATAGAATAATATCATAGGCATGTTTTGGCCTACATTCAATCTTCCATGGAGGATTAGGTCCTCTGAAGTAACCTCAATGGTTGTTTCACTTTCAAGCTCCTTTGTGAGACGTTCATTATAACCAAGGCAAAAGGTTTCTGGAACCAGATGGTAGTCATCAATATTTTTTCCCACCTGTTCTAATACTCTGTTGATGTGTCGAAGAACACATGTTGTGATATGATCAGGGTTGTGGCTGATTGGAACATTTCTCTGAAGATCGATGGACATGTGAGCCACATACTTTTCCCATAAAAATTTTGGATTGTTTGGAGAACAATAAGCTAACAACACTGCAAAAAGAGTTCGCAGTGAATAAGGCATCTGGAATGCTAATGCATCATCAAGAGTATCTTCTATGTATGTATCGGACTGCAAAAGACCCATTTCAAAAGCAGTTTCTCTGTAAGAAGACAGCAACTTTGGATTAACTGTCAGGAGGTCTTGAAAAGATGTTGGAGCACGGACATAAGATAAAAGGAGCCTAAGATAGTATCGCTCTCCTTCGTCCGGACTAACAGTGACCATGCGACCAATAACCATTTTTCGTTTTCTCTGCGTCCATGTCTTTTTCTTTTTGCTCCAAACAAAGAACTGAGGAAAGTCACGATACAAATAGCCAAGTTTCTGAACCTCTCTGTTAGTCCTGTTGATCTCAAAGAACTCAGTAAGCATTGTCTTTGAAAAATCAGCATTATCTAATAGATCAGCAAGATTAGTATTCTTGTGAAAAGAAATCATTTGCTGTCCTGGAAGATGGACTTGTAGAGTATAGACAGAGGGCGTCATTTCGTTCAACGAAAACTTATAAATACGCCAGAATGCTTCAGCTGCGGCTACCCAGCGTCCAGATTGGAATTTATGAATTTCATCAATGTCTTCAGAATCAACAGCAGGTTGTATATTAAAGCTGACGCGATCGTGACCTTTATAAACATATTTATACAAGTATTTTACTAACTTGACTGTTGAGCAAATCTCTACATTTATGTGACAGTCAAATAGCGCAAGAAGATAAGGACTGTATGGAACAACCCAGCGGTTGTCCAAGTCACGATCACGAACTCTAACAGCCCGACCATTGTTAGGTCTTTTATAGTGCGGATAGCTATCCTCAGTGTGGATAGTATATTCATGAAATTCTTTTGGAAAATGATTTTTGCAGAATCCACCCTTCATACATACATTGTCAGGCTTAAGCTTTCCGCAGGGACCATGCATCATATGCTTCATAACAAGAGAATGCAAATACTGATCCTTTTTAGCATCTGGAATCTCAGCTGAAACAATCCGATCATATGCTTCAGGATTCAACGGTTTGTATTCAGGTTTAAGAATAACCAACATGTGAGCATGAGGAAGACCTCTTTTTTGGAACTCAATGACATGTACACAAGCTGCGACCTCACCAAAGAGTTTCTTCTTCACAATTCCAAGCATTTCAAACCTTGCCGCACAAATTCGACCAAATCAGGCCTATCTTGGGCATCCTCTCCATATTTCAAATTATCTTGGATTTCCTTCCAATTAGTATTGCAGGTCATTGTGATAAAAATATCTGGTTTGCCGTATTTCTGAACCAGAGCCATGGCATCAACATACCGGCGGCGCATATCTCTTGGCCCGCCTATAAATGAAGCTGGAAGATAAATGCGTCTACCAATCTGATTTCCTTGAGTTTGGCCTGCAGCTAAGCTATCCATGATCCCTTTAAGAATTTCACGCGACATTATTTTGATTGCTTGATGATAATCAAGCCTTGATGTTTCAATTTTACATATATATCAACGCAAGCTACTGCAAAGGCGGGTCTCCTTGTATGTAACAGCATTGATCTACCACCCTCTCTCATCTGAAGCAAATAGCAATAATATTCTCTGGCTGACACCGTGTCTCGGCTTTGCCTCCCCATTTCAGATGCTAACCATTATACAAGGAGGAAAGGAAAAAGTATCAGCCTTTGTGTTGATCAAATAGAGTAAAGAGAGAGGTACTGACATTTCATTGTATAACATACCACATTGTTCGAGCGATAAGGTCCTGCCGTTCTTATAAACGAGAATCAAATGGGGGGCAATCATCATCACTATCAGAAGATTCTCTCTTTCTTTCTCACCACATGAATTTAGCGTGATGATGCCATGGCGCCACCACTGGTTCACATGGAAAGAGGAGGCGAATGCTTGTAATGTATCATACAGGAGGTAGTAGTGTTGAATCGTGACTACCGCCGAGTGTGTATAAACCTGAATATGAGCACCACTTTTCAAGTGCTTCATTTTGATTATATCCAAATTGCTGCAACTTTGGGATGAAGAGGGGTAGATTATATACCACCGATCTAAATCGAGGATTACAATTTAGAAACGATCCTATGGTCATCAATACTGTCAATATCTTTTAGACTTTTAAAGAATCTGGTATAAGGATTCGATTCCAGAATGGTCATTAAAAGCTTTAGAGTGCTTTTCTTGAACTTGGGACATTTATTTGTCCGTGAGACAACTCCTCCTCATCATCATAAAAATACAATTGAATACCGGTTAGGCTGGCTGGAAGGAACTAAGCTATTGATGATACACTGTCCACCCTTGAGAAATGTATACTTGGTGTTCTTGGTTGCTTGGTGATCATACTGCGACAAAAGGGTGAAAACCACATTGTTGTTATATGAACATGCTTTCTAAACTCAAGCTTCTTCATCCGTACCGAGAGAAAGATTCGAAACAAACTATGGGGCATAGCGGTTCGACAGCAGAGATCCATCCTTTAAGCGAAAAATTTGGAGGTTCGAGTGGAACCTCTTGGCTCCACAGTGACTGTCTGGAGCATCTGGAAGGATAAGCCCTTTCCTAGGAATCTTTTTTAAGCGTGAGAACGGAGTTCTATGGCTATTTGGGGAGTTTCCTGATTTTATAAGGAAGGCTGGATCACTTAATAGGAGAGAAGAAAGTATGATAAGCTGCTAAATGTAGAAATGATTGGGAATAAAAATGCCAACAAACCTCTAGGACCAGCACGTGCATTAACAAGAATATGTGGACGGATCCTAATATTTGGTGTGTTAGCATTGTCTAAACCAATAGCACAAGTGCCTTCATATAGGGAGGAATACCGTGAGCATAGTCTGTAAATAGTTTGAGAAAAATAGTAAGGTATAGGGTATGATGCGGCAGGAAAAAATTAATAAAGGAAGGAAATGGTAGGTAAGAAGAAATATTGTCTGAAGGAAAAACAATGAATGTACCACTACAAGATTCATGGCTAGTGTGAGTAGTACTGGATGGTGATGGATAGGCATGCACGACCTGGCCACTTGATTCAGAATGCAAGGAATCTGAGATTCCATCAAAAATTTCAGCTAACTCAGTATCATTGATACCATTTGTGGCAGAACAAGCAAGAGGTTCAATACTCGAGGGTAACAGGTGGGTGTCATTCGTGACGGCCGAACTAAGGGGGTAGCTGGGAGGTAACGCATCTAAACTTTCTTTTTTCTTGTTCACGGATGGGTATGATGAATAGAGAGGAAAGAGTTTGCTTCTTGGCGCGTAGGCATCCGCCTATAGCAAACATCCTTCTTTTCTTGTCCATGGAAGCATAAGCGCGGTATGGCGAATTACGATCCATACTGCCTGCGGATAAAGACTATCACTACATAGTCGAAGGTCAAAACAAAAAGCTCTATTATGAGGTCGGAACAATCATTGGCGGTAAAGTGCTAATGTAATAGCAAGTTGTCATAACAGAAAAGTATAGCTAATGAAAAACATGTAATAGTAAGTTGCTAATGTAATAGTGAGCATCACGCGAAACAGGCGTAGGGTAAATAACTGAGGTATCAATGTTGAAAATGGATGGATGGAAAAAATATATCTACAGAGTTTAACTTGAAAAACATGAATAGCCATACACGGGTAAAGGGGACAGAATGCAAACAAAAGAAGTAAATTCCGAGGAATGCCTTCGACCTTGTAGCAAAACAAAAGGAAAGGGAAAAGTATAAGAGATTTATAGACAGCATGGCATAAAAGAATAACCACAAGCATTCATACTGATTAACAAGCAAATATGGTTACGCCAAAAATCGCAAGAAAAAAGTATAATAGACGGGATATAATGTCAAAGGAAAAGAAAATAGAAAAATATAAAAGGTGGGAGGCAAAACTTCACCAACAAGCTAAAGAATTTGTGTTGAGAGTCAACGTGGTTGAAAAAAAAATTAAGGAAGAAGCTAGGCAACAAAGTCAATACGAGGAAGTTATCTTTGGGCAATATGGGAAAAAGCGTGCATGCAAAGTCAACCAACAAATTGCCTACGATCTTTGAAAATGGTAAATTGTTGGCATGTTTTCCTTTTACACAGCAATTACGTTGCACAGAAATGCTAAGCATTGGTAGTAGGCACAAATGTTGAAGCGGGGACAGCATTAGGAAAGAAAAATGACAACCTCTGTCAGGTGGAAAAGACATAGAATGAACCCATCAAACATCGAAATAAGCTACGCTGTTTAGACCTACGAAAAACAAATAACTATTAAATTTTTTAAGTTCCACACAACAGTACATGAATAATTAAAAACTCTCACGCATTGCTATTTAGAGGATGCATGGTAGACAATTTTTGAAAGGCTGTCAATATGAAGAGCAAATATAGTGAAGAGGCCAAAAGTTAATGGATGTGACAACATAGTATTGTGAGATGTTGACAAGAAAAAAAGGAGGTGGTAAATCTTAGAAAAGAGTGCATATAAAATCTCTTATCGTCGACCTATCCACAGGTTGGCGGACCATTATAATTTTGTGTTAATACCACCTTGCTCAATAAAAGAGTTTGTATCGTAAAAAAAAAATTTTTCGGTAAGCGGAAAAACTTGGAAAAACACGAAGGAAATAGGCAAAACACACCAAACGGTCAATAATGTAAGCCGAATCGTGACCATAAATTTGGATGAATACGGAAAAAACCAAATGTCAAAATCTGTTCGATCGGTATTAGCTCTTATTCATTTCGGAACTATCCGGGAGGGAAAAAAATAGGTATAACAATTTTGATGCGTCCAAACAAACTAAAGGACGATTGGTCATCGAATGTAGAAGGTAGCAACAGAAAACATATTGCACGGGGAGAAAAATTATTTGTAGTATAGAAGAAAGGCCAATGGCGAGGATCACATGTTATCGACCATAAGAGTAGTCGAAAGGGATAGAGTATCCACGAAAATCTAATCAACAAGGCGGGTAAAATGAATTATCGGCGTAGGGTTGATCGATGCCAAGAAATGATAACTCGGTAAAAGACACAATAAATGAACATCTTGGCATCCGTTGACTGCACACTCATGGACTTAGCACATACTTATGGACTCAGAGCGGAGAAGCTTAAAATTACAAGGCAAAAGATATAAGCTAACAAATTACAACTTCTGATCGCGGGGTGCACAAAACAGAGTAGCCAGCTGTTTTTTATTACACAACCGTAAAGTAAAAGGGACAAGGTGCTAAAAGAAATAACTAAGCCGCAAAGCTAGTGGCAAAAGAAAACAGGCAAAGCTAGGCAGGATAACACACAACAATAGTGTATTTGGTGGAAGTTATTGATCTAATTAAGTCAGAAGAATGCTTCAGGTAACAGAGCAATCCTTTTCCTTTGATGTGATTAGCCACACGCTTACACATGGAGAAGGCCTGCAACGGTTAAAAAGTACACAAAGTGTGAGAAACTGATAGAGGACAGCTACAAAGAACCACTGCATTAGACAAAAAACAAGTACTAAAAGAATAATACCTCATGTTCAGGAACCTCATAAATTTCCTGTGCCGAACAGCCAATCAATTTCTCCGCTTCAGGGCCGAAAGCAACGGCATTAAGGTATCCGGTGTCATCATGAATTGTAAGCCTGATCCGCGCTCTGTCATGAAATATTCATTGAACAATCAAACAAAGAAGAACAAAGACATTAGTATGATACAATGAACAATGAGTGATCAAAGGAAAAAACCTTGGCAGATGATACATGCCACGGCAACAAGAAGGGCATAATATTCCCAGAGTATCAGAAAAGTCATATGGATCACCACAACAGGGACAACCTAGATACCAAAATCGAAAGTGACCGCCATGCAACCTCCACACCACTTGATCCAAGTAAAGGGTTTTGTCCGAATGATTGAGAAAGAACAAGAATGCTACAAACAAATCTAAAAAAAGAGGGAAAAAACAAACACGATATAAACGTTCACCAAAGCAAAAAAGCAAAAGGCAAACCAAAACAAAAAAAGGCAAAATGTATTAACGAATCTTTCCAAAAAAATCAAAGAAAGGATACTGACGAATCTTGTACACGACGCAAGACTGCATATTGCCATGAGAGTTGGATCACAACAGTGAGGAGAAGAACGCTTTGACATAGGTTTACATCAAAACAAGTCAAGGATTTTAAATATTTGCATCACACCTGTAAAGAATCACAAGGAGAAAAAAAAAACCATAAAAGGAGAGGACACAAAATAGAAACTCAATGAGGCACAAACACCATGCTACTGGATAACAAGACAGCCAATTCATACCAGGTAGAAAGACGCTTGGCTTCAAGAACATCAGGATCAACCAATACAATAGAGGATGGTTGAGTTGACAGAGAAATATCTGAGAGGGAAATAAATGATAGATCAAAAAAATTGCACGAGAAAACAAACCAATGTAAGAGAAGTCGAAGGAAGGAACCATACAATTGTGTGGTAACTTTCACCGAGCAAAGACAATAACATGTGGATGGCATGCATCACTAATAACGTGGCCCTCAATACACTCAAAATCATCCCACAGCGTAAAAATCAGAGGACGCTTGCTACACCGCATAGTTAAGACATAAACAAGGGAAAATATAAAGGCATATGGGAAAAAAAAGAAGAAGCAAAAAACTATTATAGATCAGCAAGCAAAACCTTCTGTTGACAATGACATAGTCACGGCCATGGCGACGAACACCGTCCATATACACATCTCGAGGAGCAAAAGCGTGCACAACCACTCCAATGACATCTAAGGAAAATTAACAAGACAGCAATGCCAAGTCAACAAACAAAAAGCAAAAGCACTAATTATCCAACCAAAGGACATACATATAAAATAGAAACAAGAAAGAAATAAACAATGAGAGCAAACTTATAAATTTATTGGTTTCGGCCACAAAATGAAGGGAGTCGTAGGATCTGAGATGAAAATAAATGATGTAATTGGTCACGACATCAAGCGCTCAATCACAAGATCCCTAGTGATGACCCAATAAAATCCGGGTTGGACACCTTGTGGAACCTCACGGACCTCCGCATTCGAGACGTAATACTTTCTGAATGGTAAAAGCAACCCATCGACAAGTGCAATAGCATCATCAAAGACTACAGCAGAAACAACTATACCCTGATGACCAGAACGAAAGCATTAGCACATCCAGCCAAAAAAATAATACGAATAAAAGGCAAGCGCAATAGTGCCATCAAAGCCTACAGCAGAAACCATTATACCCTGATCAGCACCAAGAACGAAAGCATTAACACAGTCAAAAAAAAATATCAATACATATAAAAGCTACAAGACTCTCAAAAAAAAAAAAACAACTCAGGGAACAGACAAAACTAAAACACCAAATGCAAGACCTGAGAATCACCGAGCTGAAATCGTCTGAATCTAGAGAAAACCTCACTGTGCTCAACAGCTCTACAACGACGCCTGATAACATGGACAAGAGTACCATGCAGCCATACAACTCGTCACCCGACTCATGGGAACCAATCCGCCATCTAACAAGTCCACTCAAGCAAATACACAATCACAAGTTAAAAGCTGCACCAAGAGAGAAAAACTTCACTGGCTGCCACGGGAGGAAACCACATCGCCTCACCTGTGGACTGGGGAAAAGCAGCCACCTATACATACGTGAGAGAAAGGAAATGCTGAAAGAAGAGGAAGAAAAACAACCCAAACAACGAAAAACAAGCATGAAGTCCAAGAAAAGTAAACTACACCAACCAAGGACCACAAACAAACACAAGCAAAAAGCAAGCAAGACGAAAGCGTAAAAGAAAGAACAGCAAAAACCTAATTAGCAATAGCTAGAAAAAAGTATTAGCTCCAGATGACGACGATTAATTAAAGTAATCGCCATTAGAGCAAAGTTATAATAAGTAGAATCAAACAAAAATTGAGGCTTGCCATTAGCTTCAGATGACGATGATTAATTAGAGTAATCGCTATCAGAGCAGAGTTATAATAAGTAAAATCAAACATAATAAGTAAAACCAAACAAAAATTGAGGCTTGGCATTAGAGTCATGTTAATAACATAAAGGGAAAAAAAGGCATCCAAAAAAACAGAACTCTTTCCTTCCTCCGTTGCTTACTGAAATGAACAATAAAAGAAACTAAAGTGAAAACACAAGCCTCAAACCTGTGGATGTAACTCCCTACACTTGAACATCAGTAAAACACTCAAAACAAGAAATAGATAATAAAAAACAATAAAGACCGACAGGCGTGACCAGTAAGAAGCAAAATCCAAGCAGCGGAGAAAAAATGTAAAAAAGATCAAGCCATAGGCACAAGCACAAACAAAAGCATCAAAGAAAGAAAAAGACAACGCATACCTAGAGTTTATGCTGGCAGAGGAAAAGCAGAACCAAAGGATCAAAAAGCAAAGCAGCAGAAAACAAACAAAGGGAAAAAAATATAAATAAATAATAATAATAATAAACAGCGGAACTCTTCGATAAAGTAAGTAAAAAAACATCACGTGGAAAAAGTAAGTAAAAAAACATAACCTGGAAAAAAACGCAGAGAGGCAGGAAGGCGAGACGAAGAGAAGAGCAAAAAGACAAGGACGGAAGCACAGAGCAAGAAGAAGAAGAAAAAGAAGAGAAATGCCGGAGGAAAAGCATAAGGTCGAGCAAATGCAGCAATTGATCCTCGAAAATCGATAAATGCAGCAGCTATCCTCGGAGATCGACAAGCTACCTGGCGTTCCATAAAAATATCCACGAGGCAAAAACGAAGTAAGAGGGAAAAAAAAAAAAGCAGGAAGCAATCCTCGGAAATCGACAATCTACCCGGCGTGCCATGAAAATATCCACCAGACAAGGACGAAAAGAAAGAGGAGAAAAGAGGAACGTTTCTCCGTTAAGGAAAGATTCTTCGCCTCTCCAGAAGAAAGCAAATATCACAATGCAGCAGAATAGGAGGCGCGTGAAGACCGGCACACGACGATAAAGAAAAGAGAAAAGACAAGACAAGACAATAAGACAAGACAACAGAAGAGAAAGGCGATGGCTTGCAAGTCACGTGAGCAGAGGATGAGGACGAGCACGAGGACGACCAACGCGGGGAAAACACATCAATGCGAGACTCACGTGAGGACGAAAACTCGCAACCAGCCTCAAACTTTGTTAATGACATAGGAGAAAGAAATTGAGAGATGTTTTCTGTTCTTCTTGCAAATTTTCAATTTTGCTCCTAAAGTAGGTAAGGACTAAGGTGTGAGAAAATATAATTTATTTTAGGGATAATATCATAAACCTCCCCTGAGGTTTCTCGTAATATCACCTGGGCCCCCTATAATTTTAAAAATATCACTCACCTCCCTTGGTAATTGTAAATTGACTATATTAACCTTCATTTCAAATAAATGGATGTCAAAAAATGAAAGAAAAAGAATCAAAAGTCACTTTCTTCTTTTTTCTGTTTATCCAACATTCTTTTTTATTCTTTTTTTTTGTATGGCTGTACAATTTTTTACTTATAAATTGTAATAAATTTTATTTTATTTTTTTCTAATTGTGATAATATGGAATATGAATGTATGATTTTTTTTCCTTTGTTTTGAGTTGACTTTTATAATGAATTAATACAATTTAAAGACTTGGGTGATGAGTTGTGAAGATGTTAGGCAAAAAAAAAAAAAATGGCTCATGATGAATTAGTTTTAAATATATAAATTAAATTGGTACTAGTATATTTCTTTACAAATATCTTTTTTTATTTTTTTTATTTTTATTTTTATGAATTATAGATTTGTGATATAGTGATACGAGTAGAAATTATTTTTTACGTGGTGATTTTTTTTTTGAACAAACAAAGTGGTTAGGAGTATTTTTATTTAGTAAAATGAGCAAAAGGGTAGTTTGGGATTTTTATAAATTTTGTTACACAAATAACAAAAGTAAGGGAGGTAAGTGATATTTTTAAAAGTTTAGGGGTACCAGGTGATATTAAGAGAAACCTCAGGGGAGGTTTCTGATATTATCCCTTTATTTTAGATAGGAACATTTGTAAAAATGAGATGAGGGGCTAAAAATGTGCATTTTTCACACCAAAAAATCATCATTTCATATGTGAGAGATGAGGAATGTGAAAGGAACAAAATCAATGCGTGAAAGATAAAAAATTATTATTTTACGTATGAGAGATGTAAATAATATAAAATTAATTTAAATATGAAAGGTACAAAATCAATACCTAAGAGATAAAAAATTATTAAGTGTGTTTGAATAGCCAATTATTTAGTTTATTCCCTTACTTATGTCATCAATACGTTTTTCAATTATCTTTTTCATCTCATATACATCACATCCAAAAAAAAATGTTACAATATTTAGATAACAAAATTATCTTAAATAATCTAATATCAAAACACTCTCTCATCTTTACGCGTGAGGGACATAAAAGCTATATGTCAATCTGCGACAGGCAAATAAAGAAGAGAGGGGATTTAACAAAAGAAGAAAAGAGAAAGTACTGCCAAAAGACGAAGAAGCTTCAAAGAAGCCAAAAGGAGAATAAGAGCTGATCTTCTTTTCAAGTTTGTAGTTTGTACCATCAAATATCTTCATTCAAGAATTGAAGAAGAAATCTAAGAAGATGTTAGAGAAGATCGGATTGCCTCCAAGGCCATCACTGAGAGGGAATAATTGGGTTGTTGACGCCTCACATTGCCAAGGATGTTCTGCACAGTTCACTTTCATCAATCGCAAGGTTTACTCTCCTTCTTTCTCGTTTCCTGCTTTGATATATATACGACTCTTTTTCTTAGTTCTTGATTTATCTGCTTGTTTTATTCGTAGCCCAGGTGTAAAAGTTGGTTCTTTTTGTGTCTCACAAGTGTATTGCAACTTTTTCCTGTTATTATTTGAAATTATTATTTAATTCTTGTATTATGGTTTTTTCCTTTTAAGTTGGTTTTAATAGGTTTTTGTAATACCCTTGTCTCAAAATTGGCTCTTTCTGGTGTTTTATAGTTGAAACTTATGATTTTGATGGGTTAAAATGATGAGTCAATATATAATCTTGGCTTGTGATTGCTTCAAAAAAAAAAAAAAATCTTGGCGTGTGATTGGTAATCGACTTAGTCTGGTAATCTTGGAGAATCAAAATCCTTGTTGCAAACTTGCTGTTATCTAGACAGAAAATGTCATTTGTAGTATCAGTTATTGCATCACCTGGTGCATTTGGAAAAAAATATGTGCTAATTGGTGTTTTCTTCATACTGTATTTGCTTTAATCAATTTTAATGGAAGTTGGACTTGAATGACGGTGTTATCATCTTGTCATACTGGTGAAGACGTAGATATTCATTTAATTAGATGTGGACTTGGTTGTTGTACTATATAATCCCTTTGTCTACTGTTGAAGGTGATCACTCATTGAGATATATCTGTTAATATCTCTGGTTGATAGGTAGTAGTTCTTCTAACCCTGGCTATATCTGATTAAAGAAACTATGTATTGTACATCTAAACTGATGTCTTTATTGTTTTAACTGCAGAGGTGATGGTTCTTTGATTCTTTATTTGATGAGATATAAATTTATATGGCTGGTTATGTAGGATAATTTGTCAAAGAGTCCTGATTATCTTTTTCTATTAACCATGGAATAAAACAGCCAAACTTGATGGTAAGTTGATTTTTGTGAAGTCTGTTTGATAAAACAGCCAAGCTTTTGAATAGAGTTCTGAGTATATTAATAACTTAAATTTGGTGGTATTTGATAATTTCTAAAGACATCGAGCTGAAATTAGATATTGACTCTTTAATTTGGCTTAATGTTTATATGATGGAGTAATGTTGTGATTAATTAAAGCAACTCTTAAAAGTTGACTAAAAAGAGTCACTGCAGGAGAAGATTTCTTAATATGTAAATATTCGACCAACGTTTAACAGCTATTGCTTTACCTTTCAAGAAATATTTTGCTCTGAAAAGATTAGAGTAGGAAGATCAGTCTTTAGTCTATTTGGAGTACATTGGACTAGCCTTTTGTACACAATGTTTCAGCAGAAACTAGATTAGTACTGTTTCATACTGGATGAAGCAGCAACTTAGGGATTAAAGTGATAGTAGTACTAACTAAGGCATTAGGCATAATGCAGTGTTGAGAGCAGAGTTCGGCTGTGCTACGAATTCAGCTCCCAGAATTCCCTGTTTTCCTTAAGAACTCAACCTTATAGTCACCATTTCTAATTCTATGAAAAGTTTATTTGTCTAGGTAAGATCTGTTCGATGCTTAACCTTGGTTTTAACATCTCTTCAAAGTTTGATTGTTGTTTTTTTGGTTAGCTTTGTATCCTCTGTAAATTTTGGGAGAAAATTGACTATGGGTTAGCCTAAAACATTCTCCACATTGCATTTTACTTTATTTACTTGATTTTTTTGTAGCGGTGAACTTTAATTTATCTCACTTTTACTGCAATTTGTAAAAGCCACATTTAGTTACTACTGTAAAATGTCATCTAGCCACCACTCTATCTAATTGTATGATAAGTCAAGTGTACTTAGTTTTCCAAACAAAACGCTTATAGGCAGGACAATGATTATTTAAGCGTTTCTCGTCTTTATTAAAACATGGAGAAGGACAAACACATATAAAAAGTTACCATAAAAGAATGCAACGATGCTTATGAGCAGGGGCCATTTTTCTTGAAGCAACTTCTGCCCAAGATGTGAGATTTGGATAGAAAGAAATGCAATCATCTTTATAATCTGTTGGGTTTGACATATCTGAAAATTAGGGAAAATTGATGATAAGAAGAGGTCTTCAGCTTTTTGCTTGAGAGAGATCCAAAGATTATTGTGACTGCACAATAATTTTACAGGACAGAAACTTTTCCTTCCGAAAATAGTTATGAAGTTAACAGCTAACCAAAAAGGGAGAGGTGATGTGCATGAAGATTAAGTGATAGTATATGGAAGACTTTAGGATCACCTGAAATTTCCTAGTATAAGTCAGAGCTGATCATGTAAAATTGTTAGTAATTGTGGACACAGACATTTGGAGCACAATTTGTAAGTGTTAAGACAGATTCTATAATCTCAGTTAATTGGTATCCCATCAATAAAATGAGGTGTGTTTTGTAGTTATCACTGGGAACCTTTGAAAAGAGTTTCTTTATTTGTGAAATTTTTGCTAAGTTGCCAGACTGTGATTAATGTGCAGTACTAAGGTTGTTGCCAAAGGCATTTTTATCACAATACTCTTGAAAACTTATTTAACTATAATCATCTTAAGCTATTGCTAAACTTGAACAACGAAGTACTTAGGGGTGGCAATTTGAGACCCGACACGATAACACGATATGAACACGACTCGAGAATTACCTGATCAAAACATGACACGAAAAAATTTGTGTCAAAAATGTGTCGACTTGATTATGACACGAAAAGGAAATGGGTCATTATGGGTTGACACGTTGGTTAACGAATGACACATTACTGACCCATAAAAATTTGTTGGCTGACATGTTAACTCGAAACATAACAAGACACATTTATAACTTGAATTACCATTTTTATTAGAGATTTTTTTTCTTTGGTACTCTTAGAATGTACATCAAAATTTAAATTACATAATTGGAAAAAAATTTACTTGGTTCTCTTTTATATCTAACTCAAATTTCTTTAGATTCATTTCTTAAAAGTTTCATTCTCATTAAGTTAGTAAAGCCAAATATAAAGAGCAGAAACCATTCAATAATTAAGAATATAGACCAATTTTTTAAAAAAAATTAAGATATTTATATAGAAATAGAACTAATTGGATTTCTTACATATCTATTTACATCAAATCTGTTCTTTTTTTTTTTTAGGTGCTAAAAGGCTTACTGTTGTTTACGCTAAATTTCTTCGCAATCACTCCTAAATTAGCCGAGATTGAAAATTTAATTAGTTCCTTCATTGTTTGAACATTGAAGTCAAAAGATTAAATATAGAGAACCTTTGAGAATTCACACCAAAATTGTCAACCATAAATCAATTATTTTCATAAAAATGCATTACTTGAAAATTGGGATTCCTCTTATTATATCTATCTACATTAACTTTTTGGATTGCCACCTAAAGTTGTATTAAATTTTAGTTTCATTCTTAGGTAATATTGTACGTAGCCAAAAGTTTTATATTAACTTAGCCAAATTTCTTTGGAGTTTTTCCTAAATCTTACATGAATATAAATATATAATCTAGTTGTTCCCATCCAAATTGAATTTTTGAGCTAAAACTTATAGGTAAATGCCCTCCAAGAATTCAAACAAAATTTTTTTTTTAAAGAAAAGTATCGTGTTTATTCTGCATTTTACACCAAATTGGCAAATTTTTTGGATTGGCTCCTAATGTTGTTACGAAAGTAGTCTAATTCCCTCCAAAATAAGGAATTGGAGCCAAAAGGCGCTAAGTTATTTACTTAAACCAAATTTCTTTTGGATTGGATTCCCTCCTAAATTAGGCTAAAAACTAAAAGTATTTTTATTCTCTCCTTTTTCTTTTCTTAATGTGGATTAATTCCCTCCTAAATAGACTAAATTGGAGGCAAAAGATCATAAGAAGAAAAAGGTGCTAAGTTTAAGTTTTTGAAGTTAATCAGTTTAGTCTTTGACTAGATAACTTCCCTTGTAGTCTGTAGGCCTTGCACAATTAGTTTAATCATTAATATGGGTTCAGCTTTATAAATTTTTCACAAATTTCTAAATTCCAAAGTACGATCAAAACCAAAATTCGTAATGGTATTTTGTGTTCCATCTTTCCTACGCTATTGCTGGAAATTCTTAATTCACAAGTTTTTTTATATTTTGTGATATCCCGTTAGTAATTTCAATCTAGAAAATTAAATGGGTCAAGTGGGTTAAAACATGACACGACACGTTAATAAACAAATCATGACACGAACACGAGACGAAAGTTTAGTGTGTCATTTATGGACCTGTACTTGTTAGACACAAACACGATTATGACATGACACGAAAACGACACGACACGATACATTGCCACCCCTAGAAGTACTGCCTGAATTTTTGGTCTAGGAGGTTGCAAGGTCTAGATTCCCAAAATTTTCAGAAGGTTAAATCTGATCAAGCTCAACCCTGTAGGGTAATTCATTCTTATTGGAAGTTTTTCTGATAAATTGTGGGAGTCATAATTAGAATTTATTCAAGTTCTTTCTGTATGCTGATAATGTCAAACTGGTGTACTTTCAGAAACACACCAATTTTTTATTTATATTGTTGTCCATCAAACTCTTCACGTCTTGATGGTCTCTATGTGGACTTTCAGCATCACTGCCGCAGGTGTGGGGGTTTATTCTGCAACAGCTGTACCCAGCAAAGAATGGTGTTGCGTGGACAAGGTGATTCAGCTGTGCGCATATGTGAACCCTGCAAAAAGTTAGAAGAAGCAGCACGCTTTGAATTGCGACATGGGCACAAAACTAGAGCTGGAAGAGGTATATCCATTTGAAGATATGATTTAATGTTTTATGGTTTCCACTGTCCAGTGAAAATTTTATTATCAATCTCTTGACTTCGGTTCCTTTAGGTTCCTGGTTCTTTTTTCTCCTAGTATTGCTTTCCATATCATGTTAATTGAGAGCTTAAGATGTTGGCCAAGCGCTGATTGACATTCCAGCTTCTCCCTTGCATGCCATTGTTAGCAGGATGCTATGTGCTTGGCTTTTGACTTTTAGTTCCCTGCCTCCTCCAAGTCTTATCTTTCTGTTACTTTTTCCTGTCGCCAGTGAGGAGCTCTTTTTATCTTAATGTTTGGAATTGAGATGGATATCTTTTACTTTAATGCTTGGATTTGAGATGGATGTGGTTATTGTCTTACAAATTCCATCTAGGAAAATACATATGAAAAATGTCAATTTGTCCACTGAAGCTGCTTCTTATATGTTGCTTTTGGTACTTCTTTTCCAAGTTCATCTGCTCTTTTTGGTTGGTCCCTCTGTATATGAAACACATAAATGGCCTATCATTAAAACAAAATTGTGGTTGCTTAAATTCCAGGTGTTGTATTGATATTATACTTGTTGGTAGCTTTGTTTCTGGGTGCCTTATCTCAAAATTAATGGCCTGAAGAGTGCATGTTCCTATTCTAAGGGAAAGATGGAAATTCTTTTTTGGCGCCTGTTTTTGCATAATTGACGAGCTTAAAAAGTGGCCTTGTCCTCTTTCTCACTTTCTGGATGATTCAAGGTTCTTATATTTACAGCTGAACTCTTACTTCTGAAAATGACATTAAAAGTATGTTGAGTCCAGTGGCACTTTGGTTACAGTTTCATGTAATATTTTTCTGGTCTAATTGTTTTGATGCAATATCGGATACACAAAGGCAAAGAGCACTATGTAATTACAAAGTATGGTAACTAATTGGAGGTCTTGCTACTTATTCTCTATACTGCTGCTTGCAGGTGGCTCAAAGCTTACGGCTAAGGATGAAGATGAAGTTTTGAACCAAATTTTGGGCAATGAAGGGAAGCCACCAATGTCATCAAAATCAGCATCTGCGATGGACATGCTTTCAAGTTCTCAACATACAAGTAGTAAATCATATTCAAATATTCAAGAAATCTCCTCTCAGGATGACAGAGGAGACATGCATAAAAGCTTGCCTCATGATCAGCCTCCAGATATCTCAAGTTTGTTGGCTGATGCTACTCCTGAAGATTTACGTCAACAAGCTGTTGAAGAAAAGAAGAAATACAGAACATTAAAAGCAGAAGGGAAACCTGAAGAAGCCTTGAGAGCTTTTAAAAGGGGGAAAGAGCTTGAAAAGCAGGCTGGGGCTTTGGAGTTAAGTATAAGAAAAAACCGCAGAAAGGCCTCATCTTTCAACAATAGTTCTGAACTTTTAAGCAGCAAAGATGATTCTAAGTCATTTTCTTTGGATGATAAGCTCTATCCTCAAAGGAGTCATGAAAAGGATGATCTTGCTGCTGACCTTAGAGAACTGGGATGGTCAGATTTGGATCTCCGTGATGCTGATAAAAAGCCAACAACACTGAGTTTGGAGGGCGAATTATCATCGCTTATTGGAGAGGTGCCCCAAAGAGCTAATGCAGAAAAGAGAACCCATGGCGTTGATAAATCTCAGGTCACAGCCCATAAGAGAAAGGCTCTTGAATTGAAGCGTCAAGGTAATCTTGCAGAAGCCAAAGAAGAGCTGAAGAGAGCAAAAGTTCTTGAAAAGCAGATTGAAGAGCAGGAATTGCTGGGAGATGATGAGGATTCTGATGAAGAGTTTGCGGCACTGATGCGGAGTGTGAATGTTGACAAAATGATGATTCGTCAATTGGGTATAATCTGGATCATGGTTTTGATTTTGGTCATCTTGGGGATGTTGGTGGTGATCATGGTTTTGATGGTAACCTTGAAGTCACGGCGGATGATATGGATGATCCTGAAATGGCTGCTGCATTGCAATCATTAGGTTGGACTGAAGAGATTACTCATCCTGAGGAATCAGACAGTGGAATTGTACCTACTCATAGTGAAGATTTGTTGAATGAGATCCAATCTTTGAAGAAGGAAGCACTTAATCAGAAAAGGGCAGGCAATAATAGAGAGGCGTTAGGTTTGTTTAGGAAGGCAAAATTACTTGAAAAGGAGCTTGAGAGCTCTAATTCTCAAGGAACTAAGTCAATTGCTCAGAATTCTGTGATGGTTCATGAGAGTTCACCCTCCCAATCTGTGGAGGAACCTTTGACATTTAGTCATGCAGATGCTGGAAATGTCAATGAGAGGACTACTTTTAGCCGTAATATTTCATCAAAGAGTAAAACAATGATCCAGAAAGAGCTTCTTGACCTGAAAAAGAGGGCTCTTGCTCTGAGAAGGGAAGGGAAGTTAGATGAGGCAGCAGAAGAATTGAAGAAAGGAAAGGTTCTTGAGAAACAGCTTGAAGAGATGGAAAATGTTCCCAAGGCAACACCCATGAGTTTTAGCAGTAAACAGGCTGGTGACATGATGATCCATGATGAAGGAGATGAAGGGGAAGTGACAGATCAAGACATGAATGATCCTTCTTATCTTTCACTTCTAAAGACTCTGGGTTGGAATGATGATAATACTGAAAATCTTCCATCCATGTCTTTTAAAAAGGATGAGGCTGCTGCTACACATGTTAATACATTTTCTGATATTCAAGCAACTTCTAGATTCCAAGATGATGTATCTAAGAGAAGCAGGAGTGAAATCCAGAGGGAACTTTTAGGATTGAAAAGAAAGTCTCTTGCTCTGAGACGTCAAGGAGATGCTGAAGAGGCTGAGGAAGTCCTGAAAATGGCAAAAGTGTTAGAGGCTCAATTGGCAGAGATTGATGCATCAGCGGAAAAAAATATTCTGGCTGACCCTATTTTGCAGAGAGAGAATAATATTAGCGATCCCTCTCTGAAAATTGATAGTCAACCTAATCAGTTGAATTCAAAAGAGGGCCCAGTTCTGGATTTTGGAGCCACAGGTTTGGTAACAGTTGAGAGACCAGAGGAGGTGACCAGTGCAAATGAGAAGCCAGAAGTTTCAGAGGTAAACTCTGCTCAGGCTAATGTTTCTTCAACTGACGGAAATTCCCTTCAACAGGATATCCTGGCTCACAAGAGGAAGGCACTTGCCTTGAAAAGAGAAGGGAAGTTGGAAGAAGCCAAGGAGGAGCTACGGCAGGCAAAGCTCTTAGAAAAACCGATAGAAGAGATCAAGTCTCAGCCTAGTACAAGTTATAATGATATGTCAGGTTCTGACATCTCAAATGTTGGGAAAAAAGACTCAAGTCCTAGTTCAGGTACAAAACCGATGTCCAGCCGTGAACGCTTTAAATTGCAGCAGGAGTCCCTCAGCCATAAGCGTCAGGCACTTAAGTTGCGAAGGGAAGGCAGAACAGAAGAAGCTGAAGCCGAATTTGAATTGGCAAAAGCTATTGAAGCCCAGTTAGAAGAATCTGCTGCACAAGATTCGATGACGTCTACTGCAAATGCAGCTGAAGCAGTAGACGATGTCATAGTTGAGGATTTTCTTGATCCTCAGCTTATGTCTGCCTTGAAGGCAATTGGAGTAAATGACGTGAGCTCTGGATTGCACGGCACTGAAAACCACGAGTCCAAAAAAAATCTTGCTAGTGTTGACAACTCTAATGATGAGAGAAGGCAGTTGGAAGAACGCATCAAGGCAGAGAAGGTAAAGGCATTAAACTTTAAACGTTCGGGCAAGCAAACTGAGGCTTTGGATGCTCTACGAACAGCCAAACTTCTTGAAAAGAAGTTGAATTCTTTACCTGCAAAATAACGAGGAATAGACAATTGATATTTGTTTCAAGTCTCAGAAACTTTTGCATTCGCAGGAGCCAAGAAAGACTTGGGTAATAATTGGTTCCTGACGTTATAGTGCAGATGAAATTCAGAAGATTGCACTTGGCTGCAGGTTGATCGGATGTACACAATGTTACACTGACTATGATATTATTATTATTATTATTTTTTTGGTCCAAGCATTGAACATTATGTTGCAGATGTACAGTATTCATGTTTTGCAGCTCCTTGAGAAGCAAAATGATGCTCAAGTAAACGAGCAAAAACAGAATCGCAGGAACTTTCTTTCTTCAGGTTTGTATGTCTTTTATTTTGGACTAGTATGAGAGTGCGTGCCTTGCACTTTAAGTTTGTTGTTTTTAGTTGGAATGCTGGTGAATTTTTCATTTACTGAGCATGAGATGACTTTCTATTTTCCCCTTTAAAATGCTCATAAATTTCATATCACCTTTGTTAAAAGTAATCAAAGCCAGCCCATAGTAAAGTAATTTTCATATCACCTTCGTTAGAGTAATTAAAGTAATTTTCATGTAATTCTCATTCATGAAGCGTAGTAATGTAAATCAATGGATAACAGTAATGAACAGTGATTACTTTGATTCATGCATCTGTATTTCTCTTTGGTGTCTTTTTGGAAATGATTATCAATGATGTTTGTACCTTCTGATCATTTAGTAATCCAGGAAGCTTGGTAAAGAATTAAAGGTTATTTGTATTCATAATCAATGCTCGTATGCTCTTTCTAAGATCAAGAACTTTCTCACTGTGCTCTTTTCTTTTCTTTTCTTTTCTTTTCTTTTTTTTTTTTTTTAAATATCGATAGTCCCTTGTCGATCATTGCTAGAAATTGAAAATCATTTTGTAAAACTTCATTTGTTCAAAATATCAAACAAAAAATAAAATTAAAATCAGAAGTTGGCTACATAACTAATTTTATAGAGATTAAGTAGCGAAGGCAAATCCAAGAGGAAAATAAAAACACAAAAGCAATATGTTTTTACGCTTAATAATTTCTCATGGTTTTTACAAATCCAATGCGAGCATCAAGACGTTAGATTTGGTTGGTCATTGCAAAAATTAAAATTTGCTGGAGCCATTAATTTGACACCAATTCATCAAGTGGGTCCTTTAAATATAAGAACTGTTTGGTTCTACTACCACAATAAAAGGTTAAAACAAAGAAATATGTAATTTCAAATAATTAATCAATATTGCGATTTTCTTATCTATGCTTTACGTAAGGTAACGACCATACTACTCTAACCAATAGCTGATGCTTAATTACCTGAATTATCTATATTAAAGAAGAAAATTAAACTATTATAGTCAAATCTTTAGATACTAATGACACATGAACATAGCACCAAAAATCTAATCAAAGTTTTTTTTTTTTTTTTTAAACACAACGAAGATAGAACAGAGAGTAAAATAGTTGGGACCATGCCTAGTCCATTTCTGTGGAACCCATCTCTTAATGCATTTAAGTTCAGCTTTAGATTCAAGCTTTGATTATGTGAGTTCACATATTTATCCATCCCGAACTGTAGCCTAGGATCAGCTCCCTAAACAACACCAATAGTGAATTAAAAAAAAAAAAGGCCAATTGTGGATCATAGCAAGAGGGCATGAAATTGGACTTTCCACCCATGGCTTTGTAAACTGCTTTGCTAAAGGTGAATTTAAGCTGCATGAATATAATTCAATATTCTTGCTTCGCCTAATAAAGCCTGGTGGTCCTATACCCCAACACTTACCCTCTCATGTATTTGATGTTTTCCTGTTAACACACAATAAAATGCGTTTTAATTCGCAAATCTCGATATCTTTGCCCAACAAATGCTAGGGGTGGGCATGGGTCGGGTACCCACCCCATAAGGCATTTGGTTGATTCAACCCGCATCTTATGGGTCAATTATTTTTTAACCCTTACCTGCCCCGCATATTAACGGATATCCGATTATCAGGTGTCCGCTAAAAGTGAATTGGGTTAGCATATACTCGCTCCACTCATATCATCATTTAAATTTTTTTTGAAAAATGATTTATACTTGTTTATTTTTATATTTCACATATTCATCTAATGTTCAATATAAATTTTACACAAAAAAAAAAGTTTCATGTTGAGAAATAAACAAGCAAAGAGAACAAAATTAAAAGAAAAATAAATGAATTCAAAAGTAAATGAAAATTGTTATAAGTAATGCCCTTTTTTTTATATATATATTCTTTATTAGTTAATCTTTTTTCTAAAAAAAATAACGTCATGACCTCTACAAATGAATCTTGTAAACAAATAATAGGCAATCATACTTGACGTATAAGTTTCAATAAAATTATTTAGCTAGCTCTAAAAATAATATTTTGTATATGCATATAAAAAATATAAAAATAAAAATAAATATATACGAGCGGTTCGGATACCCATGGGTTTTTAATCCCATGACCCTAACCCACCCTGTATATAAGTAGGTATCTGACTCTCTTTTGACCCGAACAAATAATGTGGATCGGATATCCTATTTTTCAAGTGTTTCAGATCGGATCCCATTGGATTTTGGGTTAGCGGGTATTTTTGCTCACCCCTAATAAATGCTTCCTCCTCCACAGTCTAACCTTAGGAGTACACGCTATAGATATTCGCGCTAACTGCAAAGTCTTAATTTCCTTCACTTCTAGTCCGAAAGGAAAGTTTTATAGTGTGTCCAGTGCATATCTTCTACCAATTCTGGGTTTTATTTCTGAAATGGTGTCTCCGATTTTGCATTTCCCTCCATCTATGCCTTCTTGTTTGCTTCTTTTTGGTTCTGATAAGTAATGCTACAATAGATTCCCAAGTGACACCAGAGCATTTGCTTTGGATGTATGTTAGATGATCGAATCCCTCTCCTATATTTAAAAGGTGTCTTAAATGCACCGATTTCTTCTCAAATCCAATGGATGTCGTAGGACACCCCTAGTCCAGAAGCGATTTAGTCTCATCTACCCCATATGACCTAGTTGGATCTTCTCCTTTTCCCCTTAAAGTAGATGTAGATATTGAAGTAGTTGTAGAAAGATTGCTGTTTGTCACAAAAAAAAAATGAAAAAGAAAAAAGATACCCAAGTGATGTTTCTTTACATTGAAGTCTGAATCTTGAGGCGTGTCCTAGCAATGCTGTGCTTTATCCTCACAAGACAATGACTAGAGGGAGGGTGCAACTTCATTTCCGCAGTGAATGGTGATCAACCTTTCATCAATTTCATAACGGGGATCAGCTACTTGTTATTAAATATCACAGAAGCATTTCTAATATAATTAACCACCGCAGGTTGCCAAAACTTAGAGGAAATAAATAGGGAGAGCTATATGGAACAGATTAATAACTTACAGAAAATTTGATAAATGAAAGTTTTCATGGCTAATTCTACAGTAATAACCTGGAAATCATTGGGAATTCAGCTTTCAGCTAGCTGTTAAGGAATGTTGCTTAGCCATACGTATCAGATTCAATAAAGAAAGAAACTCATCGATCAGAGCCGAAGAGAATAAAATTAATTCAACACAAGATTATACATTGACAATGTGGTCCGTAATGTATAGTCAAAAGATTAAAATATGAAGAGCAAATGGCAAAAAAAAGTCACTAAATCATTAAAATTTATACTGTTTGATCATCAAACTTTTTTTTAAGCTAAAAAGATCATCAAACTCGTAAATGTCTACCATTTTTTTTAAATTTCATTGAATTCCAGTATTAAGATTAACGGAAATACATTCATACAAATAGTACGCTTAGGTTTTTAAGGGAGGACAAGTTGTCCATTTGTAGAGTGATATGCAACATGTATGTATACTTCTTTAGGTGCAGCTAGGGCAGGGTGTTCATTTCTCCGATAGACTTGTCTGGTTTGGGATGATGGAAATTAATTTGGTGCCTCAGCAATACTAAGTTCTACTTGTTCAACAAAAAACGCAGTTGGTGTAAATACAATCACAATAAATAGGAAGGTATAATTAAGGTCCTCCTATATTTTTGTACAATTTGTCTAAGTTTTTATCTCCATCATATAGAACTCACATGAGAGAACCTACCAATTTATTGTTCCATGGAGTCACAACGAACATTGTTTGATAATCTCTTCCCCAAGTCTAAGAGGTGCATTCAACGGGGCAAGTTGAAGTGCAGTACACTATTCCAACGAAAAAATTAAAAAGGGGTAACTGTGGATATATCAAAAAACTATGAAAGCAACTATCTATCACATATGAAACACGTAATTCTTTTTTTTTTTTTATACTATCAAATACAATAAATTTTGCATAACTACCACTATGAAATCAAATTCAATTAACTTAGTTACTCCTAAACCTTAATGTAAGTTAGAATATATAAAACGGCACTGATCACTTTACCGTTTACGACATCAAGCTTGTGACTTTATTCCCAAAAGTCTAATTAGTAATAAGATAGTTTAAAAACTTCCAAGTGAACAATTGAATTTTTTTTATTCATATTAACAGTTTTTTTTTTTTGGGGTACTTTGAGGCATGTAAGATACAAAAGCAGTCTAATAATTTGCTTTCCAAGCGCATCATTTTGCACAAGATTTGCGGTAGAGGAACCCCAAAAAAACAATCAATGAAAACAATGATAGATTCACTACCATCAAATATATATCATCTTCACAGGGGTTGTCTGATCGAGCAAAATTGCAACAAAGGGCCTAGAAAACAAAAACTATCGTTTCGTTACAAGATCAAACTTCAATAATACGTTTACAAAAACAAATAGTACAAAGACGGTTAATTAGGTTATTGAACTGGGGTAATCCCAGGACATTGCACTTAGTTATAGGGGAACATACTTTCTTTTATTATGCTACATCTTAGTACAACTAAAGTTCGTATATCTATTAACGGAATTTAAATGGAGTTACCAAGAAATGGACATTCGAGTCATTATTACTACAATTTAGACAGAGTGTTCCCATGAAACTTGCAAGCATCGTCACTTATGAGAATGAGTCTTTACACATATGATGTGAATGTCCTAGTCAAGAATAAATCTAAGACATCTTTTTAACTTATAAAATAAATATTTGTAACTTGAAGGATTCTCCAAAGTGAAAATGTTTATTTGAACGTGGTAGAATGTGCACGAATTGGAGTAATACTTATCATTTGCTAGTAATAACATGGGCTCCCTAGTGAAGAAAAGCCTTAATCTGAAAAGTATTTTCGGAACTAAGTTAGTGAGATCTCATAGTTAAACGGATAGGCGCTCAAAAAAAAAAAAGTGTTAAACACACAAGCCATGGAATAAAATACCTAGACAAGTCTCTACATTTTAAAGTTGGCAACTCCGTGCTCTCATTATATGTCTCTCAACATTAAAGAAAATTAAAAAAAAAAGAAAATTGAGAAGGTCTTTAATCTCTTCTTAATGCGCGCAATGGAATGTGAGATTTTTTTTTTTAATTGAAAAGTGAATTCTAAGTGTACTGCTGGTTTCGTTGCATTTCCACCTATCGTAACACTGAAATTTGATAAAATGACTAAAAAGTACAATTTTAAGAGTTGGTTTATCTTTTTGACACACACACCAAAAAAAAAAAAAAAAAAGACACCACGGTGCAATTTTAAACAGTTAAATGACTTTTTGCTTTACCATTTACTCAAACATAAATATCTCAAAATGCTCATGGGAGAAAGAGGTTAGCAAATTTAGTGGTTTTTCTGATGTATCTTACGTTGAAATGTTGTGCTGTGGTTAGGTCACGAAAGCAAAACCCGAAAGGAGATCAGACCGCAGGTCATTCTTTTAGCAAAAATTCAAAGCCTTGGTTGTTAAGAACGGACATGCTTAGCCTACTAAATCATTACTAAATCTTTCATCAATCCTGTAAGAGTATGTAGATTTGATTTGATAGATGATATGTGGCTACATTCTCGTACCATCTTTTGGTGTTTTCAATGATTTCTCCAACAGAACCACTAGGAGCCACATATGACATACGAAAAGAAAGCAGTGTTATATATCCGAAGAATTATACATCTCGTGTCCCAAAAGAAGGAACCAACAAAAAATGGCACAAAGCTCACACATGTTCTGCAATGCACCCAACTGTGTTGTCGGCTCGAAAATTAGGAAAGATGAAATGCCCATTGGACATGTAAAAATTTGAGATATTACTTTTTATCCTAGAGTTCGTTTGGTTTCTGATTGGATAAGATGGGATGTCTCATCCTTGAATAATTAATCCTGGGATTTACTCATTCTGTGTTTGGTTTATTAATATAATTATAGGTTTTGTCTTTCTTGATAAGAATAAAAATATGATAAATCATTATCCCTTGTCAAAATTATGCCCAGATAAATAATACAAGACCCCCCATGGGATGACTTTATCCCCTCTAGAGGATTAATTCACTTAACATGGATATCTAATCCAATTATAAAAACGCAACCAAACATTGGATGAGACAGAATAAGTCATCCAATCTTATTTCATCCTATAAATCAAATGAATGTAAAAACCTCTTCCTATTTATCTTTAGTCGCCCCTTTTCTCAAGAATTCTGGTAAGAAACAACCAGTGAAAAAGTAAACATATGTGTGTGTATATATATCTTGAAACTTTTTTTTTTTTCTGTTTGAAGGAGAGACTCCAAATTTTGCAAGAGAAAATGGCAAATAGAAAGTTCGAAAATGAAATCAGAAAACACATGGTTATTTGGTTAGTGTTGAACTCTTGACACTTACTAAGTACAAAATAAAAAATGATGAATGTTGAATTCAATTTAACGCCAAAAAATTGCAAATATACATATTTATTGTTAGTCACCCGCTTTACAAGAGTTTTGGTAAAGAAATAATTAGCAAGAAAAGTAACCAAGCTCTCGAATTATTTTTTCAGTTCAAATGGAAATTCCAAAGCTTGCTCTTCAAGAATCTCAAGATCACCTGACTAATATAAACTCTTGAGACGTACTAACGCGATAATAAATGGTGAAACCTCCTAAATGTTAACACATTTTGTCGAGCAAAATGGATCCTTGGCTTTAAAGTCTTTCGCCTTTCTTTGAAAAAATATGTAGACAACATGATGATTCTTTATCATGCAATGAATAACGAGTCCTTGTCCCCTGTCTTAGATACCTAGTATTAGACACGTTGCATTCCAACGATTTCCTCTAGTAAGAATGTCAAAGAATTATGCAAATAACGAGTCGCCTCACGAAACCTATAAAGCTAACCTAAAACTTCACCACTATTCATAAGGCGGCCCTTTGATTTTGTTGTTGTTGTTGTTGTTGTTGTTTTCGTTTATTTGTTCGTTTGTTTGGGTACAAAAAGGATCCACGGCACTTCCAACGAGATTGGTTTGTTTGGATTGCTCTTATTTGTTTAAAAATTTTTACTTGCATTATGGACACAAATTTTAATTACCTTTTTCTCATACATTACATTAAAAAGTCTTCAGTATTATTTTCAATAAATTATCTCCAAATAATCTACTATACGTATTTAGTTATACCATCTACTATCGTTTGATTTAAAGTCGTTTTATACAGGTGAATTCAAAAAGAAAAATATCCCATCTGAACCACAATTTCCAGCCATCAACGATTACTTATGATAAAAAAAAAAGGAAAAAAAAAAACGTGTTTACTGTACATGCAACTGTGCAAAGTCAACAAAAAAAGCGCGATCTGGATCTGGAAAACGAGAAGCGCTCCTTGTACTTGGCAAAAAGAGTGAGAGGTAGAGGACAAACGACATCCGACTAAAGTCGCCGACACTGCCGATGCTTAGAGCCGTAAATTTCTGCATGGAAAACGTGGTGCCAACTGCGCGTTCTAATTAGTCAACAACTTTTATAAAAATCTAAATCTCAAGCCATTCACCACCAGCAAAGCATAGAGTTGCTTTAAACTTTTATAAAATAAAAAAAAAAAAAAAAGAAGTTACGTACATCAAACTTTTAATTTTCCAAAAATTAGTGCAATAAAAACCAGTGGAGTCCTAATTTGGCTCTGGCCTTTCATGAGAGTCCCTTGCACTTATGAAGTGCTCAAATTGTCCCTTTTAGAGTATCCATCTCAAAATTAATCCCTATCCTCTCTTTGAATATTATATCTCTTTGTGTTTCTGTTAAATATCATAATTGCATTGTAGTATCAACTGCACGGCTGTTCAGAGAGAGATAAGTTGGTCAATTTATTATAGCATGGATGCTTATTGTCTTTGTACCTAAGAAGGCAGTTTTACCAGCATCCAAAGTATTATTGAAGTACTATAGTCTGCAATAGAATCGAGAATAGTATAAAACGGCAAATTAAATGCAACTAAATTCATTGTATTCCTTTTTTATTATTGCTTTTTGTTACATTGAGATGCTAAATTGAAACATAAGTTGGTTGGTTCCTTCTACACTGTTGTAGCACAAACGCTAAATTGTATAACTAATGTAATTCAGTACCTAAATTGCTTACAAGACCAGAATTGAGGAAGAGCAATAGAACTACTTCACGAGTAACTGAAAAGCACGTGAAAGATACCTGTGAAGTTGTATAAAATGTACAGTGGTTGATTATGTCAATTATCTGATAGTGTTTATTTGTTGAGTGCATTTCAAGTGGGACTTCAATGACCAGTACATGCATGCACATACGAAGACAATTCCTCGTGGGTGTGATTGTCATCACTACTGTAGGTATAGGGTCTTCTTTACTTTACAAGCTATATATACAGACCACGAAGGCCGAGTTGATCAATTTTTTCAAGAGACGAGAAAGATTTCAGACAGGCTTTCTTCTAATTTTATCTTGTTGAGTAAAAATTTCTCTCAAGTGGTAGCATCAATATCATGGCATTAAATTATACCTTTTCAGCTTCTTTGTATTATCGGACCCTGGAACAATTGGTGCACCAATTAGAGAGATGAAACCGGCTCTAGTTACATGCAGTGCGAGCAGACAAAGATGGAATACCAGCCAAAGTCTTAATTCAGCTTCTAACCCCTTAACATACCACGAAGATCTTGTTAATGTAAGAAAATGGCCATCTATTACTTGTCACATTTTTCTTTTTCTTTTTCTTTTTTTCCTTTCTTTTTTTTTTGCATTTTTTTTTTGAAAGAAACATTTTCGCATGCAGGATGAGTTGTACACGAAACGTGCACAGAAAATGATTGATGTTAGGCACATGCTCAAAACAGGAGGAGGAGATCGCTTGAAAGATCTAAGGCTGGTTGATGCGATTCAAAGGCTAGGCATCGATCACCACTTCCAAGAGGAAATTGGAGCACTGATTTGGAGACAGCATGTGCCAGATAAATATTGCTTCGATCAATCAGAAGACCTTCATGAAATTTCACTTTGGTTCAGGCTATCGAGACAAGAAGGTTACTATGTGCCTCCAGGTGGTTTTTAATTTCTTTTCCCTTAAATTTATTTTTGGTTTTTCACGAATGGATTATGTAGTTACCATTTCGTTACTATATATTAGTGCACCGGTTGTACGTCTCCGCAAGTATTGAAAAGAAAAGAGGCATTTTTTTGTCTTCAACAGAACTGACGTCTACTGTGTCATTAAACAGATATATTTAACAATTTCAAGGATGAGAAAGGAAAGTTCATGGCGAGTTATGGAAAAGAAACTATCAGGGCGTTGATGGAATTGTATGAAGCAGCTCAGCTTAGTATAGAAGGAGAAGATGTACTTGATGATGCTGCAGAGTTTAGCAGCCAGTTCCTTAATGCATGGCTGAAATACCTTGATGACGATAACACTACACTTGTGAAAAACACCCTGACGCATCCTTACCGCAGAAGCATGTCCAAATATAAGGCAAAGAACTTTATGGGATCAGAAGTTGAAGGTATAAATGGATGGGAGAATTGCTTGCTAGAGCTATCGCATGCTGATTTTTACATGGCACGAGGCATTTACAGACAAGAGTTGCTACAAATCACCAGGTTATTGGAATCATGAAATGTATTTCATTTTGCTGCAGTCAGTACTTTCTTCACTTGAACTTATGTCTTAATTGGCATACATTTTCCTTATCTTAGATGGTGGAAGGATCTTGGCTTGGCCAGGGAATTGAAGCAAGCCAGGGACCAACCACGGAAATGGTACACATGGCCCATGGCTATGCTCAATGATCTCAGCTTATCTGATGAAAGACTCGAACTAACGAAATCCATCTCTTTCATATACATCATAGACGACATCTTTGATCTCTATGGGAAGCCTGAGGAGCTAACTCGATTCACAGAAGCCGTCAACAGGTAGGACTCTGTGATGCCTGGTAGATCACTTCATAGTTCAACGAAGAAAATATCTGAATATCTTGCTAGGACTGGTCTCTATCATGAATCGTGATTCGTGTGGTTAGGAAAATGGTAACAACATGGTTTATGGGCAGTTGGTAGGTTACGTTCATTTCTATTGAACTACTTCCTTTTTCTAAATATCTGAACTCTTTTGGGCTATGCTGATCATAAATCGTGATACTGAATAAAATGCAGATGGGATTTGGCTGCTGTTGACCAATTGCCAGACTACATGAAGAAGTGTTTTCGGGCACTTTATGATACCACAAATGAGGCAGGAATTAAGATCCATAGGAAACATGGCTTCAACCCTACTAAATTTCTAAGGAAGGCGGTAATGTTGTTCTCGAAATCTGATAAATTAGTCACTACTCCAGTTTGGCAGAGGAAATATTTCATTACAATTAAATTAGAAATTAACGTGCAATGATAGATCCTTTTTAAATCCTGCAGTGGGCTAGTTTGTGCAATGCATTTCTTGTCGAATCAAGATGGTTTGGTTCAGGCTCCAGAGACCCTCCAAAAGCAGATGAATACCTGAAAAATGGAAAAGTAAGCTCAGGAGTGCATGTCGTGTTAGTGCACGTATTTTTCCTCTTAGGATTTGGGGCAACAGACGAGAGCTCGTTTGACTTGGATGATGCATCTGCCATAATTTCTTCTGTAGCAGCAATACTACGTCTTTGGGACGACTTGGGAAGCGCCAAGGTAAGCAACATTCGTCGGGACTGAGGCAATCTATAGTAGAAAAGAACATCAACCAATGGATGTTGATGCAAGTGGAAAGAACTTGCATCCCTTAACCATAAGGTTCTCGAGTTTGAAACTGATGGGAATGGAAAAAAACATTGGGAGAACTTCCCTCTCAAAAGGGCCGATACTAATTCGAACAGGATTAGTTACATAGCATGGACGTGAATACTTGTGGTTTATACCAAAAAAAAAAGAAAAATAAAAAAAAGAACGTCAAAAGTAGTATTTTGCACACCACTAGGCACTCGAGTTTGGAATTATTGCTTCTAAAGTGAACTTTTCATACAAATGTCTACCGCTTATAGAATTTTATACAGAAAAAGAAAACCACAGTTCAGTTGCACCGGTTAGCGATTAATAACATCTAACTGAAGTTAGCACCCCATCAGCATCTATAACCACCAGAAATAATGGCTAACTATAATAAGCATTGGTTACAGGAAGACAATTAATTTCCACCATGTGGGTTGAAGCAAAGAGAAGGGAGGCCAACTGGGCAAGGAGAGGACTCTAGTGAAGGTGGGGAAGAAAGAAACGAGAGTAGAAAAAATCAGATTCTATGCATCTTGTTGGATTAAATACAAAAGAAAAAAGAAAATAAACATTGGAAATATTATTTGAATTAGAAAAGAAAAAGAAATAAAAGGAAACTATGACATGTTAGCTATGTTTTTATCCATATATTAAAAGTGTAAATTGTAAACAAGCTATAGAATTTTTAAGAATTTTTAAAATTTTGAATAGTTTTGATATTCTTTTATCCGTTTCCGCTCACTTTTGGACAGAGAGAGCAGATTAACCAAAAATAACTAGATTTTGCAAAATAGAATACATTCAAATTTTGTCATTAAAAGTGAGATGGTCAAACGTTAACATAGAGATCCTGATTTCAATTGCATGCATGATCCTAAACATATAAGAGTATGGGACTAATTTGTGGATGATTAAATATATATTGTAACAGGATGAGGATCAAAATGGCCATGATGGTTCCTACATCGACTACTACATGAAAGAACACCAAGGGTGACGTTTGAAATTGCTAGACAGCACGTCTTGAAGCAGATTTCAGAAGAATGGAAGAGACTTAACAAGGAATGTCTTCGTCTAACCCGATTTTCTTCATCTTTCCAAAGGGCTTCTCTTAATCTCGCGAGAATGGTCCCTCTCATGTACAGCTACGATGATAATCAACGCCTTCCTGATCTGGATGAGTACGTCAAGTCCATGCTTTGCGATTGATTCATCATACGTACGCAGTAGCCCAAACCGAATCCACGAGGACTATAATTACTTCACTGTTGATTGGGAAAAACGTTTTCATGTGAGTTTTTGAAAGCTCATGCATGTGGTAGAAGAGTTTAATTTGTACACAATTTTCGCAGTTCCACCAGTATACCACGACTCTGCAGTAAATTACCAAGGAAAAAAGTGAAAGAATAAAAGGCAATTAGTTGAGAATTTTCTTCCTTTTTTTCTTCCCCACTTGTTTGTGCATCACCGTTGATTTTACTTTGGGAGACGACTGAAGCAAAACATTGGAGTGGTAATTTGAACAACCATTTCCCTTATCAGGTGCCTCGTTTGCAAAATTTGTGAGTTTGCGTACACTATTTATGTTCAATATGAACAGATCGAAAAGAGTGACCAATGCCATGCATAACTCGTCCACTTTTTTTTTTTTTTTCCCCCCCTTCGTCGGGAAGTACCACAGATCTACTTGGTAAACTCCAATTCTGAAGAATATTTGACCTCGGGAATTAAAAGCCAATAACTATCAGGGGCCAGGGCTTTTGCCGTCCCTCCCATCACTTCGGCTGTGATTTGTCCGCTATATATATATTGGTAAAATGTCGTTCTTAGTAAAGTGATCCTGGTTTCCGCTGCATTATGGATACATCTTTTTCATAGGCCATCCCACCTATCTGCATTATTTATTTGACAAAGAAAAAGAAGGGAAAGTGAAAGTGTTTCTCAAACTGCTCTCCCTAGTCCCATTGGTCCCCAAGAATCCGTAAATTGAAAGGGCTTTGCATCAATCTTCTTTGTTGATCATCCTTTTGAAATGGGGATTGAGGGTCCCTTTTCCTCGTACTGCCTACATTTTAAGACTCGTACGCATGTCCCCGAAAACTTCCAAGCCATGATTGTGGCAGTCCGTCGGCCGCCTGAACTGAAAGGGATGAGTTCACACGAGTAAGTACTAAGTATGTGAGTCCATCGGAAGATGATCAGTCGACCTTGCTATTTAGTTTTGCCTTTTTTGCTTTTGCATTTTGTGGGAAGCAGCTTAAGCAGTCACACATAAAGTATACATTTCTCAACGTGAAAAACATGCATCTTGCCCAGATTGCTCAGAATATTCCTTTTCTGATTTGTGGTAACCTTGGGAAGATTATTCAATTGAACTACAAGTAGCGTGGAGGAATAGTTCTTGGTTCCCTTCTGTAATCTTCAAGAAAGAGTTAATTGCATAATACTAACAAGCATTGAATGAGTTGATAAAGTTTTACAGTATGCAGCGCAAACCACATTCAGAAATAAAATTGATATTTTGGTCTATTTGAGTTTTACATCATGTTGCTTCTTAACATGCATGTAGTATTTACTGATTATCACATCTAGATAACAACGTAAACATTGCAATAAGAAATTTTATCCTCGCATGTTACATAGTAGTATTTTAGAAAATAAAACATCATCGTATTTGTTAAGCCCTTAATTGTGCACATAATTTATGGATATTTCCCTTTTTATCATGCTAAAATATGATGTTAATTGCTTTATTCTATTCATAGTTGGCTTTTGGTATTGATTTTAGGTCATTGAAATTAAATGGAAGTTAAAAGCGCAATTAAATGGAAATTCCAAAAGGCCTTTGCTGTTAAGGCGTGCCTTATTCTAATGTCAAGAATGAAGTCACGGGATTAGAACGGGCCCCAAGTTGGAATCCTGCTGATAGATGAAGACCATTGCACATTTTTCCATAAATAGAGGCTGATTTTTAGGAACAAATTTTATTTCTTTCTTATTAGTAGGGTTATTTGTTAGTGTCCTAATCATGATAGGATTCTTATTCTTATTTCCTTTTGGGTTATTGTCTAGTATTAATAGGAAACAAAAGGCACAAGGACGGCAGACTGGGATTGATAGGTTATTGGAGACTTTTGTTTTCTTTCGTTAGTTTAGGTTTTGGTTGGCAGCAATTGGAGTTTCGTTCCCATCGAGGAGCCGTCTTCTTCTTTATCTTTAGCAAAATAAAATATTAAATCAAGAAACTCGTTGTGGCTGCGAATCTCCATGAGGAGTGGCTAATTTCTTCTATCTAGTCAAAAGCTAATTGATCTTTGGTTCATCAATTTTGTAAGACTTGTTTGAATTATTTTTATTTCATTTATTTACAAGTATTTGAATATTTTCTGATGTTCTCGTTTATGATTATTTCTTACAATTAAATACCTGATCACACTATTTATTTGGGGGGATAATCAACTATCATCTAAAACGCCAAATCCGTAATTGTTTGGAGGGTTTTAGTATTTGTGACAAGTGACGTAATTCAGTAGTATAAGAAACTTTTAGATTATTGTCACGGGAATATTCAATCTAACTTAAATAAACCGAACTTATGTATTTGTTGGTTAGAATTGGTGGATTTTCTAATTATTAATGCTGTCAGTGGGCTAAATCTTAAGAGCTTGTTTAGGGTTGTCTAGTGGCAAGAAAAATAGTTAGAAATCTTGTCGTGGCTATCGATACAGTAAAGATTGGCAAGTTGTCAGAACTTGTTGACAACCATAACCAATTTATTTGTGAGTGACTGAATGCAATTTAGCGTCAGTGATCAAGTTGATGACACCAAAGTGAGATTAGGCCTTTGACTAGAGCTTTCTATTGATTGATTTGTTTTTATCTAAGTCCTGTGATATAGTTTAAGTTTAATTAGAATTTTGTGATTGTTTATTTTCTTCGGCATTGTTAATTAGGAATTGTTCCAAACTCCCCTCAGTTATTTATTTTTGAATTCACAGAAAATTATTCTTCCAGTTCCCTGAGGAGACGACCCTACTTGCCACATACACAAATTAATTAATTTCTCGGGCTAAACTCTGGTATATCGGATTAAGTAAACTCCTTGGAATCAGGGTGAAACTAGTAATCCATTGCACATCCGGAGTCACTGCTCCAGTACTAGAATTAACTCGGGAATATTTTTGTAGGCAGTTAGATTTTATTTATTTTTGTGCAAGCTCGACACATGTCAGTATTACAATAAATGACCAAGATCTTGCTAAACAAGTATGATATATACACACATAAATAGGAAATTTTGGAAGTTCATCGTTGTAAATCTGACACGTTTTCCTCTACAGTTTCCAGGAACAGTTGTTTCGTGCAAAGTACAGTGCACGGTTGTCAGGATCACTATAGGAGGGGGGGCGGGGGTGCCCTATTATCTCTTTTTTCAAATGGTCTTTCTGCAAATGTTTGTACCACAGTAAAACAACATTGTCTAATCACTGTATATAGAGGAGGGACCGCTGAATGGACTGATGAACTACTGTGGTGACAGGAGAATCTGAAGTGTGATGCTTTTGCCGATTTTATCAGGAACTTTGCATTTGCTAGCTAGCCATAGAAATCTGTCCCCTCTCTGGAATGAAGAGTGTTCTCAGATTTTCTTTACTACACAAATGAGCTGTTCAGCAGAGGTGGTTTGGTAAGAAGATAGTGGATGCCGTCAAGAGATGTGGCAGGTTGGTGAACTTGCAGTAAGCACAACAAACTGAAAACGTGGTTTGGATTGAAAATTTTGTTTACGAATTTGAAATCTCCTCAAATCATTTTAATTGCTTAGATATCTTAAAAGGCACTTGGATTTATCATTCACTAAATGTATAAATATATTTTCAAACATTAGAATAATTCATAATTTATAAATCCAAATACATTCTAAATAATCCGAACAAGTAGAGAGATTTCAGAAGATTTCAAATCTTTTGTCAAATCTCTCGTTCAAAATGCAACCTTTTGTATATTCATCAACCAAATTTGTACAAAATGTGGTCTTGTCAGTATAGTCACTCAGTGAGTGAGCCGTTCATTTCTTTTTTTGTTTCTTAAAAGAAAAATTTAAAAAAAAAGGCAGGGAACAGTTTGTTTTTTTTTTTTTTTTTTTGGGTAAAGTAAAGATATAGCATAGATTAAATAGTAAATTATTTCACTGCAATATGTCTAGGGAAGCATACTTCCTCAAATCCTCCAACAAAATAGATTCTAAGATAGGGGGACAGTTTACAAAACAGGATAATGATGACAAAATTTTCCATCCCATATTTACAAAGAAACCTGCTGCCCCGTTATGTGCTTCTTCTTCTTCTTTTTTTTTTTTTTTTAAAATCTACGTGCTTTATCTTCACTTCCATGAAGCTAAAAATCAAGACCCTGCTGTCATATAGAAATGGAGGACTTTCAGGGAGAATTAGATTGGCATCATATAATAAAGACTCATACTTCACAATCAGTTTCCACTATCATACATAAGCTTTCTTTAGCAGCTGAATTAGGCCTTGTTTGGATTGGAGTTTTCTATAGGAAAATTTTACGTTTTCGGTGATCACATTTTCTAAATACTTTTTTACATCAAATCGCTACCATATATCTTTCTCTGAAAAATTCAGAAAATGTCAATCCAGACAAGACCTATTAATTTTCTTTGGAACAGTTCGATGCATAGGTGGTAACCTGTCTTTTGTGGATATATTGGCAGAAGGATTCTGTTTTACGTAATCTTATTTCATGTATCAATGAAAAGTTAAAATTTTACATTACAAAAAAATCATGTGCGTGGTTAAGTATTTTATTTTATTTTATTTTAACTAAACTAGTTCTGCAAATAATCCAAGGACGAAAAATGTAATCACAAATTAGCCTTCTAGCAAATACGAACAAATGATCACATAACAAGTAATGCATGAAATCCAATTAATATGCTGTGGAAATGCATAAGTTTTGATCATAATCCTGAGCAAAATGAATAATTGATGAAGAATCTTAAAAGTGGCTCCCAGATGAATCAAAACCATTTTTTCCTTTCGATAAATTTTTTAATTCTTCTGTCGTTCAAAATATATATTTCCATACATTAGCCTCTCAGTGGCCCATGTCTGCTAGGGAAGAGCCTGATCATCCATTCCCGCAAGGTCTCAGCGCTGTCTGTCTTCCCGATGGCCCAAGTAGATCTAGACTCTACTTGGGCCCCAGACAGAGATTTAGAGCTAAGCCCAAATGGATTTATGTTACATACACACAAAACTGATTATGCAGTCTATATTGCAAAAATGTCTGAGCAAGCCAATAGCTTATTAAATTCCAAATCCTAGCTTTAGGGTCTCTAGTTTGCACTTTGCAGACAAGATTGAATTAGACTGGCTCTGGCCTCCATTTGTCTCAGGCGGATGCAAGTTACATCCAAATGATAGGCATCAGACTTGCTGCATGAGCTATGGTTAAGATTTAACTGCAATAACCATGCACATCCAGAGTCTTCAAGTAAAAAGTGCACAGGAATGGCACAAATTCTGACAGCCAAACCAACAGGCCAACTATTATGTACAATTGCACAAATCGCTGCATCCACAGTCAATTCAAGAAATCTCTAGAGATCAGTGTATAGTAAGGCACAAGAATTGCATATACTCACTGGCAATCCAGCTACCCTGTAAACACATTTCACTACATAATAATATGGATTCCTCATTAAAGAATGAACTGCTGGCCTAACAGTTAAATGAAAAAACTTAAAGACTTCTCGGCTAGGTACTAGGAGTTTTAATTTTACTTGATATTTGCTCATTTGATTGATCTATAGAGCAATGCTCACAATATCTTCATCTATGCAAAACCAGAATTGATGCGTCCAAGAATTAAGCCTTAGATAAGATGAGTAGCGAAATCATGAGCTACGTTGTACGCTACAAGAAGTTCTAAACTAAAAATGCCTCTTCTTCGAATCTCTGTGCTAAAATTTCGTGTGAAAAATGAACAAACATAACCATCCCCAAGAATTCACTTCTGCATCCAATACACAAGTGACTCTTTGAAATTTGCCATATTCAGGAGCTTTTCTGCCTCATCGTTCTTTGATCTCTCAACTAGTCCATCAATGACCCTCTGAACTGTGAATATATCAACTGTTTGCTTCTTTCTTATGGCATCGGTGCACAATTTGAATGCATAATCAAAATCATCCTTGTCACAAGCAAATGGAATAAGCATGCTGTATGTTGCCCAGTTCGGACGAAGTCTATGTTCATTCGCTGCCATCTTCTTATACCAAGCTTTAGCCTCGTTTATATTTCCAGCATCAACAAACCCTTTCAACACACCATTGTAACCAAAAATATTCGGCTTCACCCCCTTTTTACTCATTTCCTCAATCAAAAGCACAGCATCTAGAATTCGACCATCGAAAACCAAACCATGCAATCTTGAGTTATAACTCCCAACATTAGGCATCACATTCTTCTTCTCCATCAAACCCCACAGCCTTTCTGCCTCAACCCTGTTGATCTTCTTAAATGCATCTAAAAGCGTGTTGAAAGTTACTACATTAGGCTTGACATGATTTCTTTCCATCTCATCCATTAGCGCCACCGCAGAATCAGGAGAACCCATATCACATAAAGCTTTAACAACCGTATTATACGAAACAATATCAGGTTTCAAGGGCAATCTCTGGGGTAATTCCTTGAACAATTTGCTGACTTTACCATACTTCTTGGAATGAACGCAAGCCCCCAAAAGGGCATTGAACGAAAGAAGAGTCCGTTCACATTTCAAGCTAGGCATTTCATCGAACAGCTTCTGGGCTTCATCAAGCATCTTGGCTCTTCCATAAAGACTGATAAGGCGGACTACAAACGTTTCAACCCTGATGTCAGGGTACTTCTTCTGGTGCTCAAGGATATCTTTGATAGCGGAGAAATGTCCCACCGTCAGCGAGGCGGCAGACAGTGGCTTCATAACGTTCGTGGTGGTATCGACGGAATATGGGATTGTCAGTGGATTTATTGAATTTTCTCACCAAAGAATCGATTTTTTTGTCTTGAGAGGGAATGGGAACTGGGGTTTCAGCTTTAGGGGTCAGTTCAGTTTTGGTGGGGGTTTGAGGGGTGATCGGCTTATGCCTAAATGAGGTGGGAGAATGGATTCTGGAGAATAGGCTGCGGAGACGGTTGATGTTGGTGGAAGACATTCCGGCTTGCTGCTCATTGGTTAATCTTTAACACTATAAAAACTTTCCCAATGAGGGAAGCCGGAAAAATCAAGCTCGGCTATGACAACTCAACATCGTTTGTGATCCCCGCAGAAGGGGAGAGTGAAAAAACAAAGGCAGTTTTGTACTAAGGCAGTTGCAGCAGCCAGCCCACAACCTGGTTCAAGATTTTTCTTTCCCAACAGAATTCATATGGGGGCATTGATCCAAGTTTGGATTAGCTCTTTGGTGATTTGTCAGAAAAGTTTGGATTGCTATTTTGTGTTAGGAAAAGAAAATTTTAGAACTATAAAAGTTGATCAGCAAATACTTCACTATATATCACTAATACTAACATATATATAATTATACATTAGATGGTTTGAGATTTATATGCTTTTAAAGTTGGATTTAATAGGTCTTCACGCTTTACGGGTGCGGAATCAAAAGAAAATTTTAAAAATAAGAATAGAAGTTGGATTAAGTTTTCATCCACTGTCAATGTAGTAGATTTTTTACACTAACAGGTGTAGATGAATGCCACCTATGCAAAAGGTGGATTTCAAATTTAAAATTGGATTACGTGGCATACATTTATACCCGCTCGTATATACACTGACAGTGTATAAAAAAATTACTCATAGGAGTTATCGAAACATATGATTCAAATGACTCTTGAACGTGTAGATTGTGCTTTATCGTTGGTAAATATTGTTGTAGGCTCCTTGTTATTTCTTTTTCTTTCTTTTTTTTTTTAACCTTCTTTGTGTAGGGTAGTACAGGGCATTTTTGCACTTTGCTTTCAGGATAAATGAGATCAAAAGACTAACGGTGCGTGATAAAATTGAAATTTGAAAAATAAAATTTGAAATTTGAAATCTGAATTTATTAAATGATTGAATTGTTTAGTACGAAATCTAATATATGTGAATGTATATCACATTAAGTGATAAGTCAATAACTTATCACTTAATTGTAGGAGTAAGTTTTATTTAGAAAATTCAATACCACTTAATTAATTCAGATATTTTATTTTCGATTATCAAACGGTCCATGTGTTAAGATCTGAATCTATCAAGTGTTGAATTGGATTATCAAAGGCCAAACATCCAATTCCCCTTCTAACTTATGACAAGGTAAATAGCCGCGAGCGTGGGAGCAAGTACTTCGGAGAGAATGAATTTTCTTTATGATTTGACTATGACGATTTGTGCGAAATTTGAGCACAACTTTGTCGTGGCCTCCAACTTTGTTCGCTACCGTAACAATGAAACACAACTTTGCTGAGAGGATAAAGTCAATTATTAGATGAAAATCAAGATCATATCATAATAATCAGCTCACAACACTCCAGATTGACTTAAGATACACAGAACACTACACTCAACTAAGCATGACATTTAGGTTGCATAATACATGTGAGCATATAGGGTAATATCAGCTACATATATGGATTATTGAAATTGAGCACGACAAGATGTTTATTAGTAGTAATATAGAATAAGCCCATTGGAAGTTCTAGGTGGCAACAACAACACATGAGACATGCATAAACAAAGCATTTGCTTTCCTGGAATGACTTTGCTCAAGCAAAGCCCAAATAGCTGGTTCTACGGTTTCTTGACAAAATGTTCCCTTGTTATTCTCCTCTGAGAACGCCCTGATAGAGTTTGAGTTTCTTCCCATGCTGAAAATATTCTTGAAGGATCTGTCTGATGCAATGAAGGGGACATCCTTGCACAAATCAAAGCCAATTAGCATAGCTGGAAGGCCAAATGGTCTTGCACCGCCACTGTTTGTATGCTTCTATTGAAGACCTGCAATAGCAGACTATATACTAGATGATGATATGATCCTCAACCGTTAGTCTATGGCTTTGACATTCAATATGTGCGTGGTTTAGCAAATACAAACTAATGCAACATGATTAACTAAGTTCACAATCTTTCTAATCACTCACGAGCAATTTGAAACATTAAGAAAGAAATCAAAGACAGGCAGTGAGCAGACATTTTATGTTCCAACCATGTATCAATGATTCATAATCAGCAGCTATTGCATAATCAGCTCGAAGCTAAAGCCAAACCCAACCATACACGCACGCTTACACAAAAGGATGAAATGGTGCTGTAAGCTATGGCACCAAAAGTAAAAGTAGCCAAGAAAACTTATTCCATACCACTTAGTTAGCCTTAAGGTATTTCTGATTCTGACGATGTTGGCTTCATAGAGATCACTTGTTCGGACTAATCTTCATCCACTATGTAGTTAGCGGTCATATTCAACACACTGTAAATATCTTATTTGTACGATAGTATAATGAAATTCAGTAATTGAAAAGCAATGAGATATGATTTCTGCATAAATATGCATTTATATACTCTCCTTTGTTGTTGGGGCAACCTACGCAAACTAGTGAAAACTATCAAATTGGAATCTTCAAATGGTCTGAACCTTTTTGAGAACATCATGTCGGAAAACACAGCATGCAACTCATGGGCTATTTCATGCTTCATGGAAGTTCTATATTAAGAAAGCCTCTTCTTCTCCATGAATTGGAAAAAAAAAATTAATTCATAGTCAAATAGCACTGTATTCCATAAACAAATATTACTTGACATCACTATATATTGTACATCTTAAGCACTGAATTGCAATTAAGATTTCTGAAACTTTAACCTCACGAAGAGTTAACCAATATCCCAGTGAAATTGATATTAAGACATCTAACACTGGGCTCAACAAATAAATATAGCAAAAGATTGCAGCAACGTAGTAAAGATCAAAAAAGATTAGACTAAGTGTCAAAACCACACTTCTCAAGAGGTGGTGCTATCATTTTAACAGAACACAAGTGGTTATTTCAATTTAGCCATCTTCATTAGCTTTTGTGCTTCACTATTCTTTGATCTCTCAACTAATCCATCAACCACCCGCTGGACAGCAGAATTATAAACAGATTGCTTTGCTTTTAACGCGTCGTTGCACAACTCAAATGCATAATCAAAATCATCCTTATCACAAGCAAATGGAATAAGCATGCCAAATGTTGCCTTGTCTGGTCTGCATTCACTCCCCATCATCTTCTTATACCAAACCTTAGCCTCTTTAAGATTACCAACATCAACAAACCCTTTCATCAGAGCATTGAAACTATAATTATCAGGTTTCACCCCCTTTTGCCTCATTTTCTCAATCAACTCAGCAGCATCTGAAACTCGATTATCAGTAACCAAACCCCGCAATCTTGAGTTATAAGTCCTAACATTAGCCAACACATTTTTCTTCTCCATCAAAAACCACAACTTTTCTGCCTCTTCAATCCTGTTGGTCTTATAAAATGCATCTAAAATGGTGTTAAAAGTGACTACATCAGGCTGGATATTACTGCTCTCCATCTCATTCATCACAATAATGGCAGAATCTAGAGAACCGACGTCGCATAAGGCTTTAATAACCGTATTATATGAAACAATATCAGGTTCTATCGACAATTCATCGGGTAATTCCTTAAATAACTCGAAGACTCTATTGAAATTCTTTGAATTCACGCAGGCCGCCAAAAGAGCATTGAAGGAAACAACAGTCCGTTCACAATTCAAGCTAGGCAATTCATCAAACAGCCTCTGGGCATCATCAGCCATTTTGGCTTTTCCATAAAGACAGATCAGGCGGACTGCAAACTTCTCATCCTTGATTTCAGAGTACTTCTTTTGGTGTTCGAGGATATCCCGGATAGCGGAGAAATGTTCCTCTCTTGCAAGGCGGAGGACAGTGGCTTCATAGTAGCGGTTATATCTGCGGAATCTGGGATTGGCCGTGTATTTCTTGAATTTTTCCACAAAGGATGAGATCTTTTTGTCCTTGGAGGAAATGGGAGCCCGGATTTCAGCAGCTAGATTAGACTTGATGGTGGTGATGGTGGGAGAGGTGGATTTGGAGAACAAGCCGCGGAGACGGTTGAAGGCGGTGGAAGACATCCGAGCCGCCGGCTAAAGTGCTAAGCGGTAAAACTTTTCAAATGAGAGACGCCGTTGAAACTGAGCTCGGCCTATGATAGTAGTCCCGCTCCCCACTCCCTGATGGCGGTTTGTTTAGTCCGGCCCAAATCAAAAACCGCACATCTGATTCAAGTTTGAGACACCTAAAAATCCAAATAGTGGCCTAATTAGGCCATTTGCTATGCTAGACTATTGGGTCAAGCCCTTAATGATTTAATCAAAGTTTAAAAATTCTATAAATTGTAGAATTTTGCTATAATTTGCTTATAGAAAACCAATGATTTCATAGAATTTTAGGTTAACCGAATCTTTTTTTTTTTTGTTTTGGGTTTACCAAATGTTATTATTATAGGTAAATACTCAGGTAGATTCCATTCAAGATCCCATTCACGGCTTACTTGGTAAAGTTTTCATTTTTAAGTACCAAGTTTTACAAAAATCATTAACACAAACCAAAAGATATACTTACTAGAGTATGTCTTTTTATATATTGTTAGTGTATAAATTTCTTTACACTAACATGTTTAATCATGCCATATTATATGAATTTAAATTTAAAATTTTAAATCATGCATATGTGGCATACACTCATAACTCTTGGTGTAAAAAAATCACAGTAGTGTCAATACATAAAAGTTAATCCTACTTATTAATGCTAGACTAAAACATGGTAACACTTTTTTTTTTCACGCTACTCGATTGAATAAAAACTAAAATATCTTACAATAATAAAGCGAGCACTGGTAGTTGATGTTAACATTTCCTGTCACTTTATGTATTTCTAGATTTATCCTTATTAATTCCTATTCAATCACAAATTACCCTATTAACTCTTATTTAATTAAAACTCTCACATTCCAATTTTCACATTATTTTAGTTATTCTAATCAACTGTTGCCTCTTCCTTCATCATCTTTGTCATGAGTTTAAATATAATAACTTTCTAAATTTAAAAAAAGAGTAGTTTTATAGTTTTTTGGAAAAAAATACATGCTCTAACATGGTTCTACGAACAATAATTTATTTAAGAAATAATTAATTATATTCTTAGAATAAGGACACATGTAAAATGTGCCAAAAGCACTAGTTACGTAGTAACTTAGTACCATCCTTGGCCATGAAAAGTAGTGAAACGACAAGTTACATTAAGTTTTGTGGTTGGAACTTGGAAACTATTTTACTAGTAAGACACTACAAATTAAGTTACCTTTGATTTACCAAGTTAATGGTCAAAATAAAATGCTGCATCTGTGCTCCAACAATAGCGGTACGAAATTCACACAAGACATTTGGCCGTGGAAGTAAATTTGAAAACGAAGCTAAAATGCAAAATCCTGAACTCAATCTTGGCACTTTGCTTTGCTATATGTGTATATAATGCGATCACTCCATCCTCTCTCAATTCACCACAAATACTTGCATAGAGATACTAAGACAAGATGAAGAACTTTAGCTTCATAGCATCTCTTCTTCTCTCGTTCATTCTCGTTGCAAATTACAGCTTTTCTTCTGAGGCTAGCAGACTTCAAGCTTGCAGGCCAAGTGGGACAATAACAGGCAAAACCCCACCTCCAGGGCAATGCAATCAAGAAAATGACTCTGACTGCTGCAAGGCCGGGGAGAAGTACAAAACATACCAGTGTTCTCCTGCCATTACTTCACAAACAAGGGCTACTCTTACCATCAATAGCTTTGAGGATGGTGGCGATGGTGGCGGTCCATCGGAATGTGACAACCAGTATCACTCCGACAGCACACCAATTGTAGCCCTTTCAACCGGATGGTACAGCGGAGGAAGCAGATGCTTCAACAACATCACCATTAGGTACAACGGTCGAAGTGTGAGGGCTATGGTTGTTGATGAGTGTGATTCCACAATGGGATGTGATGATGACCATGACTACCAGCCTCCTTGTCCTAATAACATTGTTGATGGTTCCAAAGCTGTGTGGGAAGCCTTGGGCATTTCTGATCCTGATGATGTTGGCTCTATTGAAATCACTTGGTCCGAGGACTAATCTATCCTCTTCCCAGTTCTCAAATGTTTGTTTGTAATATGTTATCTGTACAATGTTTACAATTAAAAAGATGTATTTTTCTGCATGAATGCGCAAGTCTATACCATATTCTGTAGGTCTCGTGTGGAATCTATGCAAACAGGTGACAAATGACAATTATCGAACTCAAATATTCACATTGGATTGAGCTTTTTAAAATGGTCAAATATGCTCTACAAGACTATAACAATTTAATAACTTCAATTGGAGAATAAGTTTGCTCCAAACAGGGGGAGAAGGCTTCTTTTCTGGGTTCAATTGCTTCAAAACCAATAACTTGATCCACGATTTTAAAGTATTGTCAAAGCTAAGTGGAGATATGAATGGTATGCCTTCCAGCAAGAAAATGTTCTATTCGTTGATATGAAGCTTAGGTCATCAAAAGACAACGACAAGTGACAACTATGCAATTCTGCCCATTTCCAAACCTTGCTGCATTTTGTGTGATCTGGATTTGGACCTTGGTACATGTTGAATCCTCCCACCTTGGAAGTAAATATAGTATTTGTAATTATTATTGGTAAAATTACTTTTCTCGAATCAAGTTAAATTCATAAATTCGATGATTTACAAGCCATAATTTCTTGAATCAACCGTCTTCGAATTATGCATATGAAATAATTTCGTTTTTTATGTTTAGATTAGTGTAAAACTTCTTTCTTTTCGTCTATTAGTCGATTTTCTCGGTCACTACCCATTTGAGTATGTATCCTTAAATTTCAATCTATGCAATAGCTAAGAATTCATGTCTGTGTAATGGGACAAAATTTTCTTTTTCTATTGAAAAAAAGGCTTCATGTTGGCGATAGCCATAGAGGTGTGGACCTAACTAGGAAGGAAACCACTTAAGTTTGCCTACCACGGCATTCATGCAGGCTATTTGGCCGTGGCAGTGAGGTTAATGAATTACCTGTTGAGGCGTAACGACTTGGGATCTGCTACTTGCTAATATTATGGTCAAAAAATTTGACAAGCTACTAAGCCCACTTGACATCACTTTGCAAGTGCTGGCTGGAGCGAACACTTTGAGCAAAATCTTGGCATTTTGCTTGCCAAAACTATATATAAAGCAGTAAGTTGATCACTAGATTTCGCAAGTTCTTGTGTAAAGACACTAAGAAAAGATGAAGAACTATAGCTTGATAAAGTCTCTTGTGCTTCTGTTCATTGTAGCAGCAAATATTAATTATTCCTCGGCTAGCAGACTTCAGACTTGCAGGCCAAGTGGGACAATAACAGGCAAAACTCCAGGGGAGAAAGTACAAATTTATGAGTGTTCTCCTGCCATTTCTTCAGACAAGGGCCGCTCTTACGATCAATAGCTTCGAGGAGGGGGGGTGATGGTGGCGGCCCATGAGAGTGTGACGACCAATACCACTCCGATAGCACCTCTGTCGTGGCTCTTTCAGCCGGATGGTACAGCGGAGGGAGTAGATGCTTGAACAATATCACCATCAGATACAACGGCAAAGTGTAAGGGCTATGGCTGTTGATGATGAGATGTGATGACGAGAATGACTACCAGCATCCATGTCCTAATAACATTGTCGATGGTTCAAAAGCCGTGTGGGAAGCGTTGGGTATTTCTGATCCTGATGATGTCAGCTCTATACAGATTACTTGGTCCGAGGATTAATCCTTTTTCCCATTACATATTAGGGTGATGATCATGACCTTGTGAATACCTTACCTACACAACAGTAATATCAGTCCTGTAACCTGAAGAGCAAAGAGATGTATTTTTCTTCGATGATAGGCCAAACATTTTATTTTTTCTGTGTGTTTTATTTATTTATTTATTTCTTTTGGCTTTTGGGCTAAATATCTGCAAAGAAATGACCAAACAAAAAATAAAACCAAAAGATCTGATTGGCACGTTACTTTAAGAGCATCATATGGAATCCACAATAATCCAATAGTTTGATTCAAACACAAGCACTCGTTGAATTCTGAGTTTCTGGCTCCATTTTGCACCAAGATCATCAACATCATGGATAATTCTAAGTTGTCAAAAGTAAAAGCCAGGAATATAGTTGTTTCTTATAGATTATTATAGGAATGTCAGTTGCGCAGCTTCGGCACAACATTTGCAGAGCCTAAACACAGAATCACAAATCGTTTAGTTGCTCCAATGTCCTACCAATGTAGGTTATGTTCAACATGAAATGGCTGGTTACGCCAGTGACCCTTCTCCCGCTGCGCTTCTGAAAAATTGGACCATTTTTCTTCAATGTGCTAAACAGACCTTTTTGTCTTTGTACAACACTCGGATCTTGGAACACATCCAACGACAGGAACGTTGCCCAAGATCTGAACTGGAACCATCATCTGACAAAATTTGATGATTTAACTTTTCCGAATTGAATAATGTGTTACATCATCTTTCCTACTTCCATTTTCTTCACACCTTATAAAACTTAAGCAAGAAAAATTACCTGCAATTTTAATGAGTTATACAGAAGTAAATGGGTCAAGAACACAGTATTAACTCCAACAAGGCAGCAGTTTTCTATACAAGACTGCGACCTTGTTGCAAATAATGCAACTACTGATCATAGCTTCAGAGGAATCCTAAAGGAACAGGTTGAAACAGCACAACTTCATAAGTGTTAACCTGCTTAATAACCACCACGGATTCTATAACATATAAGGTACCAATCAACACAAAAATGGACCCATCTCAGACTTAAACTTACAATTAATGAAATAAGAAAAACTTAAATCCTCTTATTCGTTCCACAATTTCATCTGAAATGCAGAATACAGTACTTCAGTGCAGTACAATGAAGGGTAAGCAGCAATGTACACCATGAGCATGCAACTTATCAATAGTAGCAACTATCTGAAAATCACATTTCCTCGACATTGTAATGTATAGTTTTCCTTTTGAAAGTACTTGAATCAATTAAGTGATTACATGACATGGTTTCCCTTTATTTAGTGAAATTCTTGAATCAATTGAATGATTACATGACATGATGTGAAAACAGTTCTCATTGCACGGAGAATCTAAATAAGATCAAGCAACTATAAATTGACAAGATCAACCATTGAATAATTCTCTAGATAATAGTATCAGATATGAGCTCCTTTTGGTCCTAAATCAAACTGTTATCTTCTGCAGAAGTCCATCATCAAAAATGGAAAAGAAGCAATCTATTGAAACTGAGAGGCTTTTACAGATGCAAACAAATGTAGGTTGAAGGCTATTAGTAAAACTCCAGACTTGTGAAACTCTACTGCCAACATTCCTTTGAGGCTTTGACTACCACGACATGACATTGTTTAGCCAGCAAAACAGAATAAAGACACAGACAGCCAACAAGTAAACCTTCACTACTGATCTACTCCTCTGAGGGCAATTTCAGCATATATCGCCTGAAATCATTCGACTTTCCCATTTGCACAACCTGCTTAGCCTCAGCTATCTTTGATTCCTTTACCAAACCATCCACAACTCTCTGCAACAAGATTGTGTCAACAATACACTTCCTCTTGAAAATATCCTGGCAAAGCTGAAAAGCCCAATCATAGTCACCCTTCTCACAAGCAAATGAAACAACAGTCCAGTATACTACTTTATCTGGAACACAATCATTCTCAACCAGCTCCCCGTACCACCTCTTCACCTCATCTAAATTGTCTTCTTTACAGTAACCTTTAAGCAAGGCACAATAACTAAAAACATCTGCCTTTACCTTCTGACTTCCTAATTGGCTGAACAACTCAACAGCCTCTTTAATCCTACCCTGATTAACCAGTCCAGTAAGCCTTGCATTGTATGTCCTCATATCTGGAACCACACTATTTGACACCATTCGACTCCACATTTTTTCACCATCATCAAACTTACCGTTTGAGTACAATGCATCAAGAATCGTGTTAAAAGTAATCAAGTCAGGTTTTAACCCATTCTTTTCCATCTCATCAACCATCGAAATACTCTTATCCAGCGCACCCATCTCAGACAACCCTTTGATCACCGTATTATATGAAACAGTGTCCGGCTTAACTTTCAACTTCTCCGGTAGCTCCTTAAATAACCCATCAATTTCATCAAACTTTCCCGAATAAACACAAGCTCCCAAAAGGGCATTCATGGATCTCACCGTTCTTTCGCAATTCCATTCAGGCATTGCGTCGAAAACGTTCTTCGCATTCTCAAACATGCCCGCTTTCCCATACAAACTAATGAGCCGAACTGAAAACCCCTCTTTAGAGAGGTCACGCTTGAACTGTTTCTGGTACTCGAGGATTTCTTCGATCCACTTGTGGCGTTTGGCGGAGGCCAAGCGTCGAACTGTATTCTCATAGACGCCGATTTTCATCCGAAAGCGGTCCGAGTTGGAGTGTTGCTTGAACTTTTCCACAAGTCTTTTCAGGTTACGCTCTTTGAACAGATCTTCTGAGATGGCCTTGATGGAGGCAGCTGAGTGGTTGGCAGCAGCAGTAGTGGAGAAAACGCGGCGTAGGAGGCCGAAGGGGGCCGACATTGGTGGTTTCTGTGGGGGGTTTTGGAGGATGAAAATGAGAAATGCGAAGAGAAGCGATGCCAACTATTTACCTAAACTTAGAGCTAGCTCGAATTAACTACTGCTAAACGCCGTCGCTTGGGCTAAATACATCTACAGTGGAAAACAACGGACATACCCTTCGCACTGGTTAGTCACTTACAAAAGCGCTTCTAAGTTCTAACGTTTTCCTAAGGGCCTCGGATGTTTACATGTTATTACTTTACTAATACAGTACTTTTTTCTGATAAAGAAAAAAAGGTATTTTATTGCTAGTTTTTGATGGAAATCGTTCAGCAGCAATTGATTGAGAAAAGGGAGTGGCAAATTTCAAAGACAATCTGCAAAGTGTAAAGAACCATTTCATGAGTTATTTTGTTTGCTTCTCTGGAAATCCAATGGCAAATTCTAAAGACAATCTACAAAGTCCTGAGATTTGGCGTAAAGAGTCATTTCATAAGCTATTTTGTTTGCTCCTTTTGGAATCCAATTTACATTGGCAAAAGTATGGCCTCGTAAAACTAGTCTAATATCATCAATTACTATAGTACCATTCTTTATTTACCATTTACAGGTGGGCGTTTGAACTCAAAATCTCTCATTTACACTTGCTCGCCTACCATCCAATTTATCCTCCCCTATTTTATTATTTTGCATGCCGCCAATTATGTTTTTTCTCATTACCTTTTAGGCATAGGAGGAATTGGAACGTGAATGCACATACTTTGTCGTCCAAAAAATGAAAAATAGTGATACCTTAGATTGATAGAATGAAAAGTGGAGCTCACAGATCATCTAAATTTCAATAAACTTATAAGTTGGATGTCACAAATTTCTTACTTTTTTGTCAAGGCGGAGCTCTGAATCTATAATCCCAAAATTAGCTCTCTAGAGCTCGTAATTTTGTATGCTAAACATAAGTTAAAAAGTATCTAATACAACTGGTGAAAGGAAACGATGTTTAATGTTCCACAATACTCAAAAACGAAATAAGAAAAAGACTAATTTATACACCTTCCATCTAGGGGTGCAAACGAATCGAGTCAATCCCTAATAGTGTCATGCTCGACCTTGAGCTCGACTTGATATAACGCTATTCAAAATCGAGTTCGACTGGATTGAGTTTGAAATTTTACACATTGAGTTCGATTCGCTAAGGTTTCTGAAATACTCGAGTTCGATTCATTTAGACTCGAGTTTAATTGAATTTGAACTCGACATTTTGATCTTAATATATACACACACATACATACATACATATTATACGACCTGCTCGAGATCGACTTGAACTCGGTCAACACCAAGTCGAATCGATTGTTTGATCAGTTTGCAAGCTGCTCAGTTCATTTGTACCCCTACTTCCGTCTCATTGAAATTGTTATATTTTCCTTTTTGATCTGTCCTAAAATTTTTAATTGGTAATGAATTCTTGTGCTTATATTCAGCAACATGCAAGCACTTGCAAATTTAAGGACATTACCACATTTGGTGCCCAAATTAAAACTAGACCCATCCAAGAAATGGTTGGATTTTGTCTACCCAACACAAAAGTAATCAACAACCCAACTGACCCAACCCAATCTTTAAGTCAAGGGGGTGGGTTGGGTTTGTTTGTGGGGTCAAATTGCCCGGCCTACTTCTAGATAACCATATCAAACTCTCCAATAAATGAGAATATTGAAAAACTCAAAATATTGAGAATATCGAATCGTTTTGGTTTAATTCAGATTTTGAAGATGGTTAGGCAAAGAATAATACGGACGCGTAAGAAACAGATTTTGCAGCGGTACAGCCTAATGCATATGCAAATATCTTAGGCACCGTTTGGATTGAGAAAATGCAAGGTGAAGGAACGGAGAATAATTGAAGGGATTTGATTGTTACCATTTGGATTGAGTTCAGAGGTGGAAAAAAGAGGAGGAGGGAGGGAAAGGGTTTTGTTGTTTTGTTGAGTTGTGATTTTCATCCAAAAGTGAGCGGAAACACAGGAAAATTAAGATAAATTAATTAAAACAATTTAATTTTTTTAAAAGATTTTTTTTCCAATTTTCTAGTAAATTAATAGTTCATCTTTTCCTTCTTGAATCCAAACAAAATATAAGTATTTACTTTTTTTTCATTTCATATTTAATCCAAATAAGATGTATGGAAACCACTTTTCTTTTACTCTCATTTCCTTTCTTTTCCATTAGTATCCTTTCCTATCCATTCCTTCAATCCAAATGGTGCCTTAATGTCCACTTTTGCTAACGCATTTTCAGTTACATGCTTCCATCTAGCACTAGTCTTGCCGCTTTTTATAATGACGATTTCCAAATAATTGATGGGAACTAACTATAACTTCTGCCCAAAAATTCAATTGAGAAAGGTAAGCAATTGGTCTGTACTTGACAAATTATGAGAGTGGACATCCTGATCAAATGGTTAATCTGGTCCAATAGTGCAAGAAATCAGAAAACTGTGATGTCCAATTATTGCTGGCTGCAACATTTTCCAGTCAAATTGTAAGCGCCCTTCACTGCTGGCTCTGAATAGTGCACAATCTATGATTACTGTTTCTCTCAGTCATGCCTAAAATGAGCAATTCCACACCTCAATCGCATTTGATCATGTTAGGCCATGGAAGGATGCCCAACAAACTCTTAACAAAAAGATTCCCCCCCCACCACTTCCCCTCTTCCCCTTCTCTCTCTCCCCTGCAAATGGTGGTAGTGTGACTAGTAGTTATATAAACACTGTTTTCTCAGCTGCATTTTTTTTTTTCCCTTGTAGCTCAGTAACTAAATCATTCAAATTACTGTTCATATAATTACTCAAAGAGGGATATATATAACAATAGAATTTGAAAAGGTGATGGCAAGAATTGGTGGCTCTGGCTACGATGATTTTTGCTCATCTGATGAAGGATTAAACTGCGCTTGGACGCAGACTGAGGGTGAGGATGAGCACAAGGAGTTTAAGTCAAAGAACCTTGAAGCAGAGAGGAAGCGGCGGCGGAAACTCAGTGATAGGCTCCTGGAGCTACGCTCACTGGTTCCAAATATCACCAATGCAATCCTCCAAAAGAACCCTTTTGATTTCTTTGAAATATTGTTGTTTCTGTCACCTATCCAGATATGATCTCATTATATGGATAGATACAGAAGTTTGAGCTAGAACATGATTTCTACCAGATTTTCTGGACACAGATTCATTGAGCAGTTTCCTAACTCAAATCTTTATGCTTTGTGCAGATGAATAAGGCTACAATAATAACTGATGCAATAGATTACATTGAGGAGCTGCAGAGTACTGTGAGAGATCTCAGTGACCAACTCTGTCAGATGGACGTAAATCTTAAGGAGGACTTGGAAAGCCAAAACAAACACATGGTTGATCCTGCAAAAGAAATGAAGAGCTGGGGAATAGAGGTGCCACCTTATTGATACCTTGATGGAACTTAGTAGCTATATGAATAATTTTGAAGATTGAAAAAACTTTTTCCCCTACTTTATGTACTTTAATTTATCGCTGTCTTTCTTACCGACAACAGCCAGAAGTTAAGGTTACTCGCCTCAATGGAGCTAAGCTCTGGATTCAAATAGTTTGCCCGAAGAAAAGTGGAGGATTTACTAAATTGATGGAGGCCATGAGTGTCATTGGATATGATCCCAAAGATGTTAGTGTTACAACCGTCAAAGGAGCACTTTGTGTTACTTCTTGTGTAGAGGTACAATTAATTCTCATTTCAGCGGCCTAAAAGTTCAAATCCTCCTCTAGAATTTGCAATGCAATGAATCAAACAAGTTAAAGTTTTTTCACTAGGACTCTACTGCTGTCACCAAAGAAGGATCTGCTATTTAGCATGAATGTTTGCATTGCAGCCAAGGGACAAACTTTCTGATAACGTATAATGCTCTAGCTCCACCTCAACCAATAAGCAAACATCAGTCTTTAGGGTGTTTTCATGTTGAAATTCTTAGTTACCTGTGGCTAGAGTATCGATCTCATTCTTTCTCTATGAATTTCAGGCAATTCAAGATGGATGTACTGAAGTGGACCAAATCAAAAATTTCTTACTGGAGACCACAAGACGCATATAATGCAGTCTCACTGATCATTGTGTGAGCCCTCAGTTGCATGTTTATCTTGCAGCCAGTTAATATCAGAATGGAATGATCTCCAAATATCCCAAGATGAAGTTCCAAAACAATGCGGGGTTTTAATTCTGTTTTCTGCTTCCTATGTGGAATATTTTAAGTGCTCATTGGAGCTTCCGTCCAAAATCATGTAATTGCTTTTTAACCTAAATGAAGATGGATTATTGTAAGGGTAAATTACTTATAACCCCCTTGTGATTTTACATAATGCCAGATGATCCCCTAAGATTTTAAAATAACTACTTAACTTACCTATGGTTATATGTAAAGTGAAAAATGAACAGAATGCACAATCAGTTATGGTGTTTATACCAAACGCACTCTGAAAGTGCGTGTGATAAAATCTTAATATCCATGCAATCCCCTTATGATTGTATAAATATCCACTTTATCCCCTGCGAGTTTTACAATTGTTCATATAATTTCCCTATACTTTTATATAAGGTGGTTAAGCCATCGATTGATTTAACATTTAAATAAAGACACTATTGTTATTTCAACTAACGATGGTTATATAGGTTATTTTCAGTCAAATTTTCACTGTACATAAAATTATAGGGGGATGAAGCGGATATTTTAAAATATTAGGAGGATCATGTGGCAACAGACAAAACCACAAGGGGAATTATATGTAATTTATCCTAATTGTAACTATTCAAGTGCTTCCTGAGATAGTTATTGAATAATGAAACTTTATAAGCAGAGAACTTTGAAGTAAGCTGAAATATAATAAGAGATTTGGTTAAAATCATGTTTTCATGGATCCAAATACTAATGCACATTCACTGAGATATCCACCCTTTGATCATGGTTTTCCTCTAGTTTAAAAAAAAAAAAAAATCACTCATCCATATGGCATATTATGGTTAAATGGATAATTGTATATTCTGTTTCTTAGTTTCTCTGCCTCATGCTTGAGATGAACCTCTCAATTTTGAAAACACATTATCGTTATTGTAGACCCTCAATGGATGCCAACAAAGTCAACTAGTATTACAAAAAGGTTTCCCATTTCTCCCTTCTCTTGCCATCTTCTAGTCCCACGGAAAATGTTCTGCTCATGTGGGATAAACATGAAAGGATTAACCTGATCTGAATTAAATGAAATGTGAGATTTTCCTTGGCTCTATTTTGTAGCTATATAGTTTACTGATTCCTTTTCCATCTTAATGGTGAAAAAAACAACCAATTCCACATCCTTGAAAGGATTGCAACACTTAGAGAATCTGCTAGAGACTTGGACTCACATGAGATGGTTTCAGCCACAGAGCTGGATTGCACATTTATCTTTGAACTCCACGACCGCAGCATGAATTTTATGGATGCTTTTCTGAGTGGAATCGTCAATGCGGTTGCTTGTGGTTTCCCTGGTTTCATGACCAAGAAGAAGCAATTGTATATGACAAGTAGACCTAAACAAGAAAAACTAAACTACGAGGCTGGAATTTCTTGCTTATGATAGGTTATCACCATTTACCAGCTTCCAGTTGTTGATGAGCTCAAAAGATTTGTTTAATTAGGACTGCAGATTGTCTCAGCTGCACAGCGGACGTGAAATTTTCCCTTTTACCTACTCTTTCTGACATTTGGGGAAAAAAATATACAACAAAGAGATGGTAGGGGCCATAGCATGGATCGTGAGCATTTCTCCATATACTCTAGTGTAAAATTACAATATTTTTAGTGTCATTGTATGCGAATACCTCCACTTTTCAATTTTCATATCCTTGATTATTTGGTGGTGGTCGTGGTCCTGATAGGATTTATTGAATTGAATGACATTGATTTATTTCAAGGAATTTAACAGTTGACAAAACATAACAATCTCTGCAATTCTTGAAGAGAGAGAGGACTCCTGAGGTTGGTGCAGTTATGCTTGGCATGCAAATCCATGAACTCAACAATCAAGATAGAGAATACGAAAAGCATATATGTCTCTGCGTTGGCATGGGAAGCACATACAGTCTTACCATGATTAATTTTAAATACTGTATCATTTTTTATCTAATTTTATCTTGTAATATGATGTGAATATTTGATTTTTTTTCCACCATAATCAAATCTAAATTATGATAAGAAACTCAAATCAAGTGTGCCATTGATTCAACATTTCCATGGCTAAACTGTTGATTTGCTGACTAGGCTGGAAGCAAATGCTAGAGACTATGAGTTCAAGTCCATGAAAATGTTTAACAATCACAGAAGAAATCATGTTTAGTTTCCCTGCACACAATAATTCTTCATTATATGGGCAATCTTGGAACTTGTGGGTCAAAAGACAGTTGTGTTTCACCTTGCATTATTCTAACCAGTCCTCTATCCAGGAGTGTTCAAGGAAGATCCAATGAATCTCAACATCCCAGAACGAACTTCCCCAAACCACACCTCCCTTGGTAAATTATCTCCATAAGATCCAAAGATACAGCACATTCCAAATGGAAATCCGAAAACCAATATGAAGTTTTGAAGTTCAAAGTCACTGAAGCTTTACCAACTTTCTGTTAAAATATTCCAAACAAAAGACTCGCTCAGGAATCTTTTCCTGGTTCGTCTACCATATATAAATGGCATTAAATCTACTCACTGATTCAGTGAACTAACCAAATATTCTTCCGCATGCATGACTTCTCATGGCCAGGCTTTTTCTTGTTTCTCTTGTGTTATCTGAGCTATGCATCTTTATTGGATGCGCTCACGGCACCAGAAGATTAGGAGCCTTTCCAACAATCGCTGCTCTTTCTCATTCTCCAGCTTCAGCTCCGGCTCCAGCTCCAGCTCCATCAGGTGGTAGATTGAACCCGGGATCAAATGAATATCCAGCGATCACGCATATAAGAAGCAGACACCATTTTTTCGACAAATCTGTGGCTGGGGGAGACATGATCCTTGGTGGATTTGCTATGGCTTTGGTTGTTGCAATCTTTTGTTATATCCGTGTAACAAGAAACAATCAGAAACATTATGGCTGAGAGTTGAGACTGAAACCTTTATTGGTACTAAGTTTGTAGAAGTTTTAGAAGCATAGGGAACAATACAGGAGATGACATGATTCACAAAATGTGGACTTGCAGTAGATTTATGCGGAAGAAATTTTGTCCATCAAATTCTGTTTGCCTCCCCTCTTCTTGCAGTTTTTATTATTGTTGTTCTTTCATTAGATTTCACTTTTGATGTTATCTGTGAAGTCTGGGTAATAAATATTCAGTAAAATAACCAGACCATGACTAAAAAGATATAACCACTTTTCATTTTAGCAGTTTTTGCATTTAGCTCCTTTTATTTTCTTTTTTTTTTAGTAAATAAAAGTTTAGGTAAATTTGATTCTGATTACTTGCACAGATCAGAATATTTCTCTGGATATTATAAATAGGTTCTTACAAATCGTCCATGCCCTCACTTAGTTTCCTTTTATAATAGTATTATCAGATTTAACCATATATCCTGTTAGGAATTGAATTTGTAATATTATGAGATTTAACCATATGTTCTGTTAGGAATTGAATACAATGAGGCAAATCCTCATTCAGTCATCTCCAGTTTTAATTTCTTTTTTTTTCTCCTTTTCTTTTTTTCGATAGTCTTCTGTTTTGTCACGCTAAACAATCCAGATTACTAGCAAGTTAGTTCCGCCACATGGCCATCTTAATCCCATGGTTTGGAAGAGTTTCAGTAAATCTCTCATGCATTAGGTCGGAGGATCAAACTCCACTTAGTGCATCACAAGAAATATAATAAAACAATTTAAAAGTGTAAATGTGCACTTATTTAGTTTAATGGTTCATCCTTTGACCCCATACAAGTCTTTAAACTCCCGATCTCCCATATATGATAGCATATGTTATGTTTGGGGCAAAAAAAATGAAGAGTCTTGCCCCATTCCTTTCGATCGGCTACTGATAAAGCAGGCTTGGACTATGGTACAATCTCTCCATTGATTGTGGACCAATGCGATTTAATGGGCTTATAGTGACCGGCCAGCTGCACTTGGGATCCATGTGGGTTGCTATGCCGGTCCCTCCCCTCTCCAATTCTTCGCTTTAGAAAATAAATAAACAAACAAATCAATAACAACCAAACCAAATTAAATAACCATAAATCATACCTTCATCAGATTTCACTCTCTGTCTACTCAAATACCACTTGCTTTGTATTTCATGGTTGATGAAGCATCACGTAACAATTAGTTCCACAGGAAATGTAAACAGTTGTGCTAAAAAAATCTTGCTTCTCTTTTAACCTTTGCAATATGATTAGACCAACTATCGTAATTGTTTGGATTGTCATTTTTTTGGAAAAAAATTTTTACGTTTTCTACAAACATATTTTCTAATCATCTTTTACTTTATATATATCAAATAATACTATATTACACTTTTGTATAAAAACTCCTAAAAACAACAGTTGAAGTGGGCTCAATTTTATTTTACTTAACCCATCAGTCATGATATTTTTTTCCCTTTTTGCTGTGGGGGTGGTTAGGGGGTAAGGGAATACAATCAATCACACCACAATCACAAGCCTACTAATTAGTTACAAAAACTTAAAAATAATTTAGCCTTAAGAAAGCTGAACCAACATTGACCTCAGCACCTAATACATACAATCACGTTCAAATCTTCCTTGTAAAATACCCAAATTAAACCTTTCAACTGATACTTTCACTCTCAATCATAATTTTCTAACCAAATCTCTGGACCCAAAGCTGGCACTAGGTCATAAAGACATATAAAAAAATCCAAACACAGAAGCAAACACATGAATTCACAGCCCTTGGTCTGCCAAAAGCTTAGGAAGAAAAATAATCCTTGGACCCACGATGCCGCTCCTAAAGTTATAATACTGTCATGCAAATAAATTATGCCATTAGCCAACCATTTCAAAAGGGCATCCAGAAGAGAAAGACTGTAATGTGTCTGTGGTCTGGGACAGCTCTGTTTCTTGTCCAGGACTGTTGTATGACTGTGCCTTTACATTGCATAATCACACCATTTCTCGATTGCTGTTTACCAATCATTTTTCTGACAATTCTTGAAGCACTGTTCTTTGTTTGCCGAGGTAATTGTCATCGGATTAAATGGTTGTCTCCCTAAGGTGGGAGTATCCATCAGTGATGTGTATGTATAATATATATATATGTATATGTGTGTGTGTGTATGAGACTGGTTATGTGTTTCCAAACAACTAAGGCTTTTTGAAGAATTCACGGTGCAGATATTGTTCATAATTCAATCCTGATTATTCAGCTTGACTAGATTACTATTTTCTAGAGTTTTGGTTAAAAAAAGAAATAAATACTGTAGTAATTTGGTATATATGAGGTGAAAAAGTAAATGTATTCACAAAAAGTATAAAAATTTTTGAGAGAAAAATGGCGATCCAAACAATTATTTGGATCTTGTGGCCTACAAAACGTCGATCCGAATTGATAAGTAGAAACGACCTTTTTTTTTTAAGTGTACAATTTATCTTAATTTCCTTGAAATGGTCGATTACCCTAAATCATTTGAGAGCTAAGGCCTTGAACTTATTTCATTCGGCGTAGTTTGGTGCACACTAAAACAAACAATTACATCATTGTTATGCTTTAGGGGTTAATTCTTCTGTAACAATGGCGAATTTTTTTTTTTTCCTTCCTTTTTCGTTTTTGGCTTTCTGTAGTGATTGATTAAAGCCAGATGAACCCAAAAAAAAAAAAAAGTCTCTCTAAGAACAGAACCTGGTAATCACTAATTAGACTCTTCTAGATAGAGTTTGGGAATCGGTTGCAAAGCATTTGAAAGGCTCAAACTTCAGCCATTTCTTCTCAAAATTTTCTTAGTCAGTTCTTTTTACATTTATATAGCCATCTACATGACAATCCCACTCGTTCTTTTCTTCTTACAGTTTCACAAGCACAAACCACAGATACCAACATTGCAACACAAAGATCAGATCATATCAAAATTCTGGCTGAAGTTGAGCAATTAGTCCTCTTATCTCTGGACTTGAATTAATCCCTTCTTGCCACCAATCTTCTCCTGCACCTCATCTGCATTTCAAATCAAATTTACAAAATTAAACCATATTGAATTGATGGGTTATATTCATTTCCACCCAAAAAAAATTAAAAAAAAAAAAAAGGAGTTTTGCTTCTCTATCAGAATTCAGAAAACCATAAACAGCCTAAACCTGCAATCTTCTTTTTTCTTTCACTTCTAGAAAAAACAGAAAAGATAGTCAGAGAGGCTAGAGAATTTCGAGGAAAAAACTTTTTTTTTTTTTTTTTTTTACTACGATACAGGAGATGAAGGTAAGAAAAACTGAAGAATGGGATTAAGAGAAAAAATTACTTTGAGGATGGCAAACAGGAGGATCTTCAAAGAGAGAAAGGGACATCTGTTTGTAAGCCATGCCAATATCAAAGAGAATGAGGCCAGAAGAAGGATCATAAACTATGATATCTTTCACAGGCAACCACAGGAACAGCTCTTCTTGAGACAAGCCCTCCACCCCGGTGAGGCCACCGTAGGTAAGATTAGCTCTAACAACTTTGTCAAAGAAAACCCTGGTCTCAAACTTGGCCAAACATGGCTTGTCCAAGTAAACCTGAAGATGCCCACGTTCATCAAGATCATATGATTTTACTGCATCTTTCGGGAAAAGTCCCGCCGGCAAGCCTTGGCTGACCAGGAGGTCATGGATGGAGCATGAAACAAGAGGAAGGAGAAGAAAGAGGTGCAGAAGAAGTTTAGATATCAGGTATGGTGAGAAGAGGTTTTTGCGAGAGGTGGCCATGGGTGAGGAAAGTGGGGAAAAAGACTTGTTCTTTAGACTATATGAAGCAGGAGGGGAAAAGATGTGGACTCTAACAGGGTTTATGGTGTGCATTGTAGGGGCCACTTATATACTATGTTTATTTACTTAATTTTCCTCGTTGACTGTTGAGATATTAATATTTGCCAAGCTTTAAGTCTCTTAGTTGGATTTGGCATAATTGTTAAAGGTTTCGAGAGAATTTCTATTTTGGGGCTGGACTCGTGAATAATAAAATAAGGTACTCATTTTTTTGTTAAATAAATGTTGTGATTTAATTCTCAAGGATTTTTTCCCTATCTCCAGAAAGTAATAGTTGTAAATTTTATTTTCAACAAAAAAAAAATTTGGACATAGTTCTCAACTGCTTATTTGTAATGTCTACCACAATTCATAGTTGGGGGTCTTTTTTGGAATATAATTTTGTGGCTTAATTTTCAAAAGAAAATCTATTGTCTCTGAAAATTAATACACGTGGTTTCTTATTTTTCTAAGTAGGACTCCTAATGGTTGTTTAGTTTTCAATTAATCTTTTCCTTATATTCATCAATCAATGGTATTGGTTTCCTTGTTAACATATATGTCTAGTAAATTTCTTAACAAGTTTTTGTGGTATCCTTAATCAATTTGAGTGTCTTGCTTAAATCATTAACATTTTTTAAGTGACTAATTATTATCTCTAATCAGATTTTTATGTATTCATTTTTATTTTTGCAAAGATTGTGGTGGAAATTGTATTGGTGGTCTCTCTTACAAAATAAATTACATGGTTTAATTTTCAATGACTTTATTTATTTATCTCTAATAATTAACTTTTTTTATTTACCTATTTCTAATAAACATAAGACTTTAACTCTCAACAACTTTTTTTGTAGTATATTAAGAATTATCAATACTAATTCATTTTTATGAAAAATGTCATGGTCTAACTCTAAATTTCTTTTTTTCATATTCTTTTATAATTAATTAGTTTTGACTTCTTATTTTTAGTAAAATTGAGTGTAAAATATCTATGACTTTGTTATCGTGTCGCTAAGAATTAATAGTATGTATTTAATTCTCAACGACTTCTTTGTCGTATCTTTGAAATTAATTTTACTTGTTCCTTTTTATAAATGTCGTACTTTAACTTTCAACTAACTTTGCTGTGTCTTCAACATCTATGGTTTTGATTTCTTATTTTAATAAAGATATAGGTTCAATTCTTAGCAATTTATATTTCATGTCTCTTGGAGTCAATAATTCTAAGTGCCTTTTTATATTGAATTTTGAAGTTAAATTCTCGACCACTATTTTTCATGCTTCTAATATTTTACCAGAATTGAGTTCTAATTCACAATGTCTTTCTTGTGTGTTTATAAGGATCAATAGTTTCTATAATACATTTGAAATTTTAATTTTGAACAAGATTTTTTTTCATGTCTCTTATTAATTTTGAGGAGCATAATTTAATTTTTAGCAATTATTAGTCAATTAACTTAATCACTAATCTTAGTTTTTTTTTTTGGTGTTCAATTATATATATTATCACACTGCATTGATGTTTCAAACAAACAAAAATAGAAAGGGTGACACTAAAAATAAGAGTTATTCATTATGATGATGAATTGAAATACATTACCAGAAAAAAAAAAAAGTTTTCCTCATGCATTGCATTGGGAAACATTAATAGTTTGAGTAATGAATAAAACCTATAGAGAAAACATTGACAATCAAAAGTGTAGCTTTATTACGCACTTAATTAACTAATTACAACATCTTGGAGGCTTGAACGATTCTGTTAGAATTTAAACTTTGTAGAAAGAAAAAGCAAGAAGATACTAATTTTTCCCATTTATGTTTACAAAAGAAAAAAAGAAGCATACTTGGGTTTTCAATTGTTCAATAGATTCAAAATTAACCTTTTTTTTTTTTTTTAAGAAACAATAAGCAAAATCTGAATTTAGGTTTCCATTGTTGTGACCTAAATTTGACTTGGAGGATAACCTTGTAAATTTGAAGCATATATACCTAATTAAAAAGCTGGACAAATGGCTTATGTCTAAACTCCTATTCAGCATTATGGCCAGCTGCATCTGCATGGTAACAGACTAACAGGCAAGAAAGAGACAGCCTATGTCACGAGAGCCATCTCTGAGAAGAAAGAAGCAGAATCATCACCAAAGCTGACGAATAATCCCTTGTCCCTTTTTAGCGAATCCGACGACGGAAACTACGAGGTTCGAACTGCTTTGGATCTTTCTTCTGCCTTTAGTTCTGTCCTAAGTTGTGCTATGTTTTATTTTTTAATTATATATACAATTCGGTGATCCAGTTATTGACGGATAATGGAGTTTAGATGCAAGAAAGGAATTTGTACTTCAAATGGAAAAGCAAAAAGAAAAAAAAAATAAAGTTAATGAAAGCACAAGTATACAAGAATTTCATTTTGTTCACCGCATTTTATTTTGTTAATTATACAATTTCGTGAACAAGTTAGTGACGGTAAAAAAAAACCAAAAAAGAGTGAAAGAAAACACGAGAATGCAAGATTTCATTTTGTTTACTTTATTGCCTCATGCTCTGGAAAAATATTAGGTATACCATGTAAGCTACGTGACAATATATCAATATCAATAAAAAGTCACCAAATAATGTGGCGGGTAACTCTTATTATTATTATTTGATAATAGATGATCACTATTAGTGCACCACATAACCTTCTCTTCGTGCTCTTGCACAACTAAACTCGATAATTATTGTAATATGCTACAAGATCTGTTCTTTCCCCACCCCCCTCTCTTTTTAACGACAGACAATAACATAACTTGCTTCAAAAACAGAAACTAAAAGAAGAAAAATTGTTTAAAAAAAGCACATGGATACACAAAGAATTAATCTTTCTTACACCGTTAAATATTTTGGACACTGACATGTATGGATGCATAAAGTGTAACCTTTATTAAAATTATAAATTTTGTTTTAACACATATGGCAAGTATATACACGGGCTAGTGAAATAAAATCATTGCAATGAGACTGGCAATGTTCTAACTTACTAAACAAGTGCACTATTATATACTCTTATATTTTATGTGGAAGAATAACACTATGCTTCCCTTGGAAACAGTACATATTCGGGATTCAAACTCCCGATCTAACGCAGGATAGCTAGGCATCTAAAAGGCCATTAAAATGAAGCCAAAAAATTATATTATTAGGAATGTTATTATGCATGTACATATATAAAGCTCTCAATAACTCAGACTCACCTTCTTGAATGTGTAGGTTAAACGTGACTTGAGCTGGCTTGGACTGCTATTTTTAAGAACATTTTAGAAAAACTTATTATAGTAATCTAATGTACGTGAGATAAAAAGATGATTGAAAAATATGTTCACAAAAAATATGAATTTTTTTTTCATAAAATACAACAATCCAGGCATGGACTTCAAGCATGCTTGTGATTATTTTGTCAATAAATTATCATGATAAAAAGTAATGCACAAAAAAATTGCTATGGTGGTCATAATATTGGCCACAATCCACCTGAAATCGCGGACATCCTGACTAAGAACAAGACAATAAACAAATGAAATGACGCCTAAGGACCTAATATATAAACTTGGTAGTAGTATATTTATCTTAACCTAGTAGCACATATGATATATGTTAATAATGTTCTAGACAGCCACTTTCTTCCTCCTCATGACTTTCCAGGCCTTGCTAATGATATTATGGTACAAGAATGGATTGGAATGTCTTGTGCTTTTGTCTATAGGTACCTTGAGCCTTGACCTACCTGTCCTCAACTTTTCTACCTTTTACTGCTCCTCCTCTCTCCCACTGATAGTTTGAGTACAGTTTTGAAATTTATCTCAAAATTAAGCGTTAAAGATTTATAGACAGTTAGATACAGAATCCCTGATAGAAGCACGAATCTTACATCAGACTAATTTAGTGAATTTTTTTTAGGTAAAATAATCTTTTTATTGAAAAAGACAGAGACAAGCTAATAAAGAGTTACAACTCAATCAAAGCTAAGAACTGCTTAGCTGATCTGTAATGCTATCTAAACAAAGAAAGTATACTCAAGAATCAGTGAAGTTTTTTTGGCCCTTCTTTATAATTACTCTTTTTCTTTTTTAGGGTTGCAGATTCCTGCGAAAGCTCCAATACATGAATACACAACTTATTAGCTAGAATCAGTATTATACCTTTCACACCTTTCTTTGTTTTTTCTGATTGTCTAGGCATATATCATGCGAGAATTTGCAGAAGGAAAAAAAAAAATTAACCTTCAATAGTTTAGCTATATCAAGTTGCTAGATGAATAGAACTTTTTTGGATAATCAGGACACTAGCTAGTATAGCTGAAAATGTCAATTGGTTGACTGACTCAGATTTGAAAACATGCCGTTTCATGAATTCTAAAAGCCATTTTTGAAAAATGAACACTTGAGTTGCTTCGACTTGTTTAGTAGACGTTACCAACATAATGATTGTGTGGAAATGCCAGTAACCCTGCTGATATTTTTCTCATTTGATGCACAATAGGTACAAATATCCAGCCACCATTCTCAAATTTCTTTTTTTTTTTTTTTTTTGGTATGCATAACATACCTATTGTTGACCTCAGAGTATGTATAGTAGGGGGATTGGGTTGGATAAAAAGGAAACAGGGATTATAAGTAAAAGGACTTGGATTTAACACACATCCAATTTACAAAAATGGAAAAAAGAAAAAAAAAAAAAAAAAGCCTTCAGCCTATATACTAACCGCAAAATCAGAATCTACCTGATCGATATCATGGAACCCATTTAGTTGCCTATGTTCAGCATTCCAAATTGTAACTATTCAACAACTATTCTGTACTTGAAATGACAAAAGATAAATACTTTTCTATGGAAGAATTGAACAGCAAACGTCACTTTATTAAGTTGAGTTTAGAGGATAAACGGCCATTAATTTCCTCTATATTCGTCTAATGGCTATCGTATTACAGTATCGGAGAACCATACTTCCACATTATTATCATTTTTTTTCTAGAGATTAGAGGGTGCTTAACGAATTTTCACTGATGTATTTACGGTACTAACTTTTTTTATTAATTCTCCATGATCAAAGTCAAATTGTTTAAGTTAATGACAAGTTTGATCAAATCAAAGTGCTAGTACTCCTCCAAAAATAAAAGTTTTAATGACAAGTTTGGTTTGATGACATTATTGATTTTTGCATAAGATTGAAACCAGCCCAACTACTTGCACACGTATATAGGCCTGCGATTTCAAACTCTCTTCGGCCCCTGAATAAAGTTGAAAATCGAGCTCCAATGACTCTTAGGCCTTAGCAACGGGTAACCAAAAACATGGGCAAAATTGGAACTGTGAAAGGGGCCCAAGTTTGAGCAAGACAGTAGAAATGAATCCACCAATGGAAAAACGATTGAAAATCAATATTAAGTGATAGATATAAATACAGAAATCTTCAAAATCAAAATAGTGGACCATCATTTAGTTTGTTTTTGTCGCTTAAATCATAGATTATTTAATATGAATTTTTTAAAATAAAATATAGGTTTCTACATAGAAATGTTGTTACAAATTTGATGCATTGTGTTAAATGATCACCGCCTTGTATGCTTCCTGCACTGATTTTTGTTGAATAGTCTTTATTTTATTTTCACCATCTTAGCTTTTTTTTTTTTTTGGAGTAAAACAGTAAAATGAATACGTGATCTAGGGCAGTACAGTTCTACATCTTATACATCTCGATTCCCAAATCAGGTGTGGGCGTGGACTTTTGGATTTGACAAACAAGATTAGGGTCTAGATAGGTAGAATTCAAGATTCATAGTCAAATTCTTGCAAAGGGTTTCGACAGAGTAATAGTTGAACAAAGTCGAAGCGTAGACTGCTAAAGAGTAGATAAGCCAACATCGAGTTTCCAGAAGCGAATTATCAACTAGCTAAAAGCCTAAAACATAAATTTTTGTATTCAGGTTTCTATCCTTTTTTTCCTTTTTCGATAAAAAGATAGTAATTTTATTAGTGATAAACTTGCTGGTATTCGTCAAGCACCAATTTCTTAACAAAAATTGGGATTGAGTTTCATAGATTTGTCTCTATCCTCTTCTTCCTTGATACTGATCTTGAGTTTGTTCACTTGGGCTTTCCTGTTTCTGCCAGCCAATTTCCACTGGCATGTATATGTATTGTGTTGCTGCCTTTTCTCGTTGATATCTCATCCTTTATCCTCATTTTAGTTTCTACTCGTTTTTTGCTTGTTGAAGTTGGTCCTTTTCTTCTTTGTTTACTGCAGGCTGCATCAAATTGTCCACCCCATGTTTTCGTCGTCTTCAAAAATTGACCTTCTTCATTTTAATCTTTCATATTTCCCTACACTTTTTTGTGATTTAAAGACACATATTGTGTGTGAGACACTTAAGCTATGTTGTCCTCGTAACTGTTCACTCCCACACATTCTTCGCTGGTTGTTTCGAACATGGTTCGCCTTCACAGGTCATGATCCCACTGACGTTGCAGTTGTTTCACATCAATTATGACATATTAGTTGCATAGCGGGTAATACACACATTATAACACATTAGAGTATCCAAAAAAAATATAAAAATTACTAAAAATAAAAAATACCATAATAAGCACAAGTATTAAATTAGATTTGGTGTATATAACCATGAATCTATAGCATTAAAAGTAAGTAATTGTAATAGTAAGAGCATCTTGTATTCTTATTTTCATTGACAAATTAGCTTTAAATAAAATACAAAATTTAGAGTTTAAGATGAATCTAGTTAGTAAGGATAAAATTGAAAATCGTGAAAGGTGATCATGAAAAAATACCTACTTTACACTATGGTTGAAAGAACCTTTAGCGTAAATTCATAATTTTAAAAAAATTGAGGGGCAACTTATGACTTCCTTTTATTCTTCCTCAACGTCATTTCTTCCTCAACATCACTTCTCATACAATCACTGCTGCTGCTTCTATTTATTTCCTCCGTAACCACCACCAACCACCACAAAGGTGGTGGTCTCTTTCCCTCATTCATGTTTTTTTTTTTTTTTGTGTGTGTTTCCTGCTCTCTCTCTCTCTCTCTCTCTCTCATACACCGACATTAACTCACTTTAGAACTACTCTTCTTTTACTTCTTCATCTCCTTGCCTCCCTCTTATGTACATATAATTTTTTCCTTCTTATTTTTCTATGTTCATACTCCAAACTCTACCACAGATCGGGGAAACATCACTTTGCTTTATTTGATTTGTTACTGAAAGAGACCCCAATTTTGATTTTTAGGCAATTAATGACAGGCGGTTCCCAATCTGGTCCTACTTTTGTCCCCTACAGGCAAAAAAGTTTTTTAGTTTCATTTTCGATACAATTCAATCTAAGTCATAGATTTTTCAATGATACGCACTGCAACCTCTATAATTTGTCTATAGTTTGTTCAATATCCGCTGAGTTATTGCAAGTCATTTCAGATATAGCTAAATCCACAATTTGGAGATGGATATCATATTTGTTGCCACTGTTCCGATTATGTCTCGGCCGAGTTCAGCGAACCATATGTTTGTAGATGCATCCATGTATTCAACAAAGTTTTCAAGACAAAGTTTGCATTCTATCTGTAAAGTCTTCATACTAATTGGTTAAAATCTCCCTTCCAATTACATAAATGAAAATATGCATAATATGTGCTCTGTAAACATAAGTGAATCAGAATCGAATACATATCAATATCCATCAAAATAATTTGCTCTTCTGTGATTGCCATGCTCATTGCTGCAGGTACCGATGTTGATACTGATAATAACTTCCACTACCTCCATCCTGTTGCTCACCGTACCCGTATGGATTTCCGAAAAGATAATCTGCTGCACTTTTCCAGGGGTCATATCTGTTTGCTTCATCACAAACTGGACATTTCACTCTTCTTCGCTGCTGCTCTATTTTGGCTAAGCAGGGCCAGTGACCGAATATACTTTCACAAAGATCCAAAGATTCCAAACCAGAACCATACGGAATATATGGTACTTGCTTGTTCCACTCATGACCATATCCTTCATTTCTTCCATAATCAGATGAAGGAATTTCATCAAAATCACGGGGCTCTTGCTCCGGGGTTTTTTCATCGACATCACCAAGTTTTTCCTCCAGAGGTTCCCCAAGATCGTCATCCTTAACATTGTCATCAGCTCCCTTGGTAACGGTATCTCCATCACCATCGAAGGATTGTTGCTCTTGCTCTTTGGTGTCAGCAGGCTGGCTTCCATCATCAGGCTTTGTTGAAAGGTCATCTTTTTCTCCATAGGCTGGAGGAATGGATGCATATGAAAAACCATCCAACAATTCACCATTTGCTTGTGGGGTGGAACGAGGATGACAGATTGCATCTGAGGGAGGAAGAGGTTTGCCATAGGTTTGAGTTTGATCATAGCCACCACCATATGGTGTTGGATCATATTCATCCCACTCAGGCTCATCAAACTCTAAGGTGGAGTAAGAGATTGTGTAACTTGTCTGAGAATAAAATGGATCAACACCATAGGAGGGAGGCAGCTCATATTGGATAGTTTTTGGTTCAGAAAAACTGCTGTAGACCGAGTAATTTTGCACGGGTTGAGTTGCATAAGAATCAAAGTAATTGTAAGGACTGTAATCAGTTAATCTTGGCTCATTGAACTCAGACGAAGAGTATGCTAATGAAGCTGGAGGTGGAAGAAGAGCATCATAATCATAAGTACTGCTCCTATAAGGAGTCCAATGACACTCACCAACATCTCCCTTGAAGCCATAGAAAGCCATCAGAGAAGAATGAAGGAATTTCAAGGAAAATGAGCTTGAATTCTTGGTAGTTGCAGCCTACTGAGATCATCTTAATAGAATTAGAATGTCAGCCATCGGATCCTTATCTAGATGGACAATATGGAGGCAAGAGGGGGCAAAGAAACGTGAAAGGAATTGTTGTTTATGTCACTAGTGGAAAAATTGAAAAGGGAAGTCACGTTATTGAAAAACTAGCTTATTTCGTACACAACTTGCATATGGCTTTTATTAGTCTGTAAGACAAAACGAAAATGTCAACTTCAGATGATGACATTCCACCTTCTCAGTGAGTTAGAAGGGCTAGTTTCCAGACTTTATTGATAGTTTCGGAGGAAAAGGGTTGAAAACTGGTTATTCAAAAGAAAATTGGGAAGCTACACTTCAGCAGAATGTGAACCTGCTGCATAACCTCATCACTTGATTAATGCTGGCCGGAAATTTGGTCACTTATTGTTTCTGCAAAACAGTGATTTGTAACTATCATGCCAATAACACACGTCAGCATGAGATGTAAAAGAACATGTATGTTGGTTCAGTGGCTTGGCATGATGACAATTTTCTGGTGAAAGCCAAGAAATGCTCCTCCTTTTTTTTTTTTTTTTTTTTCCTAGTAAACCACAAATGGCCGCATCTATTTGGTTTGCGATTAATCCCGTTTGACCCGTGTAGAGTCTTTTCCCAGCATTGTATTTTCCATTCCAATAAATTTCGAATCTGAGACCTCGTGATTAAAGGATACAAATTCCTTCCATTTGCATCAACATCTACTGGTGCCAAGAAAATGTATTTACCTAATGTGCAAAACGATTTGGCTAGCTCAACGATCTTCCTTTGTGCTGCCCACATGCATGTGCAGCATTTGGGTTGATGAATTTTTTTCCTCTCGAGAAAATCAAAAGAAATGTCGGCTATACGCATGCTTAATCCCAAGATTACGGAACACTGCCCCATTTTTTGACAATCTGCTGAAAACCATGCAGCCATGGAAAAGGTATCAAATCGAATTCTTGCCTTCTAATGGGGTAAAGGATGATAATTTGAGACAGTTGACTGTTGACAGCGTATGGAGCATATTTTTTCATCTCGAAGTTAGGTATAAAACACCTAAATTCCGGTCAAATGGATTGATTCCAAAAAGCTTCAGAAACCACTTCATCATGCAGTTAGTTGTCAACACAAATTGACTCTTCCTCATGGTCATGTGTTTGAATTTCGCTATCAATGTGAGGGTTGTGTTAGTCTGTCATATAGAGTTAAGAACCAGGTGATATGGCAATAACAACTGATAAAGTTGCTAGATGGTATCATAGCTTTAATTGTAAAAGGCTGAGCTTTAAGTAGCAAATGTGCGAAGCACAGATCCTCGTGGAGGCAGTCCATCTAAGGCTTGAATCTGTGTCCCCTAAATGTAACAGATAACCTGGTTTTGCAACTTTTAAGTATTCTTCTTAAGGGATTAAAAGGCACATCATTGCAAAGTCCTCTACAAACATCAGATTTGTCCATTGGGTGTATGATAGCTAAATAAAAAGTAACATAAATTGGAGCTGCTAGTATCAGACATCAGCACAAACAATTTCATCAATGAACCTGAGAGCCAGTTGCTCATTACACGCTCACACAACCTTGATTCTTACTCATTGATGAGACTACAGGTTTGGCATCTCCAAGAAACATGGTGAACAAGAATTTGAAATATTCGCAGGCAATCCTAACCATTGACTATAGGCGTCTCTATGATAAATATTTCCTAGACAACTCAAAAATGAAAAACAACCTGCAAGGAAGAAGAGTTAACACAACAATCAAAAAACTTTTTAACTAAGTTGATCAGAAAAAAATACCAGGAAAACCATCTTGATTGAAGACAACAAAAATACTTCTACCAGGATGAAGATTTGAAACTCACAGTAAGCTCATTGTGAGGCAGATTCTGGAGTAACTTCTTGTCTTGGTCTTCTTCGCTCGGGTGGAGGACCATCTCGTTGCCTCACATATGCTTTGCTCTTGTATTTGGATCTATTAGACTGCTTTGGCTGATAAGTAGGGTACTGGCAAGGTATTATCTCTCCATTTACATACTTGTCACCTAAACAAAAATAAGAACTTCAGGCCGCATCTGGAATAAAATGAATGACTAAAGCAAGACAGTTATTCCTAAAACAGACCTCCATAGTCCTTGTTCTTAACATCTATATAAGAGTCTGGCAGGACCCACAGAACCCCAGGCAGCCCTACAAAATATGAATTAAGAAGATGACAAGTTACATCAAAATGATGAAATCCTCACCAACCAAAAAAAAAAAAAAGACCACTGCAAAATAACATTGAAAACTCAAATTTTACAATCTCACACAATAAAACCTTTGAATTTCTCAGATGTTTCTTCATCTACAGTGCACTGAAATCCAGTGTATGTGGTCGTACTAAAAGCATACATATTCTTCTTTGCCTCTTCCATGCTGAAAACAGAGAGACGACCCAACATATGAGAAATTTCAAAAGATAAACATAATATTTCACATAAAACCACAATGATAAAACTACTTAACTCTTCATTATCCTACTCTTGTAGCATCACATACCATAACATCCTATATGTGATGCGTCAGGTCATTTTCTTGATTCATTCACAGTAAGTAACCCAAAACAATGTTCAGAACTTAGAAACATTTTGCTATTTCCAATGTTGCAGATCAACTGACAGAAAAGGAGGTGTAAAAGAAAGAACAATCTTTACCGTCTCTTTCTTTGCTAGAAAAATTAATTTGGACTACAACTGAAGGTTGGTAACAAACTTGCACTTCAATCAACAGAGACAGTATTCATCTCTTTCCTTCCCCTGTTTCTTATTTGAAGTCACAGTCCGTCCCAAAATTTTATCATGAACAACACTCACGTACGCAGATAACATAACGTCCTGCATTCTACGCAGAGTCACTCTAGATTCATTTACCAATATTATTCCCAAATACAGATCAAAGCCCAACGAGTCTAATCTTGTCCAAACACTTCGGTGCAGCAGAAAAGGACAAAAGGGAAAAAAAAAAAAAAACTTAAGCACGTATATTATCTCCTAACGGAAATGAATAAATAAACGGATACGATCTTTCTTTCTTGATTTATGATCTTTGCCAAACTTCAGTCCAAGCCAACTCTTAACAAATTTCAGCTATGTATCTAGACAATACAAGACTATTGTATAAATTCAAAATCCCCACCTTTAATATCAAAAAGAAGCTTCAAACCTTTCCCACCAAAGCTTCAATCTTTCACATAAATTCCTGGAGCTTATTCAGCATTCCAAATATCCCATTTGCACAAATCCACACATTTAGAACCGCTCATCCAGACAAAACCAAAACAACATCCCCATCCAAACTGGTGAAACCTCAATACCAATTCACACAAATACTATTTCTTAAATAGCCATGCCAAAAAAATACAAGCTATAATATTACGCTGCAAAGTAAAACTTAATCCAAAACATAAGGGTGGAAAAATTCATGAGAGGAAAAAATAAATGAAGTTACCTGCCAAGAACCTTGGCGAGAGTTTCAAGATAAGTATCAATCATCTGTTCTCTAGTAGGAGCAGGGTCTTTCGGGAACTCCATGACAATCAACCAATGATTATAGTCACAGCCAGGTAGCATAATAGTCTCTCTCGGCTCATTGCTGCTGCTGTTACTTCTCCTAGCAGAGAAGTCATTGTTATCAGAAGCTGCTTTTACAAGCGGGATTCTTGACAATTGGGTGGATTTCTGGAGCGGGAGAGTACATGGAACAAATGATGGAGAGGCAGAAGGAAATGGGTTGGGGAGAGATTGTAGAAAAGTCGGGGTTTTGGGGTGGGATTGGAACTTGGGGTTTAGGGTTTTGGCCAGGTTAGAGAGATTGAGAGTAGCCATGGGGTCAAGGAAATGAAGAAGATGGCAGGGAGAAAAAAGATAAGGCAGGAAAGATGGTATAATACTATTATAATTATTGCAGAATAGAGAAATAAAGAACTGAAAATGGGCAGAGATATTTTAGTGCCTCAATTGCTAATAGACAAACCAAATGGTCCAATATTGTTGGTGAAACATATCAAGATACTCCTCCTACCATGAAAAAGAAAGTGGGGAAGAAAAAGAATGATTAAGATCTTTTACATATACAATGAATTTCCAAAAATGATAAAAAGATATTCTATATCCTTTTATTGGATGAGAGAAATTCAATTATTTTGGTTTATAGACAGGGATTCAATTAGTTAAAAAAAAAAAAGAAAAGAAAGAAGAAGAAGAAAAAGAAAAGGAATCCGATAACTTAAGAGGCCATAGGGGATGTGACACTACTTCTTCTTCCTCTTCCTTTTATTGGCTTTTACTTAATAAGTAAATCTTTTTGGCTAGCAAATAAAATATCCCTGAACTGATTAACTTTAATTGTAGATATTCCAACCACCAAAAACTAGAGTCTTTAATTTAATCTAACAAGTTTGTCGATTCAATCTCTGAAGTTTATAAGAGAAAAGTGTGTTGAGGACTTAATTATTTAGGCAACTGGTTGTTTTACTGAAATGGTACTTTTTTTTTCAAAAAAATAATTATTTGCACTCTGGCCATTCATTTTATCATACAATCTAATAAATAAAAATTATATGATTAAAATGATCATGAAAGTGCAAATAAAAATTTTTTTTTTTGGGTTTAAAAAGGAGGCCCAAGGCCTAATTACATAGAGAAAACTAATAATGAGTAACCACCACACAAGAATTGGCAGACTTCATCCGAAGTAAGATCCAGTAACAAAGAGCAGTGTAATCCCATTATCCCAGTCGTCAATTATGGCTTCAGTGTACAGTATAAACTGCAGCCCAATAGCTCCTTAATGTTCCACAGAATATTGAAATACTATTGATCCACATCACTCTAATTAATCAACTAGATACCCAATCGGGAATGGGACTCCACCTCCATGAATGGTTTGTCATTGACATTTGATGAGCCTCTAGTCTTTCTGCAGAACTTTGGACAATTTGATATGAGACCATGGGTTGTAGCCCTGCTCATCTGGTATGTTTCTAACAGCTCGTTTGGAGCTTGAATTTGACAAGAAAAGAAAAGAAAGTGAGAGAAATCAAAAGTGTTCTTTATCCACCAGATACTTCAGGATAGGAAAGAATGGAAAGGATGGAAATGATCGGATGTGGGCAGATTTACGTTGCACCAATTGCTTCAATAGTTTTTTGCCCATTTATGGCTGAATCTTTAAAGAGAAATGTTACGTGCACTCATATTGTTGTTAATTATACTTCTACCATCATTCTAATACCCATGCTGGATCTGGACCTAAACTTGAACCTATTTGAAATGGCTCATTTCGTACTAAGAGACCTATGGCTCATTTCGTACTAAGAAGCCTATGTATGAACAAGGATTAGAACAAGGATTAATTCCTACCTCACTACACAAGGTTGGAGGTAGGTCTAGGAGATGTTATAGACATCTTTCCATGCTCTCTGAAGTTTTCATTTATTAAATTATATGATAGAACAAATGATAGGAATGCAAATTAAACAAATGATAGGAATCACTTCTAAACCAAAATTTTAGTGACATATATATATATATCTAAAATCATTCTATTTCTTTTTAAACTACCAAATAACATTAAAAATATCTTCTCTCTCTTCTTTTCTTACCCCTCTCTTCTCTCATAGCCTGATGTTTCTCTTCTTTTCTTTACCATCCCCAACCCTCAAAACTAGCCATACGCAAACGGGCCCCTCCCTGCTATGCCGGGGTTCCAAGGGAAAGCATTTAGTTTTGGATCAATGGGCTTGCATCTGTAATTGAGCCAGATTAAATGGAACTATACTGTCTCTAATTATGCCTGATTAATTTGCACCACACTTGACACTAGCACCAACTTGGGGTTTCACCAGCCGATGATTTTCCGATGGATCAACCCCATTGGTTCTCATAATTGGGCGCACATGTGAAACCCAAGAGCTTAAAGAAATAACGTAAGCCCATAACGAACGACCGCACTGGTAACCGGCTTCTGGACCTACAAAAATTTGGTCCAGCGAGAACAATAGCGCTCAATCTGGGCCTTCCGTATTTCATGTGGAAAAGACGATCTTTTATTTTTATTTTTTTTAATTTTTAATTACATGCAAGAGGACAATATTTTGTCAGATTATGATTTTAATTATGAGTGTAAACGGGACTTAAACAAGTCGAATATCTTTGCGTTCAATTTTGTTGAACTATTTGAACGAGTTTTGAAATTTTATTTAAATTCGACTTGTTTACTTCTCAAACTCAACTTGAATAATTTTTTATCGAATTGAACTTAAGCGGATCTCGAGTAACTTGAATTTTTAATATATAAATTTCATTTTAATAATAATCGAGTTGAGTTCGAATTGAACTTCAAAGTTATCAACCACAAAATGCTGTTCAAATTTGATTTGATTAATTAACTAACCAAATTTGAACTAGCTCTTAACGAGCTGAACTCGATCCTAGTATCAAGTAGTTTGACTTGCATTTAACTTTAATTCTAATGGTTCTTTTATTAGAAGTCTATTAATTATTTTGTCTACATTGATTATACCTTTAGTGTCACTCACTATTCACAGTCAAGAGAACTTTATTTGTTGCTATATTTTTTCTATGCATAACCCAAGAAGCGTGTAAAGACAGCTCTTCAAACCGTTAGCTTGCATGCTACAGTATTGAGGCAACATTAACTCTAGGGAAGGGTTGGGTTATGTTAGGTGATAAAGTGGGAGGAATTGTAAGTAAAAGGTTAAAAGTTCAACACATCCCACTTAAAATGAGGGGAAAAAAACCATTATCTCTATACCATATGAGAGCAACAACTATCCAAATAGTTAGAATTATCATTAGTTTACTGTTACAATGGATTCCACTCAATCACAATTACCTAAACAGTTCAAGAGTGTCCAGTTCCTTTTCCCTTCCTTTAAGAACAGTAATGTTGGATTAATATACTCTAACGTGTATCTTGTGCCCAGAGAAAGAGTTGTAGTAGCAGTTAATATGTTTACTTATGGGTTGACAAGCAAAGAAAGATTAAGATCCATGATGCTGATCGGAAACCATCTTTGTCATCATTTCTTTTGATGCCAATTTTTTCTCCTGCGCGTTTTGCTTAATCTGCGTTGAAAACCTTAGCAAATCTTTTATTTATTTATTCATTCTTTTTGACAAAGGAAGCTAGTCTAAAGGTTTTAGACTGCAGCAATGCCTAATGCGTACCAAAAAGGATTAAGCCATTGACTAAATTACCTAAAGAAAATTGAGTCCTCACAAGATTAGGTGGAAATCCAGCAGAATGAGATCAAGCAAAGAGGCCTAACTTGATACGTCAATGATAATTCAACCTCTCAAAAACAAACATAATAGTTTTGACTCCAACCAAGCGTGCAAACTACTCTTTTCAAAAGTGATGAATCTGCTAATACTTAACCACTAGTTTAGTATTAACGGACCACAAGTTTTATATTTAATTAGCAGTTCAACAAAACTATTGCTTGCTTAAAGGATTTATTGGAGTCATTGATGAATCAAAAAGCATTTTCAACAAAAAAGAAGCATAGAGTCAAGTTTAAGGATCTAATTTATTTGATGATGCCAAAATTTTGTATACCATATGGACTTCAATGGATTCTATATTCGTATTTGAGCATAGAATAAACAACACTGGCAGATATGATTTTATCTCAATATTTGAGTATTGCCTTTAGTTCTCCTATCCTCCCATATCCTTCCAAAATAGATGGTTCGATTAATTAGCAGCACTATTATTGTTCTTCGAACTACGCCAACTAAATTCCTTTAGGATATCCAAAAACGGGTGATGAATTTGCAGCTTCTAATTTGATTCTTGTCTCTGCCATCCAGGCCTATTGTTCTTATATTGATTCCTTTTTTTCCAGTTATTCTTCATGTCTTACATCACAATAATATCAGCCTATAAAACATGTACCATTTGTTATATATGCATGTTGATACTTCAAAATCTTGGTTAATTTACAAGGATAATATACATGATAAAATTGTTCGAGTTAGGTAATCTGTTGCACATAGGTTTTTTTTTTTTTTTAAATCTTTTTTGTTCTTTAATTGGGATTCAAGTCAAACGACTCAAACCTGCCTTCTGCACATATTTTGTTGGGTAGATAAGGCTGCTACCCTATTTTCGTAGGTCAGAATACATGACATAATTTGTCAAACTCAACAGAGACTGACCTCATAAGGAATTTTCAGGAGCAGTTTCACCATCCTCCCCCCTTTAAGTTGGACCTGGAAACGTTGACTCCTAAATCCTAAACGATAACATCTTATAATAGGCAAAAATTATATAAGTTTTTTTTCCAAAATATTCTTATTTTTTGGTGATGTTTTTAATGTTTTTGAATAAATGCATCATAAGGTTTTGTTTCTACAAAACTTCATAGTTGAACAATTTGGGTTCTGGAAAAACTTCACTTTACCTTTTTCCAGATTAATAAATTTACTGGTGCTTATATTTACCTTCAGTTGTGTTTACCTATCTTATTTTTATCAATTACAAGTAATTTCTAAATATGCAAACTTTTCCACTACGTTAAAGCCAATTGCTTACGTTGAAAGCAGATATTTCCCTGTTCTTTGTAATGAGGTTAATTATATATCTGGGATAGAATTGGACAAGTTGGAAAATTCATGCAGCTGAAGCTTTGAAGTCAAATTGTGACAGTTCATGAATTATCGATGCATTTCTAAACTTCCCAACTAGTCTAAAAAATGAAGTTGGCTACATCGAAAGTTTTGTAAATGCATGCATCTTTAAACAACTAGAGACCACTCTTCTTTGTGCACTTAGTTTAGCATGATTGTTACCATGGACATAGAATTGTATCCGTCGCCCTTAAAGACCTTACTTCTAAAACAAATAACATGAAAACTTTAAAGCAAATTGATATGGTTCTGTTAAGATGTGTGTATTGTAATCTTTTTCTGGATTATCATATGGAGCAAGTAAGGTCAAGATTGCAACTATTCGAGTCCCTACTTCCCCCTTCCCCTACGCCTGTACAATGAAACGCCATCAACTTTGGATAAAGTTGGACTGGTTTCCTTCAAAAGAATTAAATCAACTTTTTCACTTGTTAAAAAAAACAAGATATATATATTATCTCATGTCTAGTGCTAATAAAAGAAACAGGTTTCATATCCTCAATGGATATTCCCGCTAGCCTTTATTTAAAGTTAGACTTGAAGACAAAGTGACCGATCCTATCATGATTATAGGTGAAAACAAATGTACCACAAAATTCAAAGAAAGAAGAGAAAACATGTGTCATGCGTGGAGGTATTACAAGTTTTTGTAGCAATGGCGACTTGTTCTGTTTGGCAATCATGATTTATGACCAAGGAAGAAAAGAAACAGAAAAGAAAGAGTAGGTCCAACCCATCTCTCAACTCCATCATTCTTCCACGGAACCTAAAACACAATATGGTCCTCCATGATGTAAGCCCTCTCCTGATTCCAGCCTTTGAAATGAGACCCTTTTTTTGTTTTTCTTCCTTATTCATGTGATTACTGGAATTGATATAACTAGCTATAATATAAATAAGATGCTTCTCAAATTAAATGATGTAATAAGGATGTCATGGTCATGGAAAAAGAACATCCTCTGAGTAAAGGAATGCATAGGACCAAATAAGAATGTGAATTAGTTCCATAAGAAAGAGAATATAACTTGTGTGATGTTTTTGGATCATCTTCCCCATCATCTCTGGTAGGTTCAAGAAATTTTTTCCCTCTTTTGAATTTGTTTTCATCTCCCTCGTCCTTTTTATCCGACCAAGAAATGCTAAAAAGTAATTTGAGATTTTCTTAAACCAAAGATCATAAATCATTTACAAGGATAAAGTCTTCTCCAACTCCTCCACCTGCCTGGAGGGGGAAGGGAGAAGTAAGAAGATGTGAAGTTTTAAACACATATACAGCAAGCAAAATCCCGGTTACCATCAAATTAGTATTTTTGTTTGGGCAAAATGACTTTTAACTTCATTAGTTATTATTACTATTATTTTTTACAATTGATTTGGTTGTTTGATTTCTGGATGTAGTAATTAATTATGTAGTCATCTTGTCCAACTACTTAAGAGTATCATTACCGACGTTATAGTATAAGAGTTTGGTAAATTACTTTGTTCCTATATAGGAAATGACAGAATTCTTTTATCATTACTTCATTAGTCACTACAATTATGGAATGTTCACAATTTTTGACTACACCACAAGGATGGCTTCTGATACTTTTTCTCGAATTTACTGAATTTAGTGGAGCATATGAGTAATATCAAAAATAGAATCACACTTTCTGAGAGTTGAGTGACTAAAAGAAATGGGAAAAAAAAAAAAATTCAACTGTCAAAAGTTGGACAAACGTATGTAGCCATTTGGCTACAGAAAATGCACCGTTCTTCAGTCTCGTTGTACTTGTCATCTGTAGAAACTAAGGCAAGGTGGGGTACAAGAAGATGAAACAAGGAGGGTTAATAAATACAAGTCAATTATCCATGTCAACCCACGAGGGAACCCAAATTGCTGAGAACTTTCATAGTCTACAAGTCAAATGATGAGTGACTTGGTAACATTCTTCATGGTAGAGAAATATTTCTTTATTTTCCGGTTGAAAGCCTTTTCGTGCCATAAAAGTCAATCCAGGCCATGGAAATATAGAGAAGAGAGGAGGGGGGCAAATAATAATGATAATAAGATAAGAGTTGGCTACTATACACACACTCGGAGTAGGTAAGCGATTACAAATTTGCGAGGATTTTAACAAGTGTTGTTTGATGGCTGATGCTGACATGAATTAAGTATTCAAAACTACCTATAATGGGAACTGGACGGCTGAGGAAAAGAAAAAAAGGTTTAGGAGTTTGATTTCTCTTTAATGATTCATTCACTCAGCCTGAGCGTGCGATTTCCACACGTCTAAGAACATTATACTGTATATAATAATTAAAAACCATAGCTTGATCAAGTGTTTTCGCGATGACAAGTCAAACTAGAAATGTTTCTTCTTCTTCTTCTTTTTTTTTCCTCTTTTGGGTGGGGGCATTTTTAACAGAGATTTGGATATTCTATAATAAAAATAACAAATTTCATTCCTTAGCCATTAAAAGAATAGAATTTCCGTATCTAATACCACTCACAAATATACTTCTAGATTTCAATTTTATTGTATACCACAAGCCTTAAGTATATAAAAACACAACTTCTTGAAACGAGCTACATTAAGTCGTAGGAAAACCTAGTTTCTACTGAAGTCACGCCTTTGATGTTTTCTATTAATTGTGTAATCAATTGAGATTGATGGCTGAATTTTGTATGAGGAAATTAATTTAATTAGCAACTTGCCAATTATCAAATGAATGGGGACAATAAACAGGAAGCAAAACCAACTAGTACTAGTACAGAAACGAGGACTTGGGGTAGCACTTTTGCAGTAGTTGAAGTTGATTTACAAAGAAAGTAGGTCAATTGAGGACAATTTTAACCATTAAGTTAGTTGAAGCTTCTAGGCGATCCATGCCAAAAAGTGATAGGAGGTGTTGGCAACTTCCAACTACCTGAGAGAAGGCTGATTTCCACAGGTTAAAAACGATAGACAGCCTATATTTGTTCTATAAAACAATTTCTTGAGCTCAAAAGAAGTCTACTATGGAGGTAGTGTGAAAGGACTTCATATTAACAAAATGGGCACTGGATAATGGGCGGCGCCCATATTTCATGTTTTGCCATATTTGTTTTTGTATCTCAAATTGACGTCCAAGAATGCACTGGATACACGTTGAACTCAAAAATCATATGGACCATATCGACCACTTCCAGCTCAATAAAGTTGGAAAGCTATTTTTTTTTTTCAAAAATTTTTTTCCGTTTTTTATGGACATATTTTTCGAACACAATCTTACCTCACATATATCAAATTATTACAGTACATATTTGTATAAAAACTTTCAAAAATAGCAATACAAACAAGTTCTTAGTTCTTCCATGTTCAACTCATCACTAGAGTTGTTAATCGAGTTGAATTTTGGATTTTGAACTCGACTCGAGTTTTTATCAAGCCAAACTCGAGATCATTAGTTTAAGTTAACGAGTTTTAAAATCTGGTCGAAATCGACTTGATAAAGGGTATATGTGACTCGAACTCAACTCGTTGATCATAAACAAGTTGAGCTTGCACGAGCTCGAGGTTGAAAGATCTATATTATGTGAAATGATAAAATTAATAAACCTAATCTTTAATTCTATTTTTATATAATGTGAAATGACAAATACACCTTCACTAACTAGTCTAATTGAACTATTCAACTAAGACGCAAGTCGAACTTAATTTGGCTCGTTTATTATCAAATATTTTCGTATCTTCAACTCGGCATTGTTTCTTAAATAAATGAGTCAAATTCAAGCCTTGTCAAGTCGAGTCGAATCCAACTTTCGAGACTCGTTTCGGTTAACAGTGCCACTCATCAGCACTCATAACTGGTCACAAGAATAAACAGGGCAAAAATATACCAACAAACTTATACGCTGCTGGTTTCTTTATCATCAGTACAAGCTAGAAAGTGGTAGTCTCCCTTTACCAAGTCGCCTGATTGCCACGTGAACCCGTGGTTCTTTGTAGGTCTGTCCAACCCTTGTCTGGCATCCTTTTTTTTTTCTCCTTTTTTTTGAACGTTTTAGACATCAATATTACCTCAGAATGATATCATAAAGTGAGCGGTCAAACTACAGATGAATATTACATCGGAAGAAATAATATGTATTTTTGTGCTTTGCTGTATTTAATTTGATGATTGCCTTTTTCTGTCTTCGCAGTTTTGGAGGAATGAAGATTTATAGAACTTCATGGACTAAATTGGATTAGTTAAGTTTTCCGTGTAATCACTACATTTAATAGTTTCACCAAGTTAGGTGGTTAGCATTACTCTAGTAATTCGTTCATGAATTATACGCTCGTACGTGCAAGTATAATTTGCCATTACTTCTTATTCAATTATCAAACGTGCTCATCATTACAAGGGGTAAAGAAATAAGGATGTATCCTTACTTGAAAACAAATTAGATTTCGTCTATCTTCCCCGTGATGGAAGGTATAGGGTTTATTTAATACATGATTAGTTAGACAATTTAATTCTTTAGAAGTTCTTTGAATAGAGGAAGCTAATTCTTTGAGAATTTCATCGTCTCACCAAAAAAGTAATTGGCATTGCTATACTTATGAGGAAAAATTCAAACTTATATCGATTTCACAAATGACAATTTAACAACCCTCGTTTCAAGCATATTAACTACGTTCACATCCAGTCCTTGTATGGCAAATCAATTAGCACTCTGCATGTTTTGTTTGAGCACTGCAGGTTCGTTGCATTTTTAGCCCATTTAACTTTTATATCCACCCCACTAGGTGGACATGGCTTAGCCTAAGTTAACAACCAAATGAGACCTAATCCTTGTGATTATCAAGTTTTGATCAAATCATGTTTACTTAAAAGGAAACATAGATTATCCAATTGCAAGTTGGAGCTAGGGACAAGCGTGGAAGTTTATGAATTGACCAGCAGGTGAATGTCTGAGTAGGAGGGCGATACACTTATATTAATACCATAATTGTGCTTCTAAATGTCATTAATGACAATCTCGAACCAACTAATTGGTGTAATAGAATTGGTAGGAAGAGTAGTCATAAACCATTACATGAGCGTTATGGGTCAAGTGGTCATTTTCTATGCAGAGAACATTCTGCAGTGCACAAAATGACAAGTAGAAACATCCAAAGAGTGGATGGCTGTGACCTAATTCCCTTTTGCATCAGAAGAAAGTGACCCTATTTCTGTCTTGAACAGAGCATAATTTGCGATTTTTAGGGGTTCAATACCTCATTTTGTCCTAGATAAACAACAAGGTTATCAGGGCTAGCGTCGCAGGAATACCATCTGCTGATCATAAGTTGCTTGTCCCGCATTACTTTGGCACGATCTCCACAATTAGTGACCTCTTAATTCTTTCCTCGGAAAGTTTTTGTTGTGCCAAACATAGAATCTTTTATGCGTTGAAGTATAGTTCATATATGGATAAGATATTAAGTTTCAGCTGACAGACTTATAGGCAAACTAATCAATAAAATTAACATTAGGTTCTTATGCGTGAAAGTTAAATAAAGCTAATATGAAGGATAGGCAGATTTTGACATAAAGACTGTACTACTTTCCAAGAGCTAAAACAATTGTAATGTCATTTTATGAGAAATAATAATGTTAATTGGAACAAGTACAGTGATCCACTACTTATGGCGCAAAAAAAAACAATTCCACATTCCAAAGAAAGTGAAGTTTATCTCCCATTTTACATAGTTAAAGAAGAAAAGAGGTTCTATGTTGACTTGAATGGCATAATTCTAGAAGAGTCAAAATTACTAGTTTTTATATAAGTATATGAAAACGAACATATTAAAATCCCACATTAATTTTTATATTGTTTCAAGTTTATCCTTACAAATAATTTATATAATATTCGGCTCGTTCCTTTTTTACAGCCGTCCACCTTTGTCCAAGATAGTTTAAGGAACGAATGCCACGCTAGAGGCAGTAGTAGCTAAGAGTTTGTGATTAAAACATTATTATATTCACTAACAACATAGTAGCCTTACAAACCAATGTATGACATATTAAAAGTAGAAGAAAAACGAACCTATTAGCCTTCTAAATCCTGTTACTTTGTTTTTTTAACACCATTAACGGATGCATCACAAGAAGCTGAAAAATAAATTTATAGGAACTCCTTAGATAAATTGAAGTCGACCATAAAAATACATGTTGAGAAAATGATATGATAAACATAAATTTGAGGTCCTAACACCTGTTTTGCTTTGTACAAAACAAAAGACAAAGGGGGACCAAAAGCTTGTATTCTCTCTCATGAGTCGATTCTTGATTGATATAAAAAGGTTTATTCATCAAAATAAATAAAACCTACTTCTTTTAAAAAGATAAGTTTATTCATGTTTCGTCAAATAAAATTTTTTGTCTTTCAATTTTGAAATGTTAACTTTACATCCCTTATAAATTCAAGTTAACAAAATTTGGTTCCAACTTCCAACCTAAGTTTTCGACCACTTTTTTAACATGAAATCATCATGTGTGACTCATATGTAGTCATCTTTTATGTATAAAAAGGTTAGATCAAAATTTGGTCTGATCACACTTTTTTAAGGAAAAAAATGAATATGATTTGAATCAGATTGTAATTTTTTGGGGTAAAATGAACATAGATCGGTTTATATGTTTAATTACAAATGAGATACAACATTTTTGGCCTTAAAAAAAGACCATGTGTGAGTTACGTGATAGATTCAGGGTAAAAAGTGGTAAAATATTTAGGTTGGGACCAAATTTTACTAACTTGAATTTATAAGGAATGTAAAGTTAATATTTTAAAATTGAAGGACGAAATAATTCATTTAGCAAAAATATGAGAGACATTTTGAATGATTTCCCAAAAAGTGCTTTTAAAAGGTATAATCTAAAATGACTCTAATCAAACCGAACGTTCTTATATTAAACTTGTATTTTTATTTTGACAAATTAACTTGAAATTGTGCTCTTGACTTATTTCTTCAACAAGCCTAATACAAACGAGTTCTCATTGAATTGAACTGAGTTGAGATTAAGCAACTTGCATATTAATTTGAAATTGTACACTAATCGAATCAAATCCAAGTCGAGATTAAAACTTTACCGAACATAGATTCCTTTCTATCATCGACTTTATTAATTAGTAAATAACACAAACACACTCAGAGCCCGATTCAAGTACAGAGTAACTTGATTTGTATTTAACCCTAATCACACGAGCTCACTCACCCTTATAGGACTAGAAAAATATCAGCAAATTACGTGCCCAATTAGACTACGGGTCTTAGTGAGATGAGGATAAAAGAAATGTAATGGCCAATGGGGCAATTGAATAATTTGTTAAATCACAGTCAGCCCCCTTGACTCACCCCACGGAGGGGACGGTGGACCCACGTGTCGTATCACGCGGGCTTGCCATTGGGACCCTACGGGTTGATTTACTTTGACTCTACAATCCACACCCCTTCCTGGTCATAATAAGTACTAATAACCACAGCTTTTTCTTTTTCGTCAAACCAGAATAAGAAATAAAAATGCATTATTGTCTTATTTCATCTGTGGCTAAACTCTTCTTGTGAATTTTGCACTAGCAGCAGCCACAGATCGACTGTTCAAACTTCAAAGCAGCGTAGAAATAATTTATTTGTTGACCCTTTGTGTAGTCAGAAATTCATCAATGTTGACCAGGGAAATTGTCTTTCTCTAGTAGCTTGAGTACCTTTACTACTAATGCATATGCCTAATTGGGAAAAATTTTGGTTCACCGTAACCTTATCACTATAGTCTACAGTCTCTCTTCACTGATTGCAGACTGCTGCAGAATGAATTCCAGAAAGTGCGTGTTGATCATGTCTACAGAGAACTGATAGAGGTGCAGATGCGATGGGAAAGATGGGTGGAAAGCTTTCGTGTTTCTTTTCATCCTTTAATTCTTGCCCTTCTAGCTTAGGAAATATTTTGTTAGAGGACTTAAGGGGCGTCTGTTCCCCAGGAACATTGTAATGATGTAAACCTCTATTTCTATTTATGCTAGTCCTTTATTTTACCCAAAAAAAAAAAAGGGATGAAAACTCTTAGGTTTATTGGTTAACTCCAATATGATTGCTTTATTTTAAAAATAAAAATATTCCATTCTTCGAATTTTAGTCAGGATTGATGATCAAACACAACACATTGATTATTTGTGAAAGACAGGTTGTGCATTAAGGGTGTTTGGATTGCTATTTTTAGGATTTTTTATAGAAAAATTATTGTAGTAATTTGATGTATGTGGTGCGAAAAAGTGATTGAAAAATGTGTTTATAAAAATGAAAAAATTATTCTATAGAAAATGGCAATCCGTTTTCAACCTAAAAACAAAGTGGCAGCAGAGAAAGTTTCATTGCAGTTATTTTTTTTTTTATTGAAGATATAGATTATGCTGAGAATTTTTGATTGTTCTTGATTGTTGGAACAGGATAAAATAGCAGATTTTCGTCTTCCATTTGAAATCAATAGTCATGTGTAGCCTGGGGAGATACATATTCTGGGAGGTTTGGGTGAAAATATTATCAGATGACAGCGATACGCTTATATTTCTACATTTGAACATTTTTGGCACAGAACAAACTTCAAACTCCAACCAATTTCTTGTTAAACCTATAATTAACTAAAGAAAACAAGAAAGAAAAAGAAACCTCACAGTTGCAAATGTGGTTATGGTTGTTGAAGGTCCTCTCTCCAAATTTCATGCATTTTTTCAACGTGTGAAAGTCAATTTCATGCTCCCGTGGATTGTGTATGAGATATTGCAATTGCCATCAAACGACCTGCAAGAAACGCGAAATCCAAGAAACAAATGCAAAGGGTGTCACTGTCCTTGCTTTTTGATGAAGAAACTTAATTCATGAAACTCACCTAACTTATCTTTGAATTATTTGATTTACACAAGTCAAAAACAGAACAAATCTAGCTTGGCCTAGCAGTTTACTACGTTACATCAATACATTGCGGTATGATTTAAGGTTAATAGAAAATACCTAATCAATTAAACAAGTGGACTTAAGAGGAAATAATGACTGACTTTCAAATGCATCTGGTACCTTGCAAGAGTCTTTCTTTGAAGTCCTCTCCAAAATTATAGTCCACATAATCATATGATTGACATCAATTGAGGACATCCCTTATAATCAATTGATTAGAATATCCCAATGGAAAAAAACTGAACGATGCCTTCTGCTGTTGTTATTACCCCCTCATATCTTTTAGTCAACTTTTTTTACATTGCAACATAATGGAATAACAATTTTCTTTCTTCAGTGGTCCTAAAATTATTTGAAGTGGAACTTTTTATTCTCTTGCTTTTGTTAATGTTTTTTTTTTAAATCTCTTTTTCATTTGATTAAGCCTCACAATTTAGAATTTTCATTGTGATTTTGTTTTCTTTTGTGCTGGCCATGTGCATCTGACGTCTCAACTGTGTTGGTTTTTATATTTGTCTAGCTCATTAGCATTGCAATTTATCATCATTTTTAATATTGTCCAAAGATACCTGATTTGGAAATCTTCAGTGCATCAAATTTTCGGAAGACTTTCATTTGCATGATTTGATGGCAAGTTTATATCTTGTTGGTGTCTTTAGGAACAACAAAACTTCATTTCATGAAAATTAAACGACTCAATCGCTATCGGGTGGCAAAAAATCATGGCCTGGAAGATATATGCCAATGAAGATATTTTGTGATCAAATCATAACATATAAACCATACATTCTACAGTGTGAAAAATGCAATTGAAAACACTAGATGGCATTTTAATTTGATTTTTGTATTAAAGCATTTGGCATTATTAATGTTATCCTTTCACAAAACTGATATGAATACCTCATATATATATCAAGAAAATCTTCAGCTACTCAATTGATACCATCATTCTACTCCTTTATTATTATTTTTTTTATTTTTCTCAGATCAACTGCTTCATTCTTTATACGAGTAATTATGCCTCATCACACCGTGATTCACTGTAGGGCATCAATTCAGATAGAAATACATATCATTCACAATCATATTGAACCTTGAAAGTGAAGTCTACAAATGGTCCTGAAATTCTGGTTCTCTAGGTATATAAAATTTGAGCCGTAGAATTTAACGAGGCCAAAGGTACAATATTCGTCCGAAACTGTGGTGTGGCAGCCGGATTAAATTTCATCATCATACCATCTCCCTTTGTTAATAAGCAACAAGAATAAAACTAGAATTCTGTCCAGAAAAAGAAATTAATATATGTCTAAAGTGGTCGCGAGCAGAATAAAATATTTTACTGTCAATGGATTCGATTCAAAAATTCCTTCTTCATTAATCGAAACAGTTTTTATTTTATTTTCTCATGTCATAATAATTCAATATTCTCCCTTGCTTTGTCTAATCATCATCTATTAAAATGTCAACCAGATTCCGGTAGTTCCCTGTCCGTACCCTCCAACCGTTTCACATACACAAGTATGTGTGCGTGTGTGTGAGAGAATCCCTATATAAATACTCATCACCAAGCTGCAATTCCCTTTCATACAAGCCAAACTTAGAAATAGGACAGAGCTAGCCTCAAACAAAGAGGAGGAGAAAAGCTAAGAAATCGAGAAACTATTGCAAATCAAGAAAGCAATCAGAAAGAGAACATGGCAGATGAGTTTCAAGGTGAGGTTTGTGGCGGGAGTTGGTGGAATTCATCAAGAAGCATGTTCGGATCGTCCCCTTGTTCATCTGGGATTCTTCATGACTTTGGAAGCTTTGGATGGCCAGCTGACTTTCTAGACATGAAAGCAAGGTCTAGTGATGATCAGTCTGGTAATTCGGCTAACTCTGATGGCTCTATAGTGATTCAAGATTTGCAAAAACCCAACCAGCCTGAGTCAGCCAGCAACAACAGCAACCTCTCTATAGATTCAACCCTCCAAATATTGGGTATTGGCCTTTCATCTCCATCAACAACTGATTGGGATCGAAATTTGATGTAAGCTAGCTAGCTCAAACTCCTTAAACTCCTCTTTTTGTTTTCTTTCTTTTTTTTTTTTTTGGTTATTTTGTCCATTATTAATTATCTTTTCTTTAAAATCTCAGTTGTGATTTTTTTGGAGTTTCATCCCACTAGTTTAGACACCATGGTCCATGCATTTGTTGCCAAATGCAAAGTAGCGTATAGTTAAAGATATACACTTTTGTAATGATAGGGGAAAAAGGAAGTCAAGTTGATCAATAAAGTTATGGTTCTTTCTGCTTGTCATTTTGTAGGCATGGGAGTAGTAATGGAAGGTCTGATCAAAGCAATTACCAACCCATGCTGCAAGAAGACCACAATTCTAGCATGAATTATCGGCAAGAAAGGGGGGTCGATAGTTGTCCTCCTGATCAGATCCAAAAGGACTGGACTAGTACTCTCAGGAACAACTTTTCCACCATAGTTGAAGAAGATTCTTCCATTAACTCCTTTAAATCTTCCGGGAATCAGCCTTTGAATTCCATCACCACCTCAAGTCAATGTACGGCGGCGACTGGTGCTGGTGTATCCACCAGCTTTCCAATTAGTTCAGCTTCCTATGGTTATCCTTCAACTTTGCTGCAAACCCTTTTCGATACTGAAGTATCTCAACCCCAACAATCTTTATACGGAACGCGGCCGATGAACTATCCATCCACCACAAGTTACCAGAACGAGTTTTCACCTTCCTTGGCCAAATTTTCTCCCTTGCCAAGGCTACAAAACACTAACAGTTTGCAAGTCTCGACTAACCCGAACTTCTGTAATGGATCAGCTGCGGCTTTCAATGATTTCCGGGTCAGTTTTTTCCCTTCAGTTCAGTCGCAGTTTCCCTCGTCAACGTTTAACGAGAAGCCAAGTCTTCCGAGCCTCGCCGCAAAGGTAAACGGTTCTTACTTCTAGTCTTATAACGAGGGTTCCATATATTCTCAGTATTATTATTATTATTTTTAAGTTTTTGGGTAGGTTCCATTCTCAGCATCTTTATTCCCCTAGATCTCTTTCTTTTCCCTTCTTACCTCTCCCTTTCTTTAAAAATGGAAAAAAAAAGAAGATAAAAAAGATTGTGAAACTGGATTGAGAAGTTTGATGTTTATAAGCCACTAGGGTTTTACTCAGTACTCGAAGTTGATCCATTTCTTGAAAATTTTACAGGTTAGTGATCATGGAATCCAAGGTTTAGCGTCGGTGGCAAAGAAAAGTAGCGGCGAACCTGCATTCAAACGTCCTCGTATTGAAACGCCATCGCCATTGCCAACTTTTAAGGTACAATAGCCCTGTTGATTAAGCTTTTGACTAAAGTGAGCTTTAAGCTTTTTCTTTAATTACGAGTAAATATCATGATAACTACAAAGAAATGGATGAGAAGTTTTCAGCTTTGTTATATCAGGTTCGAAAAGAGAAGTTGGGGGACCGAATAACTGCCCTCCAGCAATTGGTTTCACCTTTCGGAAAGGTAAAAATCTGGATTTTGTTTTCCTACTTTTTCCGAGATTACTATTCATGTAGGGTTAACTTGGTTTATTAACTGTGTTGCTCTTACTTTCAGACAGATACTGCTTCAGTTCTCCACGAAGCTATTGAGTACATCAAATTTCTACATGATCAAGTCAATGTAAGTAGTCCTATCATCACTTTTTCTAGAATTTTTCGCCCAAAATAAAGTTCAAAAGTGATCTAAATATTCAAAATTATGAGAATAACATTGATATAAATTCTTTTCTCACGAATGGTTTCAGGTGCTAAGTACTCCATATTTGAAAAATGGATCACCCATTCAGCGTCAACAGGTATGGCATAACAGGGCAGTATAAGAATTTCCATAGTAGTAATGTCTTCTATGACTTCCATAGACTAATGTAAGTGAATTACTGGTATACTCTGCAGGCATCGGATATAGTAAAGGATCAAGAAGTGTCAAAAGAAAACTTGAAAAGTAGAGGGCTTTGCCTGGTGCCCATCTCGAGTACCTTTCCAGTTGCGGCTGAGACTACAACTGATTTCTGGACTCCAACATTTGGGGGCACATTTAGGTAGAGGAGGAGGAGGAGAAGAAGAAGAAGGTAAGCTCAAAACTTTACAGGAAGGAAATCGTATGGTGTGTACTAGCTAATAACAAGTCAATGTCATACTAATCCTGAGAAGTTGGTTGGATGAGTGAAAACTGATCAGATTGCTGTGGTAGTATGCATGTATTGAAGAAAAAGCAAGACAGACGAAAAGGGAAAAAGAGTTAAGTGGCCCTCTCCAGGGAAGGGAAGCCAGCCCATTCTGGGCCATCTACTGGCAAAATGATGTAGGAGTGCAAATGATTAGGTACCAGGCTACCAGCCAAGGAAAAATTATATAGAGAGTTATAAGTTTCAATCTTTTCAAATAGCTTAATTTGATGTTGATTAGGGACAGGAACAGGTGCTAAATTTAGCTGAAGGGTATAGACTAATTCGTTTCAGAGGACATGTATTGTTTGTGGAGCTGGATTTAGCAGATTATGGGAATTTTTGTTCCTGTTTCTTTATTTAGATTATTTAAATCAAGGGTTGTTACTTAATTGCCACCTTTTTCATTTGTCCAAATTACGAGATTTAATATATCAAAGTAGATGAAATAATGACATATTTTATTGAATTTTCGGCACCAAAAATGTAAAGTTTGTGGATGGGATTAGTTTTGTTTGTTATGGCTTTTGAGTTGTTTATTAATTTGGAATGTTAGTGGAAGTCAGAGGGCGTCCCACTGTTCATCTTTTAGGGTTTCTCATTATTGGCATGAGCTATATAGCTTTATTTGTTCGCGCACGCGTTGTTGCCTGTGGTGGCCTTCCACCCTTTTTTCTACTGTGCTACAATGTTCCTTTTTGCTGTTTTCACTTGCTTCACTACAATATGAACTTAGAACAGCAAAACTAAGTGTCATACTCGTTAAGGATTTTTTCACAAAAATTTCCTTCACCATAGCTTTACATCCACGAGGTGATTGTCATCAAGGAAAATTTAGCTTTACTCTTTCTTTCCTTGATTCTCTTTTTGTCTCCCGTCCAAGTTGGATAACAAATTTGACACCAAATGGCTCATTTGTTTTTCATGAGTAGTTGACACTTAATTTTGCTTAATCTCATATTTGATTATAGAAAATAAAAAGTTCAATAACGTGTTAATTTTTTTCAAACAATTTTTTACTAATTCAATTTACTCCAAAAAAGATTATTCATCAAACAATTTTCTTTGTGTTCAATTCGGTTTTAGATAATTACTTCTTGAGTAACATCATTGATGATTAATAAACAAACACCGAAAGTGACTAGGAAAAGAAAATGTTTAAAAGATAAAGAAATTAATGCAATTCAGCTTTACACACGTAAATTTTGATCATTTAATATTAGCTTCCTCCAACTATGAGTTCAAGTACCTTAAACTAATTGCCATTACTTATCCCTTTGGTACAATGCCACCTTGACTTTTAAATTTTTTTTTGTACAATAAAATTGGAATAATATCATCGAGGCAACACAATTCAGATTTAATTTATACTCTGTCTAACTAATATACTAATATCGTTATGGAGCAAAGAAATATTAAGAAAAAGTTATCTTGTAGTAATTTATACTTTTATGTTTTCGGTTTGAATAAGATGCTAAGAACCTGAGTGGTTAACATTCTCCTTCATCATTCTTCTTATTATTTCACTTAGTTTTTTATCATTTCAAGGCATTCTTGTTGCTAAATATAAGGTTGTCATTACGCTTAACAAAAGTAATTAGTTTGTCTAAAGCAAGAAATATGTGATCGTGACCATGTCAAATTTTGGATTATGACGTGCAAAAAGAAAAGTAGAGGAGACTCTGAAGTGTTTATCAGTTTTGTGAAAATAAACCTGTTCATTAAGGATAACCAAAATCAGAGTGAAGCCATTCAAGAAAGAAATAAGGACACTCGAACCGGGAAGGGTAAGCATCTGAATGTATATATCTAAATGGTGTAACAATTGTGTGATTCATGTAAAGAGGTCCATTTCTCTTGGGGACCTTATCCATCTTTCTATTCGTGCAATAGTGGAAGTTTTGAAAAATCTCTTACAATACTTCATTCTCAAAAGGTTCTCAGGTCATTATTTTCAAACTTAAAGAATTGCCATTCGAAAAGAACAGTGATGGGATGTTATTTTAATTTTTTTGTTACTTTTTTTTTTTTTTACATACAGTTACAACTGATCATACCAACATTTAGCGGCATGATTTTAGCTCTAGAAGATTATACAGAAGAACATCCTTTTATGGGATACATAAGACAAATGCTCAGGGTAGCTATTTGTCAAGATTGGTTAGACTAGCTCTAGTTGTAGGCAAGTGGTGGTGGATATCGAATCCATCAAAAATAAAATTTTATTCCAAGAAATATAATTTTGAATATATTCATGAATAGGGTCATATCCACAAGAATGGAAGGATTTATTTATTAATAAATAAAAGAGGGACTGTTGTGAAATTAATCTAAGTAATCTACTTAAACATAAACAATATTGCAAAATTAAATAAAAGTAAATCAATAGAAAATAAGCTTTCAGTCAAAAGGATTGATGTCTAATATAGTTTGTTCAATTGATCATCAATGGAGGTATAAAATCATCTGTTCATGAATAAATTAGTTATGATTATCAGTAGTTTCTAACAACTTGCCTCTCCGTACTGTCTCGGCAACCACAATAGACTTTGTGATTACTTCCCTTACTAATTAAACAACCCTAAACAAACTCTTAGAATTTAATGGATCAACAGCATTAAGTATTAGGAAGGTTACTAATTCTAACCAATAAACTCATAGGATCGGTTTTGTTTAGATTAAATTATATATTTGGATGACATATATTCAAAAGTTTTTATTACAATTAAATTATATCACTTTCTACAAGCACCAAAATAATCAAACAATTACATGAATTTGATGTTTTAAATGGCAATAGATTATTTTATCAAACCAAATAATGGCCCTTTATTTAATAAAATGAAATAATCATCTCAAGAAAAATGTATAAATACTCATAAATAGATGAACTAGTTAAATTAAACTGGACCTTACAATTGTCGTATAATCAAAACTTTGATTATCCTTTAATTAGAAAAAGAGTTTAGCCACTCTTCATGATGAAAATTCAACCAAAGAATACACCAAGGCTTGTCCTAGGGGGTAAAAGAGAGGAAAGGAAAAGAAATAAAAATCAAAGCAAGAGCGACTCGTCCGTCTAGTAACTATTAACTAATCTAGGTCCTGTTTGGGAGTAAAATTTTTTAGGTTTTTGTATAAAAATTTACTGTAATTTACTGTAGCAGTTGTAAAAAACAGTTTTAAATATGTATAAAAACTTTCATTTTTTAAGGTATTTTGAAATGTGTAAGTTAAAATTAAACTTTCAAGAGTTTTTTGGAGTTCTTGTAGTTAGGGTCTGTTTGATTCATGGGATGACATAGGATTGGATCACTAATCTTGTGTCATCCCATGTTTGGTTGAATTTTATGTATGAGATGACACATCCTACCTAACCGAATTAATCCTCCATATAGGGGATAAACTAATCCCATGGGGGAGGTGGTATGAGTTAGGGTTATGGCTCGAGCTGATGAGCTCGAGCTGATGATTCGAATTAATAAAATATTAGACACTATTAGAATAAAATAAAATATATATATATATTGGCTATATTAATAAAATAATACTTTATTCAAACAACTATATAAATTTACAATTGAGATGATGATAATTGACTTATTTACTATATTAATATTATTTATTCAAACAACTATATAAATTTACAATTCTCTATAATATTATCTAAATTTTGAACTAATTTGTCCCCATTAATCATTTAATAAAATTTTTGACAAATTTGCCCCTACTAATAAAAATTATATTTTGAACTAATTTACCCATTTTATTGAAATAAATAATTTTGGACTAATTTGCTCCTGTTATTAATAAATTAAATTTTTGGCTAATTTGGCCCTATTAAAATTCTAAATTAATTTATCCCTACTAAAAATAAGAGTAAATTTTTATATTAGTTTGGTCCTATTAATTAATTATATAATCATATTTTCTTGGTCAAATTTAATTCATAAAATGTTAGATATATAAATTGAGACTTGTGAACCCATTTAATAAAATTGAACTCTGCTTATAATCACACACACACACACACACACACACATATGTACATATATATGTGTGTGTGTGTATTTGTAAGCCAAGTTTGTGATTATTAAAACTCGAACACCCCTAGTTGTATGACTAGTAAAAAGGGTATTTTGGTCTATAATAAATAATCCCATATCATACTATTTCCAACTAAATACATGATAAAATTAACTTGTAAGACATCCTATCCAATAAAAAGCCAACCAAACGCTGGATAATAAGATTACTTATCAGGAATGACTCAACCTAGGATGAGTAATCCGAGAATAAGTAATCCCCTCTCATCAGTCCGTGAACCAAATGCACCCTTAAAGTAGGAAAAAAACAAGTTTTATACAAACTTGTCAAAAATTTAAACTGCCAGCTGCCAAACAAGGCCCTAGTTATAGCTTTCCTTCCTATCACACTCCTGTTAAGTACTACTACAACTACTTAAGAAAAACAAGCAATTTTGTCTGTGGAGGAATCAGCGGCCCAATAAGGACATCAAATCTGTTTCCAACTAGTGAGTCCCAAGCGATGGGGTCTGGGATCTCCTAAATTCGTAGCAAAATGAGAAGTGCTTGAGCCGTACAAGTATAGCCTTCGGAAAATTATCCTTTCAACCTCTTTTAACCTAAAATTTCTAAAAGCAATGCCAAACACAAAATATGAATAGAACTCAGCACTCAACATCATATTTTGTCAAAATTAAGAGGGAATATTCACAGGTAAAATGCTCCATGATATCCAATTGAAGCTTTGCTTCTCATTAGGACTAACACAGGATGTTGATATTAATGGTAATGACTTGCCGTTGACGACTGAGCTCTAGTTCAAATTGTATAGATACCTCTCAAAAGTTTGATTATAGAAATGAAATTGTTAGCCAAGCTTGATTCCACTGGGGAGTACTATAGACATGATAAATTGATAATTGACAATTGGCAGCGCTAAGTGAACCAGTACCTACTTAATAATGGGACATGAGATTTTCCTCTGTAAGACATGTAAAAAGGGGTACACCTGGTGAAAACATTGTTACAAAGATTATTTGAGAAGCTCAAATTGGAAGAATCCCTCGGACAAGCGACTGGTCATAGAAAAGTACTTTGACAGCATGCAGAAACTTTACTTGATTAGTAATTCTTTGGACTAGAAGGGGTATCCACTTTATTGTCTTTCTGTGACAAATGATTTTTCGATCGGACTGTGAGTATTATACCATACCTTCAATTCTAGCATCTGGGATCAGTGCCTCTTCCTATATCTCAAGTGTTCACAGAAAATATTTTTTATCCTAGCATGGCTAAATAAACTACATAGGAGACAATTATACTAAAAACGAAAGGCATCTAGGCATCAAGCATTGTGATTATGTTAATGAATAAAGGGTACATGACTCCCCGATGTAACAATCTTGCTTTATTGGACAAGACTTGTTTTCTCATTTTGGACAATCGGGACAAATTCTACCGTCCATCTTCAATGAGAAGTCTTACTTATTAAAAGGTGCTTTGCTTTTTTATACAAAACTTTGCACCTGATCTTCCATGGCCTTCCATTCGAGTACTGCCATAAAGTGATTCATCTTATATTAAAGTAGACCTTTGCAAATTGTGATGGCCAGAAAGGTTTCTGATCCCCTTCAACAATCTGAATATATGTCTTCGATGTCGAGATATGTCAATTGTGATTCATCGGTTATCCATTGATAACGCACAATCACGTTACAAACAGATCCAAAATTGAGTGTTAAGTATTCACTGAAACTTTTGCTACTAAAGTGATCAGTAGTTTGTACCATCATAAAACATGTCGTTACACACACTAAGGTCTTTCTATAGATGCAACCCGATTAACAAATTTCAAAGAGTATGTATATATCCCATAACGATAAAATCTCATCAACTGCCTTTGTATTTGCCTGTCCAAAATAAGGGGATTAGAAAAAGGGGTCAAAAACATACCTTACTGAATACAGTTGACATCAAATGTTAATATATCAAATAGAATTGGTGATTCTATTTACTCTGCATCTATCAATTGCGTGCAAATGTCTTTGTCCAAAAATAAAGGGGTTGAAAGATAGCAGAAATACATAGACACAATTTTTTTGCATGGCTTTGTAGGATTCCATACTTTCATGAATACACAAGCCTTGGGGAGCTATCAGATCGAAAGAAGATGTCAGATTTCTATATCTGTTTCCTCTTTAATCAACAAATGGTTTGCAAGAATTTGCTGGAGATGGACTGAAAGGAAAGTTCGGCAAAAGTGAAACGAGATAAAATGCTATCTATCAAGGCATGGAGGACCTGCTTTAGGAAGATGAGATGGACCACGAGTCTCTTGGAAATATTCTCAGCTGACAGCCTTCAAGCTAGCTATACAGGGTAAATGCATGTGCCATGTCTGTTGAAGCTTTTCTCAGAACTATGTGAACCGGTAAAAAGCCACATGCCATCATCGGTTTTCGAGTTTGGGATCCATCGCCCTGATGTAAAGAGAAAATCCATCATCGACCTAAAGATTTTTCCCTGAACTGATTGGCCGATTCGATTACTTTGGAACTTGTCACAATTGTTCTTATCCAACATGATGAACAATGTCTTTCATCATCTTCACATCATTTTGAGCTAATTAACATTAAATTTTCAATCAAATACAATTGTTAATATATAAAAGCTAGGTTATATATTTAAGTTGAAACTTTATTGACCCGCTATTTGATTTCACACATTTGTTCTTGGTACAAAATCCACTAATCTATTCGATGTGACTATTTGTTTATATTTCATGCCAGCTTACTAAGTTCACAGCTTCATAACATTTTCAATTTGGTTACAATTCTTATTCAGTTGAATTAAGTAAATCTGAAGAACAGAGACATTGCCACATTGCTTTTGTTAATAAAAGGATTAATGAAATCTCCACAAAATTTCTTCAGTGAAGGTGTAAAATTTAAAAAAAAAAAAAAAATCGTTAAAAAAAAAAAAGAAAAGAAAAGGGTCCATGAAAAAAGTCAAAATCCAGAAACCACATGTAGAACTTGACTGAACATGTTTGTATTGTGGTTGTGGACAAGAGGCAGAAGAGCATTGGGCTCATAGGCCCTTCTGTTTGGGTTCATGGGCAACTATCTGGGCATCTTGACGAAGTCAATATTTAAAATGATGACAAATCTGAAACGTACGGAAACGATTGACGCCCAGGCTAAAGTCTCGACCAATTAAACTGTAAATTAGGGGTCAGCTGCTGGAATGGGCCGTCAACCACGTGCAGTTTGGATAGGGGCCAAATGTCCTCCCAAAGCCCAAATCTTTAACAAATCGAACATATTTGGTTTGATTCATCTTCGATCTACCGTAATTTGCTTTTCCAACAGTTATGCATCTTAACGGGTGCCCAATAAATAACATTCTAATTAGAAACGGTAAATATGCCAGAATGTATGATGTGAGATACCTGTTATTTGCAATCTCCACCAAGGAAAACAAAAAAGCGCTAATTAAAATTGACAAATGAGAACAATTCAAACCGAGTATATATCAAGAATTTCAAAGTTCCTTAATGCAGATTAAAAATTATACAAATCAAGAAAAAAGGGAACATTTATTGCAGTAATCTGTTGATAAAAAGAGAGAGTCACATAGGATAACTGAAATCAATCTGATTTCTTCAATTTCTTGGCAATGCCTGCAATGTACTTGCCCTGGTGGTAAGCAATTTGCAGCTCAAGCTCAGTAGGCTGCCTGGAGCCATCACCAGCAAAGGTTCCAGCGCCATAGGGACTCCCACCTTTAACCTTCTCCATCTCAAACATTCCAGCTCCAGCAGTGTAGCCGATAGGGACGAAAATCATCCCATGATGCACAAGTTGGGTGATGGCTGTCAATCTGCAGATATTATCTCAAGAATCAGTCGAATCATTTCGTTCATGTCCAGTGTCTGGGATGCTCTAGAAGTAAAAATTATCAATCCAGATGGTACTTACGGGGTGGTCTCTTGGCCGCCGCCTTGGGATCCGGTGGAGTAGAAAAGACCAGCAGGCTTGCCCGCCAGCTTCTGGGCTCCCCACAGGCTGCCTGTTGCATCCATAAATGCCTTGAATTGGGCAGCCATCATCCCGAATCTGGTGGGGAAGCCAAATATGAAAGCATCAGCCTCAGGGAGTTCGTGTGGAGTAATTACAGGGACATCACTCTTTGGGGGAGCGCCCATCTTTCCAAGAATTTCCTCAGAAAGAATTTCTGGCACCTGTTACACATTACAATGAAAACTCACATTACTGTATCTGTATTCTGAATTGATCTCTAACGCTTTGAACTAGTTTGACCCAAACATGCTGAGAAAAATCATAAAAAAACGCAGATGTGTAGTCTTGACATCATTTCCAATTTGACTTTGACGTGCATTAAATAGGTATAAACATGCACAAATTTCTCAAAATTAATAATCAATCTCAGGAATCTGACAACAGTTTTGTAGGTAGGACTATGCACAAAAACAGAAGCATTTATTGATAGCGTCTTTGTGCAAAGGTGATCAAACAACTAATATTGTCATTTAGTCCATTGCATAATCTGCAGGAAAAAAAATTTGTACAAAAAGAAATTAAATTAAATTGGACAGTTCCAGTTGCGTGTTGAGTACCTGCCACAGTTTTACCTCCACCCCTTCCACAGAATCAGCTCCCTTCTTGATCTCATGGGCAAGTTTCTCAACATGTCCATAGGTTGAGTAGTAACTGCAACAAAAAGAAAAATCTTTTATAGATAGAAATCTGATTGAAAGTGGAAATCTTCAGGCTTTCAGATTTAGAAACATTGCGATGCGACAATATGCAGCGACGTTGAATTGAATGCCTCATAAACTTGTACATAAATTTCACGACGTATCAAGCTTTGAAGATCAATGTCAAACAGAGTTACAGACATGAAGCAGCATGAATCCATCCAATAATTTCGATTCGTCTTTTGCTATTGCTTTACAGAAATCCAGAAACCCAGAAAACAGTCAGAATGAAAAGTCACCATCAACCAAAATCTGCATTTGTGGGTTTACATTTTAAGATCCAGATGCAGTTCCTTATGTTCAGAGACAGACCGAAGTACAGCAGAACAAAATACTTAGAGCAAATCATATAGTTGTATGCATACAGATAACAATGAGTTTCAGACTAAAAAAAAAAAAAAAAAGATGCATGATATGGTCAGGCAACTGATCAGGCCCACAAGACAAGATAAAGATAATATGAAGCACTGAGAAAACTAGTCCCATCCCGTGACTCTTTTGCAGTTGAGATGGAAAATACAATGAAAAAGGAGGACGACTACTGAAGCAACGAATTGCTAACAATCCTAATACATCAAATACGTCTTAGAAGAATGTAACGAGTGAGAAAATCGTACATAATGTAGAGTTTGGTGGCCATGGGATCAAGAATCTTTCAGTCGTTGAAGAGAAGGAAAGGCCGGTCTTTTGTTTTAAAGCACTATACAGGTAGATGAATGAAACGTTGGAAGCTTGGATAAACGAAAGGAAGAAAGCCTGCATATATATATAGTGGGGAAGGAGTTGACCTTTCAATTCGTTTTCTTTTCTCTTTCTTGGGTGATAGATAATTAATTTGTTTGTTACAGTATAAACCGAACAGGCAGTCTCAGATTAATTGCATTTGTCATTTTTGAATTATACTTTGTATCTGTTAAAAAATTAATGGAGTCTTCACTTTTTTCTTTTTTCCTTTTTTTGATAAAAGCAAAATAAGGTGGAATCTGTTGCCTTAAAGAAGTTCAAAATTTATGTCCTGTCATAATAGTTGTTGGTAAACATTTTCTCTTATCAACACTCTTGAAAACTTATGCAGTTGATATAATATCTTTCGTATTCTTCTTTATATTTCCCGTCATATCAGTTGTTGGTAGACAGCTTACTAAAACAAATTTTGGCAACTTAAGCAATTGACAAGATACTCTTCTTAACCTTCTTTATTTTCCAGCTATTATAAGGATATTGGTTGCACCTAAAAAGTTTTTTCAGATACGAATCTACCAATTAACGGAAAAATAACTAATAGTTGCATGTCTCTGGACAAGATTGCAATGAATTGTGGATTGTAACATTGCGTGCAAAATTGGTCAACACAACTTACCCATTGTGTGTGCTAAAGATTCATGTAGATGACAAGATATTTTTTCCCTTTCGTTTAAAAAAAAAAAGGTTTTGCTCCAATTGTCACCATGAGTCAAGATACATGTATCCGAAATCATAGCTAACTTATAGGGTTCTCAACAAATTACTCTCTAATATACCAAAATTTAAACAAATCACCTTTTTTGTGAAAAAGTCATTGTTCTTACCAACTGAACCAACTAATATTGGATTCAGTAACAAGATTCATTTTCAATCAAATGGATCCTAGTGGATTTTAAGGTAAGGCATGGTCATAAAAATAAGGTAAATATCCTGCCCAAAAAAGGAGAGGGAGACGGGATTTTTTTTTTTTTTTTTGGTTTTTTTGGTGTGGGGGGGGGGGGGGGGGGTTTATAGTAAATAAACTGAGGCCTATCCCAAGGCTAGATGTTACTATGTGTCAATATTCATTGTTACCGTCGGTGCATTGATGGGGCTGTTTGGACCATTTCCTTCATTTTCCATATAATTAAATAAAAATCATGGCTGATGTCACGCTTTTCATCATTACCTCGTAATCTATTTTTATACTATTTGCAAAATCATCTGAACAGCTCAGTTGTATGTCAATGGCTAGCTTGTATTTCAGGAAGAACTCAAAGAAGGTGCAGATGGGAACAAAAAAATAAGAAAAAGTAATAGCTTTAAGTTACTTTTGTGATGGCTCTTGGCTTTTGTTTCAAGAGCGCATCTTGGATTTGTCCACTACAGCTCTCCATCAATATTCAGACTACATCATTGACTTGACCACATCATCTTCATGGCTACAGCACTAGAATAGACAACACTCCCTTAACTTTTTTCCCTTTTTATCCTCTTTTTATTGCTTTTTTTATTTTGTTTGTTATGTCTTTTTTTCTTTTTACAATGAATTGACAATACACATGATGTTATTAAAAAAATTTTAAGGTAAGTTAAGAGGAAATGATTTCTTGGAGTGGTTCAACACTAGAAGAATAAATTAAGTTCGCTTATGCATGTTCTTAAAACCTACAATTCTCTCTTGCGTTCGAACATTCCCTCCTTTACCCTTTCACTCAGGTTAGGGTTGTTGCAATGGAGGTTTCATCTTGATATATATACAGTTTTCTGGAGAAATTTCATGAGGCAAGAAGAGACCGACAAATAAAATTTTTGTTCTAATGTTTATGCTTTGGTTTCACGTTGTTTGTATATCACATGGCAAGTGCAATAATTATACAAAAACAAGGAAGAACTACCTATTTATGTAGTCATATCTGTTAAATCAACTCAGAGGTTGAAGTGAAAATACACAATAAGATGTATTCCATACTTGAATGTGATTCTTGCTGGATGTGATGCATATAAATATCTCAAGTCGTCGATAAGGGGAGGATATTCATCAATAACTAAAGGGTACAAATTTCCTTTTTTTTTTTTTTTGGAACCAGTAATCAGAACATTCATACTCTTAAGTTAGGTAACTGTTGTTTTGGTAAAAGTAAAATTAAAGGGAGCATTACCCAAATCTAAACTCAAAGTAGTGTACATTTTGCATCCCCTGAATTTGACTGACAAAATGGGAATTCCAACGATTTAGACAGAAGGGTCTCAAGTGCTCTAATTGGCGACTATTGATGTTATGAAATATAGGAAATAAAGAGAATTTTAGGGACAGGGGATCATTTCGGCCATTTCCATGCAATGCGCCAGGGTGATCGTCTGTTGATGTCATTTCCTTTAATGATGTAACCCAGTTTAGGTGTTACATAATAATCGAATATTAATCTTATGTGTTGATTTGGTAAAGAAAATGCTCCTTGAAATTTGAGGTTCATAAGGAAATTAAATATTAATCTAGACATCATATGTCAGTGATTTTGGTCGTTGGATTCTAAACAAAGTTAATGGGGAATGCATAGGGAACAGCAAAAAGCATTAAAAAATTGCCTAGTGATGCATATCAACACGATACGATCTGATTCAGTATTTTCCCCTTTCCTGTCTAACAAATTACTCCCTCTGTTCCTATCTAAATATTATGGATGATCAAATCTCTTAGATCAAAAAAAAGAATTAATTTCTAAAATTCAGAAAAATTTTACCTAATTTATCAAAACTACCCTTTATCTTTCTACCTACCCATATTTCTCTATACTTAATAATCTTTAATTTACTCCCTCCCATCTCGAGAAAGTTGAGAGTACAAATAAGGATAAATTTAAAAAGAATTTTATAAACACTTTTTTGATATAATAAAAAGAACAGATAAAAATGAACATGGATTACGGACACACAAATAGGGACGGAGGGTGTAATCTAAAGGTCCAATATCTATTATATCTTCTCCCTCGCTAAACTACAATTCCACTAACATGTTTGTACAACGCTTAAGAGGCAGCAGACATCCATAATAGACATTTTATCTTCCGTGGACAAAATTTGTATAGTTTAGCAGGCATGAACATGTGATTAGTCTGCTCCATCTTGATAATACTTCTTGTCTCATAGTTGGTAATGATCAACACTATTACTCCAAGTGCAAGGCAAAGAAATTGTTAACATTCTACAAATTTAAGCAATTAGATGAAGTCATGGAGCTCGATAAACTTGCAAATTAACATATTTTGTGATAAACCCAAATACATGTTCATTGCATAAAAGCTTACAGGTCAGGAAACTGAAATGCAAGTGAAAGGAAAACAACTGAATTATTTTCCTTGAGTTGGAAAGAATATTAATGTTCATAGTGATTGAAATAATACTCATGTGTTCACCATAGAAGCATATTCCATGAACAACTGATCCCAAAAGTGGCAAATTAAGAAGTCGCATACAAAATGGTTACTAATTAACGTAACAAACTCAGAAAATAATAGATTCTAATTAAGGTCTCGAGTTTGAATCCTGTGAGAGAAGGGAGACGCGAAATTGCCCTCCCTTTGAGGTCTGACGAGACTTGATTTGGAATTAGTCGTGGCTCGAAATGCCTATCGAACAACAGAAAATTATACACCAGGAAAAGAGCACATACATGAATGGCTGTGGAGTTGGAAATTTGGAATCCAGTTCTTGTTAATTTCCTTGAATCTAAATCGTAATATAATCGTCATCCCCTCGTCATTATTAACAAAGGCCCTCTATTTTTTTTGTCTTTTGGAGGTCAATTATCAACAAAAGCTAAGAAAGAGACCATCAATTTCTTCCCAACGCCGTTTGTGGACTGGTCTAAATAATTGACCTGGCAACAGGCGGCCCAAACGGCGAATCTTTTCATTTCCTGATCACTATCTGTATTTTTATTTTTGACGTCTAATAATTAATACTCTCCTCGGTACCTACTAATCTGTAATTTACAAACTAAGAACTTCCATAATTACACACTAATTATCTTCTTGGAAATCAAAATTAGACTCCTCGTATCCGAATTATGTTTATGAGAATTTGCATAGGTTCAAAACCTGTGCATCAAGAACTATAAACCCTTTTCTTTTTTGACTGTATTTCTATATTTTATCAGCCAAAAAAGTTGAGAATAAAGTTGAATGGATGCCGGCTTTATGGAATCTTTGATGTATAAACAATTAGTTCATCAAAAAATAAGAAATAGTGGTTTAACGATGAAGCTGCCGTATGTGGAATGGTCTGGACATGATAATCAAATCAGATTACTTTATTAGTATATTACGTATTCAAATGTTTTAGATAAATTTCCCAATTAGACTTAAATCCATCTGATTGGCAGATGTCATGCCGAGCCAATTTCTAAAGTCAGTGATGAGATAAGCAATGCGACATAATTACGAATGGCAATCAAACTAGCTAGCTGGAACTACTTAAGATTTATCATTATTATTATTGTTGTTGTTGATGATCTTGTCGTTATTATTAGTAGTACAATTATTTTCTTGCTGGGGAAATTGCATGTTCCTCGGTTGACAAATCAAATTTGATGGAATTGTGGGAATAAAGGTGAATAATTCATGGAACTCATCAAATTAACCATATATTCAAAATCATTTTTAGTGTCACTGTATATGATGTGCAATATGCAGTGTATAAAGGAAAAAGAGGAGAAGTTTCCAAGAAACTCATTAACGAATTAGCTGTTTCCTAATTATTACAGTAAATGTGAAAGTATCACTCAAAACTAGTGGCTAGTTTGGGAGTTCAGGACAGAACAGAAAAGATGGGGAATGTTAAATTATGGAAGAAAAGAGAAGAAAAGAGAGATAAAAATAGAAAAGATTTTAATATTGTTTGGGAATTTATTTAAGAAATAGGATAATTTTGGATATACATGTCAATAAGAACTTATTCAATGCACATTTGAGAACAAAACGGGTATTTAGAGAAATTTTATTTGGCTTTCTCAGCTTTCCTATGATTTACAGAAAACTTTAGTAACCATAGCAGCATCAACTCATTCATCCTGGCATATCCTTTCCATTTTTTTCTACCTCTCAAAGATTCCCAAACAATAGAAAAAACATATTTTATGTCCTTTCCTTTCTTATCAAATCACAGCTCCAAAATTAGCTGTACGTGTCTTGCTTTTGTCCTTGTGAAACTTTTGCTAACATGACCCTCTTCTATTTCTTTTCGAAGTTAACAAATATGAGATATCTTTTCTCTCTTTTCTTTTTTATTTGGTACAAAGAATCCCCCTAAGTTTCTTCCTTTCCTTTTTTTTTTTTTTTTTTTTGTACACGACATTACTCTAATAGGATGAGACGAGGCTACTTTTTCAAATCCTAATTGTCGATTTTCCTAAATAGTTGATATTTAAAACTACTTCGACTGGAAACAACAAGAAAGATTGATATCTATAGCACAAAAACTAGAACAAACATACTACCAATTCACATTAACTCAAAGTGGGGATAAAGCTTAAAAGAGAAGAAATGAAAGAAGGTTTCATGTATCCATGTGTCCATACACTAGGAGTCGAGCCCTTTTTGTTGAACTTTTTGCAAGTATATCTTCTATTATGCTATCTAAATTATATCACAAATGTGGACGTTGCTTGATGTAGTTATCCCACTTAAATCATTGATAATTATCCATAATTTGGTATCATTTACTTAAATTTGAGGGAATCATAGAAGAGTTTGTAAGAATCCTCACCTAGACCTTAATGTAAAAGAAGTGACATATTACTCTCGAATATCAGGGCATTTCTTCAAAAAACGAAGTGATGTACTTAATGAATGAATAAAGTCCTTCATCTTCGAGGAATATGTTTGTTTTAAGAGATAATATCAGAAACGCTCTTGAGGTTTCTCGTAATATTACTTAGTACTTTTAAAGTTTTAAAAGCTGTCACTTATCTTCATTGCTTTTGTTATTTATGTTACAAAATTTTAAAAAATTCCAAACTACCCTTTTGCTCAATTTGTTAAATAAAAATATTTCTAAACCACTTGTTTACTCCAAAAGGACCATCACATAAAAAATAATCTCTAGAGTACCACCACATCATAAAACAATGGTTCATAAAAACATAAATTTGGAAAATAAAAAAGATACTTATAAAGAAATACACTAGTACCAATTCAACTCTATATGCTTAAAACTAATTTCTCATGAATCTTTTTTTCCCCTACCAATCTCTATTCAACTTGTGGCATAACTCTTTAAGTTGTACTAATCATTATAAAAATCAACTCAAACTAAAAAAAAAAAAAAAGAAGAAGAAGAAGAAGAAGAAATTATACTCCATTCATTCACAATTACAAAAAGAAAAAGATAAATAAAATTCAATTCACTATAATTTACAAACAAAAAATCGCATATTCATCCCGGAAAATAATAAGAGAGAATATTGGAAAAGGAGAAAGAGAAGAAAATGAATTTTGTTTCTTTTTTTTAAATTTTTCAAGCTCCATTTATTGGATATACAAACTATGCAATAAATGAGAGTTAATATAGTCATTCTATAAGTTTTAGAGGAGATAAGTGATATTTTTAAAACTTTACGGGCATGAAGTGATAACAAGGGAAATCTCAAGGGAGGTGTCCGATATTATCCCTTGTTTTAAATCCGAGGTTTCTAGTAAATGTATAACAAAGAGGGGACAAAAAATCTGGGACGACATGAGAAGTGAACTAATAATATTCTAGAACTTCGAAAATGTATAACATGAAGTTCCAAGTGCCTTAGGTTTGGTTAGCTGCACAATTATTCAATTGCAGATGAAATCACCGAAGCTAATTAAAATTTCAAGTGTTTTGACCTACCAACTACAATGCATGCCCTCATCAATCACCTCATAGCCTGTTTATAATAATTTCTCATATTGTGTCATAAGGACATGATCATGACTGATGACATCAATTAATTAAATCATTAACGCAAGGACAAGTATAATTATTAATCCATTTGTAAACATAATTTTGTTGATTCCAAACAAATGATTTGTGCTCAATGTTTGACGTGTTTGTAACTCCTTAATAACTTGAACTTACGCCTGAAAGAGGGTTTTGAGCTTTGTTCTCTGATTGAGTTGGTAGAAAGGTTATTGATATAGAAAGGGAAAATTATTTTTTTTTTCATCGAAACTGGTTTTAAGCGAATAAATTCTCAAACTAACATTGCGGGGGAGAGAAATTCCCATCAAATCTTCATCTAGAGCAAAATAAAGTTCATGAGGATAGGAATCCAACATAACAAAAGGTGATTCGAAGATTTTTCTCTCTATCCAGGCTCTAATAAAAGCCTTTTTGGCGGTATTTTTGTTTTTTTTTTTTGGATGACCTTTAGCCCTTAGAGAGTATCTCTGTTAATGGGCTGTGCAATTCTTTTTTAGTTTATCTTTCAAATATGTATGCATGGCTATTCTCAACTCTGTAGCAACATAATTAATATGAGTGGAAAATTAGTTAACCACAACTCAGCCATCCTATGCCACAATGAAATTCAGGATCAGAGTCTAAGCCTAAACACTTGACAATTGATGACTTTAATCTTAGGCATAATCACTTGGTTTAACATGCATCCTAAAGACAAAATGGCAAGACTTATTATAACAAGTTTCCTTTGTGTAATTCAATTATTAAGTACATTCAAAGACCAAACAAATGCCAAAGGGCTAGTATTATCAAATAGACTATGTCTCACACAGACACACACACCTAGCTAGCTAGCTAGCTAGCTTCCCTTGAGTGGAAGGAACCACGCCATCAAGACACATTAAGTAGGAGGAATGGCTTTTGCTTCAAAAAATGCCCTAAAGACGTGACCCTTTCCCATCATAATTTCTGAACCATTTTCTGCATGTTTTGGGAGGGGTTTCTTGGAAGCAATCAGATTTGCAAAGCATATCCTCCTTGGCTTGTATGGTAGAGGTTCATCCTCCACAATTATTGCCTTGTGGGGGATAATATTGTAGCTGCCTTTTGGGGACAAAGCATTATGAAAATGTGGGCTTTCTGCTCGTGTTGGGTCACTGCTGAAATCCTCCAATAATTGCTATGGAAATGCAGCTCTCTCTTCGAATGCTAGCGACACAATCAACCTATTTCATTTTCATACCTTCTTTTTCTTTGACTAATTTCTTCCCTCCCACTTTTTCTACTCCTTTTGCTTCATTCCTTTTTTTTTTTTTTCCTTTTTTCAAATGGGCATTTGTTTTCTCTTTTCCTATTTTGTTTTATGGAGCAGATAATTATCAGAAGCATGAGACTACAAAAGACAAAATTCGGGCCTCATGAGGTACGGTCCAATTGTCTAAAACCGGTGGGAATAGGCCAGCAACATATTCATCATTTCCTATACAAGCACACAGAAATGGTAGCCCAATGATTTCAAACAACAAGTAGTGATTTTGAAATAGAAAAATTTTGTGTTTTGAGATAGGCTGAAATAGAAGTGTTTAGGATGACATTTATGCAGAATCAAAAATCAAAAGTAGACAAAATTTTTTATACAAATCTTCAATTCTTCCTGCTGCATCCAACGATGATTTTGTGCTTCATTGCTCAAGCTAGTCCGAGATGAATAAAAGTGAAACTGAAGATAAATATGGGGTTATAGTATATACACTGATCTTCGGAACTTGTTCGACATCAGATTATGGTTGAAAAGTTGACATATATTTTGTCAGTCGGGCAATTAATAATGAAAAGCAGATTAATCTTCGCGGTTTGGCCTGGGATTTGCGTAAACATGCACATATACGTTTGCAAATACTGAAGGGTTTGTCGGATTGATATTATTTGTCCAAAATCTTTTACTTGCATCATCGATACAATTTTCAATCACATTTGTTACCTCACATACATCACATCAAAAAAATGTTACAATATTTTTTTTCACAAAATTATTCCAAATAATCTACCCAATTAATAATTTCATTTTTCAGTCTTCCATGGAAAGAGCGTGTTTGTTATGCATTCTCTCATCAGATCATAGCTAAATAAGTAAACAACTCGTTTTTCTGGATGATTTCTAGATCCTCAAATATGCAGAAGAAATTCAAGGTTCCAAAGTTTCTTGAAATCCAGATTTCATAAATTTATTTTTTTTTATTTTTTTTGGGAATCCCAGGACAAAATAACCTGTGTAATTGTTTGGATAGAAGTTTATTTGAGATATTATTGGAAACAATTATTGTAACACTTTTTATGATGTGATATATATGAAATAAAAAGATAATTAGGAAGATAAAAAAAATGTGTTGAAAATGTGTTTTTTATGTATGCGAGCACGAATATAGCCAATGCAGGTCCTTGGAAGAAATAGGTCAGGTTTCCTGCACTCACAGTGAGAATAGGCAAGGCAAAGGTAGGGATTAATCCCCCGTTGTGCCTTCGATGTCTAAATTAGGTATGTCCAAAGAATACACTCGAGAAAGTAATAACGAGAGAGGGGGTAATTATCTAATTACCTCAAATACTTGGTGGAAGAGGTAATTATAATTGAGGATTCATTGAGCACCTTAGGGACTGGACCGTCTTTATGGATATAGATAGGTCATGGGTCGATTGTAAGAGTGTTAGATAGCGCTCAATAATAACAGCATCAGGCGGAGGTCACATCAATCATGTCGATGTTAGAGGTGTTTACCAAGTGGACCTTCCCAAACTACTTGTTAGGATCAGACAAACCCACAACAGCAGTGGGGTGGATCGTATAGTCAAGGCAGATATGTGTAAACAAATAATTTTTGGACAAATAATACATGTACAAACACACTGTTAAATTTGCAGGTCTGGATCTTTCTCCAAATTAACCAAATTCTGGCATCATCTTTTCTGTTTTTTTCTTTCTTTTTTCTCCTTTCTTTCATTGCCGGATAACACCTCCACTGCACGTGTCGGCCAGCAATCACAAATTTGTACCAGATGCGTACTTCAGAATATAATTGAACACTCAAATTATTACAAGAAGACATTAAATCCAAGTCAACTCTGTGCTACCTTAGCATTATTTAAGCTTTGCATGCTTTCCTCCAATTACACAAAGAAGAGCATTTAATTAATAAACAGCAGGCGTGCATTTCCACAGACAACAGATCTGAAGAAATGTCCCACGATGTCTTGATTCAGACGATCAATTTTTCTGCAATTTTTCTTTCTCTCATACAAACTTCTTAGATAAAAAGATGAATGATCCACTTTCGTAGTTGATCTGCAGCAAACATGTATAGGTTGCTTTGGATGACAAGTCTCCTCTCCTAAGTCCTATCCCCATTTAGGGGATGGTGGGTAAGAGGTGGATCCCCCACTTACCCTTCCATGCACCCTTAGACGAAGGCACACAATCAGTCATGTGAATACCCTTTGAAATAATTCATGAGGAGCACTTTTGTCACATCATGATTCCAGTACTCAATTTTTACATGAAAACTACATGGTTTTGTCACTCAACAATGGTCTAATGAAATAATTTATCAACACCTTTGATGTCTAGTCCACCATATGCACATGAGCGTGGGGAGCAGTTGAGAATATTTAACAGAATGTGGTAGTCTAAGTTTGGAATAGTATGGCTTTACTGTTGTATTGATGAAATATCTCCTTCACATCCAGCGTTTACTGCTAAAAAATGGAAAAGCATAGTTTTGATCTTTAGACCATATAAAGTATGAAGTGGATAACATCTAGCCTTCAATTGTATAAACTTCTGAGATGTCACTCGCTTAAAAAAGGTAAATAAAGAATCCTCCATCTACCCCCCAAAAGGAGAGGACATATCCTCTTTGAAGTAAAGAAAATAAGCCACTGGCGCCACTCGCTAAAAAGGGTATAGAAAATCCTCCATTTACACCATAAACGGAATGGATGTACATCCTCTTCAAGCAAAGAAAGACAGGGGAAAGAATCAACCATGTATCTCACCTATCAAGCTTGTATTTAAAATTACATTGGAACAACAGATACAGAATCTGATCACCTAGATCACAGATCCATATCTCCTTTTCCACTATGATCATCATATGCATCAAAGTTTACTAGTAAACCAACATCACATCATTAATCAGAAAACCAATAAAGAGAAAGCTATTGTCACTGCATGTACAAGAAACGGCTAATGAGATCGTTTGAACAGAGTATCATCACTTCCACCAAGGCAAAAATGAAATCGCAAACACCATAGAAGATGAGGGGCGAAAATATCAGAGCAGGTTGGGACTACAAAAATGAGCAAGGATAATGTGACAAAGTAACATACAGAGAGAGGGAGAGAGAGATGTAATACCATGGAAAAGAGCAGTACAAGGCAACATAGGGAGCATTTTTATGCAACTTTAATTCAGTAGATGACTACAATAAGTTAAAAACGAAATGTAACCTGTAATTCTTCATTGGAATATAGGAAGAGTTCTACTAACCTCTATTAACAATAGAATATTGAAAGAGTAAGCAATAAATGTCTAAGAGCACTAGTGGGCATTTTCAAATTTATTGATCATATCAAGGATTACCCTGTGAACAAAATGTCTTGTGCTGATTAGATTATTCCCCAAACTCTCAAAGGCCCAATAGAAAACAAACACAGGTACGCCATCTACAAGGCAAAATCTGAGGTTTAAGGTGGATTTGTCTTGATGCCAAGATATTGCCTACCCTAATCAGTGACCATAAACTTCCAGAAAAGTAGTCGATGAAGAAATCACCCAATTATATTGTGCAAATCCAGTTGATTCCTTTATGACATGATCAGAGGAAAGTACAAGCCAAGTACATAGTTATATGAACAAAAATTGAAAACCAGTAGAATATGCTAGTAAATGCTCTGTTCAAGATGTCATTGACAATATATTCAACTAAACATAGATAGATCCTTCATGCTTATTCTTGGTAACTTCATTCTCGTTTTACTAATCCAATGAAGAAGTAATAAACTTGCCTGCCGTTCGTCACATTGCTTTCCACTTTTTCCCCCCTAACTAAGCAACATTTCACAAATAACACATGTAGTTTCAGTAATAAAATGATAGTGACAACCCCAACACTGAAACAATGGGAAGCAAGAACTGAGATGCAAACGAGGAATTTGGAAATCCAAATATCATCCCCTTGTCAAACAGCAATAATCACAAATCATCAATCTTTTGCAACTTTTCTACAGAGGCTACCATTCTAATCTCAATCCAGGTAAAATTTTCATACAGCATCAAGAAAGCCCTAGGATTGCAGTAAAACAATTCAATCAGTATACAAACTTTACAGGACACATCCAACAAATAAAGTAAAATTCAGGCACTGAAACAATCTTAAATTCGCTTAAAAATGATGGGACCATGAGTTGCACAAATGTCTCCACTCTACTAACTTGTCAAGGCGTGCGTATTCTGATACAAACAAAAGTTGAACCAAGAATAATTTCCAACTAACAGCCAAAGAGAAAGGAACCAACCATGCATTAACTAAAAGAAAATATAAGGAAAATTGGATAATTTTTCAATATTTGGATACTATCCTTTTTATTGGAAAAATATACAACAAAAGAACAAGATTTTCAAGGAAAAACCTAATCTTTTGTACAAATAAGGAAAAAGAAACAAACAGTATCAACCAAAAATAGTAGAACCTAGACAAATTAGCTCCCCCCCCCCCCCCCCTCTCAAAATGAAGAAAGAAAAATGAAGTGTGACTAACCTCTAATTGAAACTCGAATTTTTCCAAGTTCATCATAATTATCCACGATATCATAATCACCAAAAAAAAAAAACTTCACATTTCACCTCCAACCCTCAAAAAGTAAATTGGACTTTCCAATTTAGGTAAGATGTCTTCTATTCTTCCCTTGCAGTACTTGGATCAAATTTTTTGCATTTCTTCTCACCTTCTCATTATCATCTTCCAATAACCCCAGACAAATCTCAAAAACCCCTTCTCTTAAAACTTCCAAACACATTCTTTCGCTACAACTACACAACAAATTTATAGTCAAAAGCCCATATTGTACCCCTCTTGAACTCCCATTTCTCAATACAAAAATCAAAATTTCCAAAACCCCATCATAGTCTAGCATTTCTTCTCTCCCCTCTGCACATTTTGCCAGCAAGCCCAAAACTTCCACGGCCCGCTCTAGGCCCGAACTCGCATTTTGGATTAGTATGGGAACGGCCCGATTCTCCACGGCCCGAACCCGATTATCGGCGAAGGAGCAAAGGGTGAACAAGGCTGTGGCGGCCTCCTTTCTCTCCCTTCCATTCCCGGCCCGGAGAAGCCCGATTAGGCCCGAAATGGCATTCGGGTATGCCCCGATTGTGGCCTTGTTGACTTCCACCACCGCAAGGCTGGTCAACACCGTAGCTGCCACAGCACGGGAGTCGCCGTTGCCAGAGTGGACAGCAGCGACTAATTTTCCAACGACCCCTTCGGCAACAAGCCCGACTTTGTTATCGTCATCCAAGCTCAAGTTAAGCAGCAAATGGAGGGCTTTTTCCTGGAGCGAGGTGTCATCAGCGTTGACGCAGTTCAAAACAGCTGACACGGCGCCGGACTCGGTTAGTCGGCGGCGAGCTGAGGAATCCCGCTTACAGAGGCGACCCAGCTGGTCGAGCGAGTCGAGCTTGCAGGCCAGAGGAGAAGAAACGGAGACGAGGGTCTGGATTAAGGAATTCGGGTTCGGGTCGGTGTGGGGCTTGGGGAGGGAGACGAGGGTATAATTGGAAATCAAGCTCCGGAGGGCGTGGTTGGGGATGAGGGAAGGTGGCTCGGAGAGTGGCAGTTTCGTAATTGGACACGTACGATGGCCGGCGTCAAGCCACCGTTGGATTGAGGAGCGATCAAAGGTATGACCCGATGAGAGGATAACCGGGTCGGACATTATCTCGAGTGAAATGGGGCATTTAAAGTCGTCCGGAAACTGGGTTGCCATTTTTTCTTTACTCTCAAATCTTCACCACCCCTCCCTCTCTTCACTCAAATCACTCAGTCTGCATATATTTGCAGTGTTCTAAGCGTATATAGTGTGTGTACTGTGTGCACTCTGTCACTCGGTGCGTGTGCGTGTGTGTGTGGAGGTGAGACTTGAGAGAGAGAGAGGGTTTATGAGGTTTAGTTCTAAGCTGGGGGAGTGCGACACAAGTGAGGATTAATATGAGGCTGATATAAGTTGAGTTGGCAACACAGTCATATGTTGTGAGATGACAATCTTGCCCCTCATGAGAATGACCTTTTTTTCTTTTTTAATTTGTCGAATATACTTGCCATTTGTAACGTAAGAGCAAACGACTCGCATTTGAAAAGGGAAATTCTACTCTAAATAACATATGCCTAATAGTAATAGGATTGATACGAATTTAAAAATGGTTCACCTTCCAATTTTTAAGAGTTCTTATGTTTGTATCTACAGCTTAGACGTAAATCATATTTTCAAAGTGGTTTAGTGTGGGTGAACTCTTTGATAAAAGATTTTAGTAGAAAGGTAGATACGATTATAGTTACAAGCACATATGAAACTTCTTTAATTGTTATTTGCATTGTTTGACTTTTAAGAACTCATGAATTTATTTAAAAAGCGGGATTTAAAATATACGTAACATATAGCAATGAGATACAGGACAACATTAGAGTTCATAAAATTAATGGTTTACTCTCATATAACCTAATACAGCATTCACTTTATTAGAATGAGTACATATATGAGATAAGAAATTAATTTGAAAATGAGATAAGATTCCTTTTCTTATTTTTTTGAATTATTCTCCCTTGTAGGGTCACAAATAACCACCTACATAAATCAGGCCTAGAGATACTAAACCACAATTAGTCTGACAACCCACCTGTCTAACTTGAATTAATGGTAGAAAACCTTTTTGTTGTGTTTTTGTGTAAGTAGGACTTCAAACATTTCAAACGGATAGGAAGAAAGAAAGAGTTTCGGAGTTGAATCAGAAATTTCACAGTTCATTTGATTGATGCCTTTAGTAATTGGTTGTTAGAATTGAGCCGTGCTAGTCAAAATGAAATGAGTAATTTCTTGTTTTATTGGGATTGTTTAAACCGTCTTAGTTCACAAATAAAATAAACCAATGCTTGCCAATCAATGGCATGGAATTTCAAAGTTGAGAACAAAGGGTTGCTTAACTAACTTGCCAAGACAGGTAGTTGTTGTACTTGTCAAGTTTGAAGAACAAATAACCAAACAAGTAAACAAGCATCATAATTTTACCAATTAGAGAAGACAATTAATATCATATTTAAAGAAAAGTCGATAACTGAAGGAGGTTGGAATAAAGTTAAAGCTATCAATAATGTTTAAAATAGGGCACTTTGGAAAGATGAAGTAAGTGTTAAGTTGAAGAGTTCAACGTAATAGTACTACTATTCACAATTGACTAAGAAAAGTAGTTATTTAACTACGTAATACTTGAAGAGTTCCCATTGTAATTTCATTTTTCTATCTTTGATAAAGGTAAAGCTTGACGAAAAGTTTGAAACTGGTGTATACATTGCAACCACATGTTCTTTCTTTATACTACTGCATTATAAATCAAGAAGGAAGTAAAAAGGTAAGAGTTGCAAAGGTGAGTCTTTTTCTTTCTCCTCCACTTTTTAATTATATGATATTTTCGACAGAATTTTAGACTCCGTTTGGATTGCTATTTGCTAAAGTTTTTATAAAAAATGTAGTGTAATGGTTTAATATATGTGAGATAAAAAAGTGGTTGAACAATATATTTATGGAAAATATAACCATTTTTTCCCCAAAAATGGCTTTTAAAACAAGGCTTGGTTTTCTATCATTTCATCAATATTCAATCACAAGTTTGGTCCGTTGCTTTGCCGGAAACAGTGGAAATAGTGGCGGCCTTTTCTTGCAGGGGCAATTTTGGGAAAGAGGTCACTTTCTTAACTTTTTCATCAATGCCAACAAAAGCCAGATTTTGTGGATAGGATTACGCAAGGATAATTCTGGAACTAAAGCTTAAATTTCTTCCATTTTAAACTTATATCAAGAGCTGTAGCTGTTATTTTGAAGTTACAAGAATACCCTTGTAGCACCAAAGGGAACCTTGGCTGGTCAACGACTCCACTGTTCACTTGGATAAGGACATGGAAATTTCTCAAAATATAAAAATGAGTTAGTTGAAATTTGTGCTCCAACTACTTTTGTCCAAAGTAAAAAAGTAATTGGATGAGCTATGAGGGTGTTTTTCAACCTTTTTACTGTGATATTTTTGGACCATTTCCAGCTTTGACCAATTTCCCATCACTCAATAAGTTAGTAGGAAAATAAGAGCTAATTTCTTTATTTGAAAATATGTTAGTTTATAATTATCCTAACAATATAACAGCCAGATTATTTATTTGTTTATTTATTTGCAAGGAAAAGGTGATAAATTTATTCGCACATCAATGGATTAACTTCTACAGTTAGAACGGATATGCAAATGTAGAGACTCCAGTGAAAGAAAGGCACTTAAAGCCAAATATAATAATTTAAGGTAACTTTTATTTTATCTTATTTCTTCCTTTTATCATTTTAGGTGATTACAAGGCAATATAGAATACCGTAATTCAGTGCTTTGATGCCAATCTATCGTTAAGTAAGTCAAAGTTGAAGTTTTCCACTCCACTAGTAATTACTAAAAAAATATATTATCATTCTTTTATAAAATATTAATATTTGTGTCAAGTTAAAAATCACGTTCAAGTAAAATTTTACTCAATGTCTTGCAATAATAAAAAACTTTTAAACTCAGGCTTTATTTGAGGTTGCGATGGTTTTACTAAAAAAGTGTTTTTTTGTTAAAAAAAACACTTTTAATGTGTTTTGTGAGCGCAATTTCTTGAATTGAGGAGTTGAACTTTTCACCATTAAAGCACTTATAGCACAAATTTACAATTGGTGCTTCTAGAGCAACTTTGTATTCCAAAATAAAATATTAACTTTCAACAATATTATTATAATTTTTGAACCAAATGAAGAGATAAATATATCTTAGAAATTCAAAATTGTACATCATAGAAAAAGTACTTCTGCAAGTATGCACTCAAATAATGTGACTAAATACTTCATAAAAAAAAATTCTACTAATTTAAGTGCTTCTTAATAAATCACTGCAATCCAAAACGAGCTCTCACGTTCTCCTTTAGAGCTTCTATTTGATATACTACTCGTACAAAAGAGGATTTTTTGAAGGGATACTTGATTCTAATTACTTCACAAAACGTCGATTAGTTCCACAACGGATTCACTTTTTTTTTCCCTTGTAACTTTACTAGGCAAGAAAAATGAAGAAGAAGAAAAGGAAGAGAGAATACAACAAATCACGGAGAGTCGAGACATGAGAGACGGCCGAGAACTGAATATCTGACAAGTGTAGGAAAAGTGGAGCAACTGAATTTATTAAAGAAAAAGGTGGAAAAGTAATGGGACGACATTTATGACTCGGACTTGCGAGCGAATTTCATCCTCAATTCACAATTCTCGATTAATAAAGTCACTCAAACGCGTCCTAACGACAGCGGTTTGACTTTTTGAGAAGTGTCCCAAAGAGAGAGAGAGAGAGATGGCGGTGACGCGGTAAAAGGCATCAAAATCCAAGTGTCAAGCCACGAGCTTCGTTCATGATTCAGACCCTCTATTGTTTGACTGGGAAAGCTACGTAAGGAGCGAGATTCATGTGGTCTTGAAGATCTATAGTACAAGTTACCACCTAATAGGGGCACTAACATACCTAAACTCTTTTTCATTTTATAAAATATTATTCGAGTTGAAATTCGAATTTGAGAGTTGAGATTAACCTAAACCTAATAAGATTTACATAATATAAATTAATAGTTTATAGAATTTTAAACAAACAATATAATTGATATTATACTTCAATAAGTATAGAAAATTAAAAAAATTTGATTAAGCTCGACAGACAAACGTGGGGGAAATGGTGCGTTAGGTAGTACGAGGGAAGGAGTGTAAATGAAAAGTTTTGATTTGGAGACTTCTCATTTACACTAAAAAAAAAAAAAAGCCCTCAACCAACCTACAAGCGTACTTGAACTTGACTTGTATAAATAATTGAGCAATTTGAACCTAGACTTGAGGTCAATCAATGCTAAATTCAACTCGAGTAGTTGATCAAATTACTTGCAAAACTCTAGTGGAGTGGTTTGGTCAATTTGCTCTTGTACTATCTATGCTTCCACCCCTCTTATTCCTTGTGGGGAGTGGAATATACTTTCCTTCTCACATGAATCTTTTGAGCAAAGTCTACTTGGATTGAACACTTTAATACTTGTTAGGATGTAATATACATGACATAAAAAAGTGATTTAAAAATAAAAGGTTGATTGGGACTTTGTTTATAATATGAACACATCCAGTAGCTTTAGCAAATGGAAATTAAGCAAAAGCATTTCAAGGAAGAAGATGAAGCAAGTATAGAATCCTTTGATTGAGTTGTGCCTTCTAAACCCTCTTAAAAATTGATATACATGACATAAAAAATATGATTAGATAGGAGAAGATAATTGAAGAATGTCTTTAGTGAGATTTTTTTTTTTTAAAATTATCCAAACTGGTAATCACTCCTTTTTAGCTTAGATTAGGATAGGTGCAAACTAGAAACTTCAGAACAAATTTGGAGGAACTTGACTCAAACAAACTCTATTGAATGAGGAGCAAAGCATTATATTTCAAGTTCTAAGTTGAGTGTAAATTTAGTTCTCAGGCAGAGGGACACCATCAAGTGAGTACTGCAGTGGCCAGGTAGCTTTTAAGTCAGCCAGCATTATCCATTATGTACCTTTATGAATTTTGTCATTCCGAATATCCAGCTTATGACGTGCTGTATTTATTTAGCACTTGTACATTAAACTTTTTCCACTACAATATGAAGATTTTACCCTTTCCTTACGGATTAACTTTTTATGTATTGATAATAATTTGAATTTCAAATTTAGATTTATATTATATGGTATAATCTAGATCTGCCAATGTAAAAAAATTATATACTGATGGTATATAAAAAAGTTAATTTATTTTTTGGAGGATTTTTTTGAGTTTTTTCTTCTCTTTTTTTTTTTTGGGGTTTGTGGCTGATGGGCATAGAGGGGAATAATGGTATATACCGTAGTTGCATGACTGGATAGAGATGGGCTACTTGTCTAATATTGGTTTGGGTCGTTTTCTTGGTGTCCATTGTCCGCAGTAGGTCCACAGCCAATCAATGAATTGCCCAATCTGAGGGAAATTATCCTGCGGCTGAAGGGGCCGAAGAAGTCTTGTCTGCATAACGTTTATAGTCAATTACAGTTTGCCCCATTAAATATGGGGTCACTTGCATTTTACACCCTTAGATGCAAAACTATAGACACTTTGCCACCATGATGTCAAGCTAGGAGAAAAAAAAAAAAAATTTCTTAGTGAGAACTTTGTTTTAAAAGTTAGCAACAAAAGACTAAATAGCGCTTAATGTGTTTAATGACCAATATGTGACTTGAATTCTAAAACCTAATTCTTTTTTCTTTCAAATTTTATTCATCATTGATGAAGATGGCATGTTATGAATGTGTCTACCCAATTCAGAAAAACAAAATCCTCAAACTATGTCTTGTAATATAAAAGTAAGGAAAGACACTTGATTAGAAAATAACATGATATTTATTTTTTATCTCTTCTCCATTACAATCGTTATTTCTATTTTCCATCTTCCCTCTATTACATATCTCTACCTAAATAGTCATGAATCCATTTCAAATATGAAGAAGTTTTCTAAGATTAGGAAAATATTGCAAATGAAACAAATTCATTAGTTTACTAAAGAAATAGCATCATTTACATACTAGCAAACCCCCTGCAAGGATCATTAGAAGTTCAAAATATTTTCAATTGACGCTTTATTTTAATTTTTTTTACACTCACATATTTTGTGATTAAATATAATTGGCTTGGACAAGCAAGCTGTATACTATTTTTAGCATTTTTTTTCTATTTGATAATTGCAGTTCAAATTACAAGCTACCTAGATATGTCAATAGATCATTTCTAGAAGTTGCTTCATATAATATGTTATTTTTTAGGCTGTCTAAAGGATCAAATGCCTTTTGCGTGGACTAGTAATATGAACAAGGGATAATAAATAGACGTAGGATCAATTGTCTACAAGTTTTAACATCGAAATGGAATAATCTTGTTGGTACATTCTATGGGCGAAGTGCAAATGACCCCACATTTAGAGGGGCAAATTGTAATAAACGTCAACATTTAACACTTCGCAATCAATGCCGATTATGAAATGGAGAGGAAGTTTCTTATGTATTTCCTAGAAGAGTACTTATGTCTTTGATTATGAGGATAATCCAATTCCTGAAATAAAAGAAAACGACTAGTCCAGCAAATGAGACAGTACTCCTTTGATTATTATGCACTTGAAACATGAAAGTGGACAAACAATAAAATGAACACAATTTGAGAAAACTCAATTCCCCTCCACCCAAAATGGAATAGTTGACAAGTCCTACCAATGAAAAGGGCAAAAAAAAAAAGAGAACAGTTTGACAATAATTTTTTTTTTTTGGATTTTAATGTAGAAAAAAACCTTACCAAACTAATAGGATGTACGTATGGCAAGCATGTTGGAAACACTAATTATTATGCTAACAAGATGCATCATGAAAATCAACCTTCTTAAAACTTGAAAATCTTTCCAATAATTAAAAAGAAAACACTCGAATAGACCAATTTCTCTTAGGTCTCAAGTTTCAATTTATCCAACTTGTGAATACTGATCTTTAATCCACACTTGCTGGTCAAAGTGAAAACTGAACCGCTCAAAAGTTTCTACACATTGCAAATTTTACTACCAAAAAAAAAAAAGAAAAAAAAAATCTCTCAAGAGAGTTTTACACTCGAAAAAATCACTCGTATTCTTTTTCAGCAGGTAATTCAGGGTGGCATGTGGTACAGAGCAAAATTATGGTGTTGGTCAATGGTTTCACTTTGCTAGAGACATTCATGAAAAGTAAGCTAGAAAAAGGAGGAATATCAATCACGTTAGGCGCAAGCTTTAGCGGCATGGAGACATGACATAGTGTGGAACAAGGAATCCATCATCTTCAGCTCTCCACTCGTCCAATCTCCATCAAATCATCAATTACCAATCCTTCCTTAGCAGTCGGACAGTTTCCAGACACAAAAGCAAAAGAAAGAAAAAAAGTGCTCCAAAAGGAGCAATCATCGCATCAAATCTGTAGAAAGGCTTCTTCCAGCAATCTTCCACCACCATCCATTAGCTCAGGACTCAATCTGAACATCAATATGCAAAACTCCAGCTGGTTAAGTGCACCATCACCATCCAAATCTCCCTCTTTAATCATATTTTTGATCTCCTCCTCCTGGAAATCCTGCAATCCAAGAAGAGCAGAATTTTTCTTGAGGCTATCAAGGGTGATCAAGCCCATTTGCCCTCCATGAGTAGCTGAAATCCATTACACAGCTCTGTGATCAATCCCTCACCTCCCAGCTTTTCAGGCCATGACAGGCAGCAGATCTTCAAAATGAGTTGTCATCAGACTTCTAGCGTCCATGGGAATTGTCTCCAATATCAAGCAAGCAAACGATTCATGGGGTAATAGAAACTAGAAAGGGTGGGTATTAATAGTGCTTCAACTCCTTGGTTGATTACAAGGGAAATTACGTGAGGCCATACATGGACCAAGAAAATAATATTAACAGGTCTAAGATGCCAGCGTCCATGGTTACGAGGAAAGTTACATAAACTATGTAAGGGCCATGGATGGACTAGAAAGAAGCTTATGAACCAGTCCAAGAAGCCCGCTTCCACATTTAAAAATGTTTTCAAAGCAAACCTGTCATACAATTTCCAACATTAATGTAAGACCTGGAATATTGCATAGAATTATGCCCATACTGAAAAGCTTTATTACTTTTTCATTCCATTCTCCTTGACTAGGTCACAACAGAAACAGGTTATGATGCCCCCATTGCATGTCTACTCCTACAGCAGACGGAAAGCTCTTAAGTGCTGCCACCAAGTAGTTTCCTTTCACCAACCCAAAAGCTTATACACCATGACCAAATAGACACTAACCTATAGGGCAGAAACAGTGCCAACTGTTTAAGGTGACAAAGTCGATTAGTTTAAAACTTAAGGCATCATGAATTTCGACCATGAAAGAATGTGTTTAAAACCACTTAAAAGCACATGCTTACAAACTATCACAAATAAAATCAGAGGATCATTTGCTTGCAGCTCGGCACATGTTGAACTATTACCAAGGACTGTCAAGGGAAATGAAAATGAACCCCATTTTAAGAAACTTGGGAGATCAGGCTTTCAGAGATTCATGTACAACAGTAAGAGAAACCAGAAAGGATCAAGTAATGGCCAAGTCATGTATTCCAAAGGAGAGCCAATTTAACTCATGTAGATCTTCAACAACTTTGTTTATAGGTACTAAGTTATGAACTGCATTGAATTAGAAGATCAGTCAAAACAAGAAAAAGAAGCAAAAATCAAATGAAAGATAAAGACTAAACTAAAAGCCTTGGACCTACCAGATGACCAAGAACAGACTAGTCGATAAGCCAAAGAATGCACAAAAAATTCCAAATGAAATTTTCCTAGAGTCAATAAATGTAAGCTGAGTAATCAGAAACCATGAGCATAACCACAATTCCTGGATAGGAAAAGAAGGTGGCAAAATTTAAACAGCATATTCATTAAAAAAATCGGAATGTCTTAATGTACCTGTCCAGCTCATGTTTCATAGAAGTCAGATATGGTTTATGTAAGACTCCAGGAGATGGCTCAGTGGTCAATGGAGCAATTCCAAATATATAAAGCATATGGGATGAAAATTCCAAATTACATGTAGAATTACCTGAATTTTTCTAAAGTACAATTTATACAAATCCAAAGAGAACTTTTCAATACATTGATTTGAATAATAGTAAACATAAGTTTTAAGGTGCTTTATAGCAGATTAGAGCCATTTTATTGATAGCAGCATCGTATACACTCTAAAAAAATGATTCTCATAGAGTGTAATAATCAAATCTCATATCCTTGTGATGCCACAGCTGCAAAAATGTTGTCAAAACTAATAGACTGCTTCCAACAATGGTGACCACTTGAGTTTCAAGATCTTGACATCTGGAAGTCATTATCTTTAAATTCAGTGCTCTCATCACAATATGACTTAAAGGCATTGCTCCCACATTGTAAATCACACACAAGCACTGAGGTCTGTGTGGCACAAAAAATCTACCACTGCATAATGCTTCCATGTTCTTTTCAACTCGGGGATGGAGAACTGTCTCAACTCTAAAGAGGCTAGTTCTGAATTTAAAAGGGTCACGTGCTCTAATCTCCCTCAAGAACCCCTTCTTTAAGCCTCAAACAGCTCGAACTTGCAACCTCACCAAACGACTCTGATACTGGTCAGACAGACCAGCAGCAGTACCCAGAATATTTTCTTCAAAAGAAAGAGGGGGGGGGGGAGCAGCATTGGATAAAGTTGACAGAAAGAATTTCATCATTTACCTTTACTAGTCCCTTTCAGATAATGGATTAGGGTTCCAAAGCCTATTTTCACCAGTTATATTCCTAAACCCAGTTTGGAAAACTACAGCTGTCATGTGATAAATATAGGCTACATTCACACCTTGGGGATAAGCCTACTCAGGTTGGATTATATTAAACACAACCAGTAAGAAATGTACATAGAGATACAGAAATCTAGTTTCCAAATATACAAAAAAATCTAGGAGTAACTAAACCCTTCCTGGTGTTCATCAGGAAGGGAGGAAAAATGAGGAGGTACATTTAGCTTGCTTTAAGCTTAAGCCAGGGAAAGACAGCACTTTAGAGTACAATAAATTCTTAAGTACTAAGAAGTGCTAGTTAATTTACTTGAAGTGCACTTGCTCAGCAACTTTTCTCCCTTTGGAATTGCTAACATCAAACAGAGGGAGCTTTCAGACAGTATTGCATGTCAACAATGTTATCCATGTTATCAATGAATGATTCAACTGTCCCTGCAGATTTCAATTACTTCACCTGAGATAAATGTTCTAAATTTGAAAAACATCCAAACAAACACAGGCAGGAAATGCCAAAAGGATGGTGCATATAGGGGAGACAGGAGTACCTTCACTTAACTAACATGGTGGAGACAAAAAAGCATCATTAATGCATATAGGCTTTTTTGCATTGTAATAGAAATGTGCAATCATCTGTACTAGCTCATCAGATGTCTGTGGCTCTGCAAATTGGGTCAGCATTTAGAAAGACATGAAAATTCCTCATAGCAGTATCGAGCATTTATAGTCTAAAAAGGAGACGATGCAGTACCTTTTTCCCTATACAATATCCGGTTTCCACGTAAGAACAATATTTGTGGACATTCTTTAACTTTAAGAGCATATGCCAGATCCCTCTCGATATTGATGTCTAGCTTTACAGTCTGTTTAAGGAGTGTAACAGTCAAAAACTTGATGATACTCTTGACACACCTTCAAGGAGATTGATTGTATCACACTAAATGAATAAATTAGCATAAGATTTGTGTTTATTAAAGTCCTGATGAGGTAACAATATCACATGGAAGACCAAACATGATGTGTATCCATAAAATGGATAAATGAAGAGTTTGACAAACCCGAGGAGGCAATCGATCCTTGGCTTTCCAAAAGACCCTGCTGCTTTCTCAAGTTCCTTCAAAACTTTCCAGTTTTCACTTGCCCTGCATTTTGAGTTACAATATGATACACATTACAGGAATATAAGGTTTCAGGTAGATGGGAGAGAGTAAAGAGAATGAACAATGATCTCAAGTATCCTATCAAGTCTAACAAACGCTAAGCAGGCCATCAACTCGAGGTGATGTTCAAAGGCATGATGTGTTAAAGACCAAAATGGTATCACTTGCCTGTTGTATCTTTCGAAGACAAGAACAATTAAGGGGCTTGGATGAAATGCAAAGCTTTCCCATTCGAGACAATTTATCTCCTTGATCAACCCATTATCAATCTCCCCTTCCCAATCAATCTCGACACCATCTTCTCCAATAACATTTCTGATGGGATGCTGCTCAAAATATTCTGATGCCCTAATTCCCCAGCCCACATCTGCATCGAGAGGCCAATTTGGATCCTCCTCCTCCACTACCATGTTTTTCTCTCCACTCCCATTACCATGATCTTCATCGTCGCTACTATGATCAGAACCACTGTCCTCATGTACCCTCTCCTTTATGACACTGTCCTTGTCTTTCAAGATTTCACAATCCTGTTCTTTGATTGATGCAAATGTGCGCTCCAGAGAATCACGAATAAAATCCTCAACTGCAGCTGCTTCGCTCCTACGACCACGCTTTGGCTTTTTAGGAATTGTTGTGGGGAATATCTTGTTTAGATCTTTATCTTTATCTTTATCTTGGGGTACTTTAGATTCATGTATCCGGGGATTTGGCTTTTTAGGTTTTGAATCAGGATTTTGGCTGGGATTAGGGACAGGATTTGAACCAGCATTCTTTGAGCTGGCTAAACAAATCAGACTTCTAGATAACAGCTTGTCTTCCCGCAAAGATGGAAACAAGACATTTGAACAATATGGATAGCTACAAATAACTTGAATGATTTTATCACGGGATGAAAATGATGAAAAAGAGTGGAAGGAAAGGCTAGTATTTAATGTAGCAACAAGCATTTCTGCGTTTTCACTTCAAATAAACTCAAAGATAAGATCTTTCACAGGATCTTTTCACAAAATTTCTCCTTTTCAAAGCACAGCTCAACAGAACAGAATGTTTACCCTGCTGCCATATAGACACTGCACAAGTTCAAAATTTAGGCAAAAAACATGAATATGCGGACTAAAACAAAGACAAATCAATTCTTCAATAGAAAGTTCTGTATCCAGCGAAAGGATGAGCCTTTTTTCACTATACCTAGTCCCTGGAAATTTGCAATTCCATTCCACATATTGAATTATAGTCTACCCAGATCTCACCAGCCCCAACCAAAACGACAAGAAAACACGCAAAAAGAACAAAAAACAACATGGCAACCGAAGAAATGTAGCATGAGTCAAGTAAATGCTGAAGAATCACTTGTCAGAAGAATTGAAGCCAGTAATTGCCACAAAATTAAAAGAAAGGAGTATAATAAGTAGACAAAATAAAGAGCATCAAGTAAAGAGACCCCAATTTATCAATAACCAAAAAGAAGCAAATCCCGAGTCAAATAAACAGTCGAGTGGCAAATTTCCAAGTGAATGATGAACACAAAAGTAGAGGGTCTTCAAACAAACATGAAATCAAATATCTTATAGATGGCCTCAGCAACACATAAACTTACAAAGGTAACCAACGTTTTCAGGGATATGACAATAATAGTGCTGAGTGCTGAGTACGCATGTATAGAGAGGTATCCGATGGATCCTCACACCTTAAGTTGCTCTGTTTGTAAGTGCCCCAGTTGGGAATCTGGAGGTTTTTGGTGGGTTTAGGAGCTGCTGTCTGGACTTGGTGGATAAGCCGTTTATTTCCTAATATTGAACCGTCTTATTTTTATCAATAATTTTCAACCAACCCAAAGCTTTTTGGAATTTGCACTCTTGAAAATCTGTTTTTAGACTAGCCAATTGGACAATTAAACATGGTAAGAATAAGCGAGCTCTACAGTCTTATTTGGAATATTATCATATGTAAAAAATGAACAACTAGACTTGTCATGTAATTAGTTGGTCTGAAACGTTAATAAAATTTTCTTAAATAGAAGGACCTTAAAAAAATTTATAGTAACAAATATTTCATTTGCATAAATTAAATTATACTGCACCATAGTTCAATGCTTATTGTAAACAAACTTGGCCTGTAGCATTTTAGACATTCATGATCTTTGTTCTTGAAGCCTAGTAGTAGGACGAAAAGAAAAACCAGTAATTGAAAGGTGCACAACAATTAGTATTATACATGCATGGATTTTTCTAGCTAAGCTTTAGTCTGACATGCAGGCAATGTATGGTTACAACTGGTACACAAAGGTATGTTGTTTCGCATTCTGTTAAAACTGTAATACATTTCCAACGCTGATAGTCATCTGTCACTGGAAATGATTAGGTTGCTATTGCAGCTACTAGCCTTTGCTCCCGTAATTTACACTAGTCTCTTCTTGGCTTAGGTTCCTTCTGTCACGGTCTGCACATTCGTCCCGCGACTGTGCCCAGCCAATCTAGCTAAATCCGTGACATTTGGGATATGAAAATTTGCTCATTTTTCGTAGTCTAGAATTCGATGGAACAATATATTGAATGAAAATTTTGTAAATTGATTAGACACACTAAAAATTTTCTTGTCTCTCTTGAATTGTGTTGAAAAGTAACTGGGAACCAAAATTTGTCTATTACTATCTTATAGGTAATACTTTTGCTGTCGCCACATTTATGGAGGCGTTCAACGTAGAATTTGGTAACAACAATTAGACCATGGAATCTAAACATAAAAGGTTTATATACCACAAGTTTGATTGTCCTCCTTATCGGAGGCCTGTTGAATCCTCCCTCCAGAAGAGAAGAGCAACTTTGCATGAGCCATCCCAACCTTGTGATCCTTGTTTTCCAGGCGATGTGCTCTTTAACTCTTTGGTCTTCTTGGAAGAGCACCACAGAATTGTCAAGTGGGATCATGTCTTCTCTATTCAATCTGTGTTTGGGTAAGGTCAAGCAACCAAGACCACCAAACTAATATCAGAACTCCAATAAAGCCTAGATTTTGCATACAGCCTTGCTCTCCCTCCCAGCATCTGTTTAAAACTTTTCTGGTTCTTTCAAACAGCCTTGAATTTCTACAAATAAATCTGATAAATTCTCCCAAATTTGTCCAGATTTGGTTCCGATATATTTAACTGAAGTATTAACTTTTTTAATGGAAATACAATTTTTTCCAAGTTACTATAAACGGCTTTGTTATTAAATGATCAAGTAAGTAATCTAGTATAAAAGTTACCTTAAAAATGTGCTGCTATCCATTTTTTTTTTTTTTTTTTTGACATTTTACTGTCTGGGATTCTTATTTTCTTCTGTAGTCCATTTCTGATAACTAATTAAAAAATAAAAAGAACTCACAATTACAAAATGATAGTTGCAAAAACATATGGGCTCCAGTCATCAAAAGATCTGTATCTAGGTACTAAATTTATCCAGATAATCCTGCATCAAAAATTGCAAATTGGGTCGGACAGAGATTTCTTGGGGGAAAAAGGTAGCAATCAATGACCTTTAAAATTTCCTTTTTGTTTTTTTGGGTTTTTTTTGGGGGGGGGGGAGCGGTAAGCCATACCATCACAATAACTGTCATCGTGGGCCAGAAATTCAGATATTTTTCTGTTCTTCATTTTTTCCCCCCTGGTGTTGGTCACCCAACACACCAAAATGCTGCTGCAGAACTGGACCTTAATTAGGGGAGGCAGCTTTAATGAGGAGCTAGCCTAATATGAAGGCAATTCTTTAAATTTTTGAGAGGACAAAAAAAATCTGGCCAAAAAAAAAAAAAAAAAAGGGTTCATGCAGTGAAATAAATGTATTGGGGAGGGAGTGTAAGTGCCCTTTTACGTCAGATTGTTCATGTAGTTATAAAAATTGTTCATTCACATAACCAGTTGCATTATCAATTAATAGGATCAAATCTAATCTCCACAGTTCCAAATACTCACCAAGCATGCAGGCATGCAACTACACATTCTATTACAATTTCGAAATAAAATCTTAGCGCGCTTGCATCGTAGTAATTGTCACATCATCCACCGATGCAGCACCGATGCTCGCAGATGATGAATATGGAAAATCACGGCCAGCATGAGCTTTTTTTATGACAAATGCAGGCTGTTTAGGAGAATCTGAAGGCAGTGCTGTTCCATTTGATAGCATGGAAAGCACTTCGGACATGGTTAGCCGATCGGTCGCCTGTTCTTGAACGCACAGAAGTCCGATTTGAATGCATCTCAGAACTTCATCTTGATTGTATGAGTCCCTCATTGATGGATCAACTATTTCCAGGGCCTTATTTTCATTCCACAGTTCCCAAACCTGAGGCGGAGAATCAAGAATATATCAGACAACAGAGTATTCCTTCTTGCCAATCATAAAAATGCTAGACATGTAATCGTATTAGATTTCAGGACTGCAGAATTATGCACTGATACTTACATATCCAATCAAATTGATAGCATTATCATTGAAATAACTGCTATTCTTTTGGCCGCTGATGATCTCCAAGAGTAAAACCCCATAACTGAAAACGTCGATTTATCAGAAAGAGCCCTTGCATTGCATATTCTGGTGACATATACCCACTGCAATTTATCACACCATAAACCATATCAATTAGTGCTCTGCTGTTGAAAGTAACCTCTTCATATTAGTATTCTTTCCCACTTCAGTAGTCTGCAAACTAATAATCAGATTCAGAAATAGCTGAATATGAAGAAAAAAGAAAAAAAAAAGAAGGGAATTAATCAGAACACTTACTAGGTTCCCACCACTCTGTTTGTGTTAGCCTCCATTTGACCTGCTCCAAATATTCTAGCCATACCAAAGTCTGATATTTTTGGCTCCATACCAGCATCTAGTAAGACATTGCTTGCTTTCAGATCCCTGTGGATGATTCTCAATCGCGAGTCCCGGTGAAGATACACGAGTCCCCGAGCAATGCCAAATATTATCTCAAAGCGTTTTCTCCAATTGAGCAGTGCACCTTTTTCTTTATCTGCACAATGCACATCCAAAATCCATCAAACTTTCATTCAGCATCTTAACACACACTTGTTATTTAGATGAAAAAGGACGAAGGTACTTGCTCAAGGCAGAAGGAAGATTGGTGCAGAAATACCAGGCCTTGCAACTCCACTTTACTGGATTTTTAGGAAAAATACCGTGAATGCGTACAGCATTACATGTTTAAGTACTGGATGTTTTTTCAATTTTAGAAGTGAAAATGTGCAGCCATATATGCACAAGAAGAGTACAGAACAGCTGATTGAGCCGTACCAAAGATGAAATTGTCAAGTCCTTTATTTGGCAAGTATTCATATACTAGCATTTTCTCCTCATGCTGGATGCAACATCCCAAAAGCTTAACAAGATTCCTGTGTTGGAGCCTTGCAATCAGTGTAACTTCATTCTTGAATTCCTCTGTCCCTTGTCCTGAGCTTTTTGACAACCTTTTGATAGCTATTTCTCTACCATTACGCAGACGACCCTTGAAATCAAATTCCAGAAACCAGTAAGTTATCTTGTCCAGAAGGAAGCGAACTTACCAATGGAAAACTGAATTTATTATGGACAAAGAGAAGTCACCTTGTAAACTACGCCAAAACCACCTTCTCCAAGTTTGTTAGGAGAGGAGAAATTATCAGTTGCTGAAGTTACGGTTCTTAGGTCGAAGATGGTCAGTTCTGTATTTTCATCTATTTCCTTTGCTGTTGAAGAACCTCCATAGGATGATCTTGGATTAATGTTAAAGCTAAGTAGCCGCTTGACATACTGTCTTTTACCTACCCTCGTAGACAGACACAGAAACTCAAGAAGTCATCAAGGAATTCAGAGAATATCTAGAATAAACTTGAGATCCATAACAGCTGGTTTTGTCCAATTAGATTCTTATGAATGAAGTGAATATCATGAAGCTTAATCTTCATTCTGTTATATGATTCTTTAGTGCGTTGAAGAAAAGATCAGTGATTTCTGAGCTTTAACTGTGTATGAATATAACTTTAGAATTTTCTGTTCAAATCCACCTTGATATGGGAAGATACAAATGCATTAGCCTATTTCAAGAAATATATAGTCATTTGTTTACCTTTTCTATTCTTGAGTACCAAGCATGACATTAATAGCAGTAGGAGAACTCCTGCTACAGATGGTACCACAATGATTACCAACTTTTTGGTACGCGAGTCCCTTGAACTCTTTAGAAATTCAGCTGCAAAGATGCAAAACACCGCTCAATTAAATAGCTCAGCATGTTGCAAATTAGTCCAATCTGTAAATATTTAATTATCTCCTTTCCTAGGATGTCAATCATCCAAAGGAAAAAAAAAAGGTGACGATTTTTACTGCTGGGCTTTACTTTAAGTCCCTTTTTCTTTTTCTCTGTTCACAAGTGTGTGGATGTATGCTGGACTCCTGCATCAGAGTAATGAATAGGTTGCTGACTTGATGTCAAAATGTCATTGGATTTTCCCTAGCTACCTAAATCGCATTTATTGGTCGTAAGTTTCTAACTTTCGAGTCTCTTTCACGGGAATTTAGACAAGAAACGTCAAAAATATGATAAATTGTAAACACTTGAGAAAGAAAATTGACAGCTGACCTAACTCAGCGGCAGTGACTCTGATGTAAACATCCTGGCCCCCATCTGAAAACTGCCTGATATCTATCAAGTCCCCATACCAAGTAATGCAGCCGCTGCCACCACCACTGATATTAGCACTTGTATAAGCTGTGCAAGAACAATTTTTTAAGCACAAATCCTGGCATTCTTTTAATCCCAAACTCTTATTCACTCTAGCATCTGAAGTGTCAGGAACCTTCACAGAGGTCAATTTTATGAATCCGTCAGTACTGTTTCCACACGGTTGTTCTCCTTGCTTTCTGGTGCACCCATTGATTGCATCCCTCAGATCCCATTCACTTTTCACCTTAGGCTCAAAACCTGGAAGACATTTACACTCGAATTCACCCAACTTGTAAGGGTCACAATCACTGAATGAACCACAGTGGCTGTAATAATCGCATTGATCCTTGGGGGCGGACCAAAATTTGACCCATCTATGCTCACCTCCTTGCCAAGTTAGCCTCTCCAGGGTTCCTGATTCATTTAACACTAATCTAGAGAAAATGGAGGAATTGTGGATAACATAGGAGAGGCTAACTTCATCATCATTATCAACATAGGTAACTGTGAAGATGAACTTCGAGGTCATGTCTGGTACTCCACTCAATTGGATCCCATTCCATGGCCCTGTTCGCCATAACCGATCTGCTCCTTCGTACAAAAAGAATTGGGGCGAACCATTAAGCTCCATTTTGAAACGAAACTTGCCTGTCCCAGGATCGTCTTGTGACTTCCAAGATGTCATCACTATCGCAAGTCCAGATGTCCGGTTCACCCCGTGTTTCATGTGAGGAAGCATAGTATTAGTGGGAAAATCAAAACTTTGCCATGCTACAATGCTTCTGCTTTGATCTTCAAACAGCACCAAATTCCCTGTTTCAGTGAGCTGAACAGAAGAAGAGCTGGTAGATAACATGCCTGAAACATTGGTAGACCACAACAAAAGGTTGCTGGATTCATCGCGTAGAATGAGATTTCCTGATTTTTCAATGGATGCAACTCCAGAGGTGCCATTCACGGGACTGTCCCTATTGGCTACCCAAACAACAGTTTGTTCTGGAACTTTGTTGTACCAGATACCGAGATATCGGTTTCCAGAAATTCCAGGGCTAAAGAAACCAAAGGCAAAGGAGTTCCCACTAGAAACTAAAAGATCTCCATCTTTGAAAGACTGGTTTTGTGTGATGGAGTCCTTGGAAGTGCAATACTGGATAAGACTCAAGAGGAGAGAAACCAAGAAGTACCTTTTCTGGTGTTGCATGGTTCCTTCAATGCTTCTTGCTTTTTGCATTTGGAAGTCTGAAAGGGAGTGTTGGGATTGCCAGTTTTTGTATTTAAACACATTAATTACTCGTGTACAACTTCAGTATGAGTGGTTGAGAAAATAGAATTCGAATAAAACAAAATGAAAAATGTACTTAAGATGATTCTTGAAACATATGCAGCATGTTAATTCAAACAATAATTCCCATGAGTTCACCTTTATTTTTTTACTTCTTTACTTAATGGATACTCTGTGACCTGTATTCGGTTAAGTAGTAAATCCAAGCAGGACACCCGTGCAAGTTCAGGTGTGCTTTCCTAAATTCCTTTCTAAAGTGCCCATAAGATATGGAAAGGGAAATGACTACTAGCCTAGTACTAGGTAGCGAGATATCTATCGGGTTATGCTCATATGTTCACAAGCAACATTGAATTCTAGTGATGTGTTTTGTTTTCAGGATAATTTTAGAAACCTTTCCTCAGGTTTCTCGTAATATCAAGGTCTTGTCTGGATTTTTATTTTCTAAATTTCTTATAGAAAAATATACTGCAGCGATGTGAAGAATGTGAGGGAAAAAGGTGTTTGGAAAATGTGATCGCGGAAAACATAAAAATTTTTTGATGGAAAATTGCAATCCAAATAAGGCCGTTCATCTGAGGTTTTCAAAGTCTCACCTACCTCTCTTGTCATTTTGACAAAACTAAGTATTCTTATTAGAGGCCATAAATCGATAATATTATCCTTGCTCTTAATGTTATTTAACCAAAAAGCCAAACCAAAATAAAAATTTTAATCTGAAAAATATATATTGAAAAAAATAAATTACTATCTAATAATAGTTCATATTTCTCTATATTGAATTCGTACAGGGATAGCAAAGAATGTGGATAAATTAAATTTAGTTAAAATCAATCACTTAGGAGGATTTTGGTGAATAATTAATACCTTAAAACATTTCCTGGATTGTTATAATTAAGGAAATCAAGAATTTTTTTTGGAAAATATGTTTTAATACATGATTAGTTTTAAGTTGTATTGAAATAAATAGTTTAAGTCGAGTAATTTACATCTCATAAGAATTTAACTTTATTTTATTTTTCATTGTTGTTGTGAACTTCAAAAGTAGGATAATATAAGGGTATTATTGAAACAAAAATTTTATCTTTTTTGGATTTTTTTCAAAGAGGGTAAAATATTACAAGAAATATCAATTTAAAGGAGTTAAGTGAGATTTTGAAAACTTTAGAAGTGTTGAATGATATTACGAGAAATCTCAGTGGAGATTTTTGAAACTATCCGTTTTTTTATTTGTCGAAAGTTTTAGAGTTTCTTTTAGTAATTTTGCTATAGACAACATTTTTGGGCTTTGTGTCGTCAGCATGACATTTCCAAAGAGCAACTACTAAGTATTCAATGCCATGGTCATAATCATAAGCCTGTTTTTCATTAATGCAATAAGATTCATTATATTCAACTAATTGATTCGTACGTAGCACAGAAGCATTGAATAATAATAATAATAATAACAACAACAATCGAAAGTTCTTCCTTTTCTTTTCCTTTTCTTTTCTTTTTCCTTTTCTTTTTTCTTCTCTTCCCTCTTCTTCTCCCCAACCCCTCTCATCCTGGGGCTGACAGGACATTTTTTCCTTCCTCCTCCTCCCCTCTTCTCCTCCCTCTCCCCCTCCCTCCCCAGCAGCCTCTTCCCCCTCTCTCCCTCCTCCCCTGGGAGGGAGAGGGAGGTTGGGAGGGAGAGGAGGAAGGAGAGGAGGGGAGAAGAGGAAGAGAAGAAAAAAAAAGGAAAGGAAAAAAGAAATAGAAAAATTATTGTAGTTGTTTTTGGGGTTATTTTTACTATAACATTTGGAGTGTGAAAAACAGTTTATCAAAAACAGAGGCTAAAAACATGAATCCAAACGTTCCCTTAAGTGTCCAATTTCTGTAGGTATAACACAAAGGTTGCTTTTGTGAAATAGATAAAAGAGGACATATCGTAATGTGCATGTAGCGACCAAATTGATTTTCCATTTCGTATTAGAACCAGTGTGTATCAAACGCTGAAGAGTCAGAATCACATTAAATTCGATGTATCTTTTTCCATTGCGTACTGACTTTTGCCTCTCACTGTTATTTTTAGACCCTTTAAACCGTTTTGCTCAAGATCACCATAAAAATCTTAATCAAAATATCCTTGCAGGAAATTACAACAGAACATCCCTAAAAAAGAAGCACAAATACTTTTTCTGCAGTTGTATCAATCACTTAACGTTTCTTCCTCAAGTGATATTCTTGAAATTCATAGTCAAAACTACACGGAACATTAGATCACAAAAAACTACTGCGAATTTGAAAAAATTGCAATGAATTTCATTATCTAATTCTAACCTCGAGTACAGTGAGAGTTATAATTATATCACTTGTTGGGCTGTTTAGCTTGGGGTCGCACCGTGTCCAACATTAACACCATAGGCGACATGGTTGGTCTGTCTTCAGGGCAGCGCTGCGCACACAAGAGGCCTACGTGGATGGACATGGGCCGAACGGTTATCATGAAAATCATTTGGACCGATTTTGTGTAAAATACATAAGATATAACTCTGTTTGCACATAATATAACTTATTTTTAATAAGGTGTAGTTATAGAATAAAATTTTTTAGACCCCATACAAGGCCGGACCCAGAAATATATTTTGGTGGGGGCTAAACTACATTTAATTTTTTTTGCGACGAAATAAATATATTTAATAAGTAAAATTTCGAAGCAATAATTATAAAAATAATAAAAACATATAATTATACATACCTAAAAATTTGTTATTGATTAACATTTGAAGTAGTGGTATTTGTTGCACTTGAATGACAAAGGGGAGGTATTTGTTGCACTTGAATGACAAAGGTATTGGTTTTCGTAATCCCGGATCACTGACAATATCATCTAAATTCAATTCCACACGAGATTGATTTTGAACTGGTTCACTAATATTAGGCTCATTTGAAGATTCACCACTACGGATTCGTTTAGGTTTAAAGAATCTCTCCATTTTCTGTCACAAATCACAATTAAATAATTGAGATTAAATTCAATAAAATTATAAATAATTGAGCTATTAAAATGTATAAGGTACTTGAATCTTACAATTAACTACAATCTTACATCTAAATACAATCTAATAGTATAAGGTACTTGAATCTTACAACTAAATACAATCTAAAATCTATACAATTTCTAAACTAATTTCTAATTTAAATTTAATATCCATAAATTTCTTAATGTAATCTTTCAAATTCTTAAATTACATTAACATAAAATAAATAAAAATTAATCTTAATCAAAATTAATATCAAGATACTCAAAATTCAAAACTAATTTAAACATCAAACATGTAATTAACAAAAATATAAAGATGAAGATTGTAATTTAAAGTTTTAAATTGAAAACTAACCTAAAACTTTGTCTTGGGGACTTGGAGCTGGAGGCTTGAATGAAGTTGGAGAGAAGATGGAGAGAAGTTGGGCCGGAGAAGTGGAGCTGCCTTGGAGGTGGACCCGGACCGGCTGGAAGGACTTTGTCTTGGATGGAGGCTTGGCTTCATGCTTGCTTCTCCTCATTTGCTTAAGAGTCGATGAAGCCCTTTAGGGGCTTCATCTGATTTTATTTTATTTTTTAAACTTCACATAAAATGGCGCGTTCCATTTTAATGGAGCGACGCGTTGTCTTTAAAGGGGGAAAAAAAAAAAATCGAAGCATCCAACATCGTCTTCTTCAATCTTCATGGTGCAGTGCTGGCGTGCGACCAGACAATCCAACCAGGGTGGTGGTGAACCCCATATATAGGGGTTTTGACGGTGGGGATTAAGCCCCACCAGCCCCACTGATCCGACCCTATACATGTTGTGAAAAATGATGTACACGGTATAATCTAAACCTTACATTTTTATTTCCTTTTTTTTTTAACCAAATTTTGGCCATGAACCTTCAGAAACGGTTGCTGGACTATGGTAAATGAAGCAACCATTCCTGCACCTCCTCCTAATTGGATGCATTATTTTAACCTGTACTATGATGGTAAATGACTCTGCCATCAACTCATCTATTAGATGGCAAGCTTTCCCTCCAATCTAGAGTTTCCAGGCCTGACAGGCGTAGTTCCACAACAGATACACGAAAACAAATTTTTACATGCACGGATTATCTGTCTGTGGGCAGGAAAATCTACGAGCTCGTGTCCCAATAGATTAAGGTCGTGATCAGGATGATAGAAATCTCTGTTCCTTCTGCCACTAACAAACACTCACACTCTAAGATGCTTCTTGATTAATCCAGCAGTTGACTAACTTTGTCATGAATTGGCAACTCCCGCATTTATACTTCTAAAGTATCAGTTGTAAGGACTTCTATTCATGAACATATTACATCCAATGTTTTAAAACTCAGATCGGTAAGTTAATTGGTAAGATGTTCGGATCACAATTCAACCAGTCTAACTAATTCAACCTCAGTTTAATAATTTTTTAAAAATAAAATAAATAAATATATGTGCACAGAATAAAATATTCCGTGGACTAGTTTAAGATATCACCTGATCAAAATGTAAATATTTTCAAAGAACTTGGATCTTCAAAGATAAATTTTAGTGATTAGTCCTTAGGGTTCAAAATACTATTCATTTTTCCTTTTTTTTTTTTCTCAATTTAATTGATAGAAGCATAAAACTATTGGTTCATGATTCGTTCTGGTCCACAGGGTTCACACAGATTTAATTGGTTTTAAAGCCTACTCAACCAAAAGTACCGTTTGGACCGGAGCCGTGGTGGTTCAGAGTCCAACCGGCTAGTCCGGTCTGAATTTTAGAATATTTGTTACATCTTTAGAAAATTGCAGCAGCCGATCACTTTTCTTAAAGAGATGAAATGGCATAATACGGGATTTATTTAATGGTGGGCCATTTGATTGATTTAATTTCCAAATGAACTGTCCAATTTCATTGAGTATACTGATGATTATTGGCTACATTTTGCCAAAGACTGTAGCTAGTCTCTCGACTCTCAAAGCGTAAAATCAATTCATGACAATGCTCTATATATCATACTCTACAACTGCTACTGAAAAATTGAAAATTGTAGGGGCCTCAATTTCCACCTCGTGTCCTGAAAATGGTACGCTATTTCGCATCTGGATCACCGCCCTGCAACTGGACACCATTGATTGTATTAGGGGCCTCAATTTCCACCTCGTGTCCTGAAAATGGTACGCTATTTCGCATCTGGATCACCGCCCTGACGGCAGTTGTCTGAGTTCATGCAGAACTGGACACCATTGACCGTAGGTATTTGCTTCTTGTACTATTAATTTCTTCAGAATGGCAACTTTATGAGTAGAAAATCTATTTGCAGCTGTAGTTTTGGATGGTTAGAGCTTGGACCTTTATTGTGTTTTATTCTTGTTGCTCCACTATGCCACATCTGCTTTATCAAACAATTTTGATCAGATCTGAACTGGTCTGTGCCTATTGTCATCCTCTGTCTGCAGCTGGACAGAGTGCAAATTTTTTAGAGAGTATTCAAAAAGAAAATGACTCAAAAGCCACTTCTTTGCCTTTCATGCACAGCTGAAAATTAAAATAAAAAATAATTAATGATACTCTTCATCCAATTGGACCGATGCTATCATACACGTACATTCTTCATAATAGCCATACAGAATTTCTCAAACTCAAAAGAAAGATGGCAAAGACCAAAGCAGATTTCTCTTTGTGGCAGCTGGCTATAAATAATGGTCTTAGCGTTGATTATATAAGTCCATGGACGGTTGCAGTCGACTGTCCTAGCCTCAGTGAGGTGGTTCGACCTGTTCAAGTCATTCTTGCTCTAGAAAACCATCAAACCCGATGTGTTGTACAAGTCATCTCTATAACTCTATTTACATATTAAATCTTATTTTCTACGCGTGACTATATATATATATAAAATCCTATTCTATTACAAGAAGCGATCTTGAATAAGGGGATGGAGGGAAGGAAGTCGTTGGTGTACTGTTTCTGTGCCTATGCCTGCCTACTGCTGCTTTTGGCAGAAATGATGTTGGCAGGGTTCGAACCCTAACCAACACCCAGGAAGAAACTTAAGTTCGCTTTGGCAGTGACAAGTGTTAGTGACAGGTGTCGAGCCTGTACAATAAAAATTAATAAACACAACTTATCAATAAAATAACCAAAATCCAATTCCAGGTACTGGAACAGGGACTGCGGATATGCAATGGATTACTTGTTTCGCCCTGATTCTAAGGAGTATACTTGATCCGATATACCAGGATTAGTTAACTTGTATACAGTGCCAAATAGGGTCATTTCCACAGGGATTGGGGAAAATTAGTTCCTTTTTCAGTTACAGGAAACAGGGGGAATTTTGAGAATTAGATGCTAACAAGATATCAACTAAGTAACCAATTATGGAAAATAATTAAAAGAGATAATTAAAGGAGAAAACTCTAGCCAAGGATACATTTCAGAAATGGCTCAAATAACTGATTATTAATGCAAATATAATTCCAACATTCATCAATAGGTTTTTAATTGCCGATACGATCTGACAATTAGCTTCTCCTTACTGCATCGATAGTCAAGGTGCGACCATTGGCTATTTCCCTAACTAACTTCCTCTTTTTTTCATTTCTCCCTTTTTCTTTATACTACTAATACCAACTTTCCAAAAATAACAATCCTAATCCAATTACTACTAGCCTTCTAAAATAAACGCCAAAAGCTTTTTAGAAAGTGCAATCTTTCCTCATCAAAAATAGCTCTTGGATTTCGACTTGAATTAGGAAACTTCTTGGTGTCCATCTCGAATCTCCCGGCCTTGAACCTTGAGCTCAAATGCGTCCACTTACAATCTACTTTAAAATCATCAATTAGGCACTTTTTGCTCCAATTCCTACAATTAACACAAAATACCAAATATAAGTAGAATCAATCAATTAAAGCAATATTTGGTATAAATAAAAAGGAAAATATAAACAAATATACTGACAAAATACACCTCATCAGTGGCCACTGGATGAAAGACTAGTGGTTCACTAACTAAATTAATCAAATATTAAATCTCCTTATTTATTGTAATAGTGTAATAATAGTTAATCCTAAAAAACAATGAATTCCCCATAATCACTTTAATAAGCAGATGCGGTTCGAGATTTAGGTTTTGAAAAATTTTCACTTTCCTAAATAAACTATGGCTCGAATCTAGAAACTCTGTTCCAGTTAATGGCCACAGCAGTCATAATCATCAAATTCTATACGTTCTAAAAAAATGTACAATCATTCGATTTAGTTTTCTCCACATGGTTAAGAGTGAAATTAGTGAGTTTGAATGTACGACAAATAATCTCTATTCAATCTTACTTTGAAATTGCATGTGTTATGTTAACAATTAATTGATTTCCCTTATGAGTGTTTTGGAGATGGAGATAATTAAAACTAAAAAGTTCCATACCACTCTTGCTATTGATTAGACATTCAAAATACTTTCTTCAATTTTTAAAGATTAGCAAAGACAAGTCTCCAGGTCTATTGGTGACTCGGTATATTTAACCCAGTCAAAACAATTCTTGACTATATGGACATTTTCTTTGTGCCATTAATTAATTAGATCCGTCAAAACTTAAAAGAACTTAAACATTGTCGTGTGAGCTGGAATTTTGGTGGCATCGACATTTTTTTCTTGAGGGAAAAAGTAAGGGTGTATTTGATAAAACTGAAATCTGAAAACTGAAAACTAAAATCTAAAATCTGAAGTCACTAAGTAACTGAATTGTTTAGTATTAAATCTAATATATTTAAATGCACGTCACATTAAGTGATAAGTGAATAACTTATCACTTATTTTGAGAACAAGTTTTGCTTATAAGATTCAGTGCCACTTAATTAATTCAGATGTTCTATTTTCGATTATCAAAAGGTCTGAATATGTTAAAATATGAATCCATTAAGTTTAAATACTGAATTGGATTATCAAATGGGACCTAAGATTGTGTAAGATAAATCCACAACTAAAACAGATACAACATCATATGTAGGGTAAAATATCTCAACAAACTAAGATTACTTGGAAATTTTATTTGGAATAACACTATAGTATTTTTTATAATGTAATGTATGTGAAATGAAAATGCGGATAGCAATACAAAAATGTAGTTAAAAAATGTGTTTATGGCATAACGAAAAATATTTTTTTTTGGGTAAAAATTTTCCAAAATCATGCTATCCAAACAGAACAACATCCGTGTCCCTTCTCCAATAACAGAGACATGATCCTACCAATAACTTGTCTTTGCTAAGTTACATATTTTGCCAAACAATGAAGGAAAAAGACTAATTCTAAAACCTTTTATGAAACCTTCTTTGCAGTATAAATAAGTGCCCAAATGACACTCTTTCACCAATTTCATCCACCAATTCTCTCCATCTAATACTGTCTGACGCAGAAAGGCCAGCTTTGATTACAATGGCAAAAACCATAGGGCATTTTTTTTAGCTTTGGTTGGGAGACCCTTCAAGGCATTTGATTGCATTGGTGCCCAGCAAGAACTGATTCCATGCATAAGTTACTTGCAAGCTGCTGATCCCGCACCTGGCATTGAATGCTGTTCTGGTGCTCAAGATGTGGCCAATTCGGCTAATTTGTCTAAAGACGATTTGCAATCCGCTTGCCAATGCTTGAAATCTGCAGCGCAAACTTATCCCGAAATAAATTAAGGCAACGCTAAGCAACTCCCTGCCCTCTGCAATGTCAACCTCAATATTACCAATGATCCTAACAATGACTGCACCGAGTACGCTTACTTCTTTCGCCCCGAAGTTGAATTTCGATTTCACTACTCTTTTTTTTTTTGGACGTCCCTTCCATCTCTTATATGCATGTGTATTTGGATTCTGAACTTTAATTTTGTTACGTCTCGAGTTTGTAGACTTATGATGCAACTTGAGTCTCAACAGTCAAACCCAATACCATAATGTCACGTCTCGAGCCTGCAAGCCCATGAGGTGACTTGAGTCTCAACAACCAAGTCCGACTACTTTGATTTCGTTCTTACTAGTCCAAAATAGATATTCCAATTTGGACTTGAGTGTCTAAACTTTATTTAAATATTGGTCCATATCACTTTATTTTTCTGATGTGCAATAGGGTATCACATTCACCCCTCCTTTTTAGATTTTGCGTATTCGCAAATCCCAATCTAATACCATAATCTGAATTATCCATTAAGTCGTGTCAGATTCTAGAAATGGTTTCTACCCTTAGATCAACGTAGAACTTAGTTCTTCCACTCCTTTATGTAATCTGATCCAACACTACTGGTCCAGTCTTACCCCCTACAGAGACCATATGAGGTTTGCTCTGATACCGTTGTGAGGCCCCGTACCGTAAATTTAAATTATAAATTGTAAAAATCCCATATTTTCATAAAATTATGTTATAAATTTAGTTTGAAATATTTGATTTTCATGTATCAATTGTATCGGCACAAAAAGTTTTAAAATGCATTTCGCATGTTTAAATGATGTTGTTAATTGCATTATTTGAATATTTAAATTTAGTATGTGTGCCTAGGGTCGACTAATAGACGTAAGTTTTGAGTGTTAGGATATGTATTTGAGGTATATAAGTGAGCGAAACCAGAATTGTAGAGTCGTGTTGTGTGAATTAATTTCGACATGACAAAAGGAAGCTTTAGGCTAAGTTAAGTGATCAACTCCCTTTTCTTCCATTTTTCCAACTACACAAAAGTATCAAAAAGTCAACCAAGCAACCAAAACCTCTCATTTTCTCTTCTTGTTGGCCGAACCTCCCATCCCTTCATCTCCATCATCCAAAATCACCACCAAGCTCCACCAAAAATCACCACCAAGTTTCATCCAATCACCAAGGTGGTTAGTGTAGTATTTTTCCTCTTCTCACTTGAAGCTTCAAGACTTATCAAGGAAGAGAGGAACCGGTTAGGAGGGAAGCTTGGAAGGAAGGATTATAGGCAACCAAAGCTTGAACAACCCTTGAACTCTTGAGGGCTCGAAGGTGGTATCGAGGGTGATCAAGGCACAAACGTTTGAGTTACTTAACTTTATTTGGTGAGTGTTCCTTACATGTTTGTGAATAAATTGCTTAAGTGTGAAATCCTTTATGATGAATTGCTCATTTGACATGTTATATGCCTATCAATGCTTTTCAATGATTATGTGAAAGGCGAGTGTATACTTTATTGCACTCGACCTAACTTTCGTTACACTGTTCCACTGTTTATTTTTTTTCCATTATTTGTATATTATTTGTGCATGACTGTAGGCCATGTGTACTTTTACACATTGGCTGAATAAGGTCTTTTCCTCTTTGTTATCGGCCTACTCGAGCCAGAAGCGGATTGGTCGGGTAGGTTGGTAACTTAGGGCACTGTACGGTGTACTCAAGTATTACCACTGGGACTTATAAGGAGGAGTAGGGGGTTGAGTGATGGACTAGAAGGACTGCAACTGCTTCTAGTGAAAACTGTATCCTTTTACTGAGTGTCTTCTCAGTTTATGTGTTTTATACATTTTCTGCTTCCAAACTGAATTCTATTGGTCTAATGAGTGCTTAACTGATATATATATTGTTATACTGCTACTATGAAATTTCTGGTTATTGGGATCGCTCACTGGGCTTTTAGTTCATTCCTTCCAATTTTGTTTTCCTTAGCAGGGTTTGAGAACGAGAGCCTCCAAGGATTGCACTAGGCTGTTTGTTTGGAGACTTTAAACTTTTATTTTGATGAAATTCTTGAATTTTGGATTGAACTTATGAGATTTCGAAGGGATCATCTTTTGTACTTGTAATTTTAGTTTGAACGGTTACGAGTATCTAATGAAGATTTAAGATTTAAATGTTTTCTTGGACTGATCGATTAAAGTTATCTTGTTATTCGAAATATTTGCTCGCTGTTGAATTGAGGATTGTACCGAGTCCCAGCGAGAGTTGGGCAGGCGGTCCGCCGATATCTTAGGGTTCGCCCTAGGGAGAAGTGGGGTCGTCACAACCATAATATCACGTCCTGGACCGGCAGGTCTATGAGACAAGCTGAGTTTCAGTAGCCAAGTCTAATTACTTGGGTTTCATTTTCGTTAGCCCAAAATGGATATCCCAATTTGGATTTGAGTGTCTAGACTCTACTTAAATATTAGTGCATAGTGCTTTACTTTTGTGATGTGAGATGGGGTATCACAAATTTCTTCAAAAGGAAGGAAAAGAAAAAAAAAGACTACGACTCCATGTGAGTATGATTGATTGATTTTTGCCAGTATTTCTTGGTCCTCAGAACCATCTAGGTCAATTTCAGTCGCTATTTTCCACTGTTTCCAATTGATCGTGGCTTTCATGTTATCTATGCATGGCCGCACCTAAGGGCAATAATACGAAATTTCTTTAGTTTGAATGCTGTTCTGATCAAGAAATCTTACGTTTGTATTTGCACAAGTTAAATTTTTCTGATAGAAATTTGATCATTCTTTACCTTTGAATTTTGTTCACGAGCAGGCTGTAAAGTCTAAATGACAACGGAGATTCTTGAAGAGAAAAGTGACAAATTTTTCAGTGTTGGTGGAGATATCAGCATGCAGTGTCGCCTAGTACAAATTTGTTTAATTTGAGTGCATCTCTCTTGTATTTGTTTTTTCTGGCAATTTCAGATTCCAATACTTAAGAAAGGCAAATTAACTGTCTCCTTGTATCGTTCTTTCTTGGATGTTGCTACTTGTCTTTATTATCGTGGCTTCTACGAAAGGGCAGATGTTCCTCTTTCCATGCTTCGGAATGGACCTTTGCCTATGGATTAATATTTCGGTCGCTATCCTGGGGAAAGAACTCAGCATAATTGGAGTTTGTTTATTGTCATGGCTTCTACGAAAGGGCAGATGTTCCTTTTTACATGGTTCGGAATGGACCTTCACCTATGGATTGATATTTCGGTCGCTATTCTGGGGAAAGAACTCAGCATAAATATTTGCTGTCTTTTGTTTCTGCCAAGATAAAAGTTACTGTCAATCATTTTGGGACCAAATCCTCGGTCGCACACTTCTCAGGCGCAATTCAGTCATGTGGATGTGGCAGTGACAAATATTTTTTTTTTAAAAAAATAATTCTCTCCCTTTCTCAAAAAAAAAAATAAAATAAAATAAAATTGTTGCCTTATATCTAATTTAACCAATCTGCCCCCTATCTAAAGTAAACAATTGCAGCAACCCTCTCTAAATCTACTAATAAATCAGCTAATGAATCGCAATAAGATTCTGGTGGTGCAGATAACTTTGAAAAGAAATATCAAGTTTATTGCTTAAAACATGCAATGTAATTAATAGGCTTGTTGCTTAAATTATTGATTAAATTGGAATTTGGCTGCACATAAATTTGAAAAGAAATCTTAAATCTTCTTGGGCTTCTACTTAGATTCTTCTCTTAAAAGATAGGCAATAATAAATAATGGTTGCAGGTGGGGGATGGGTTGATTGTGGTGGTAGTGAGTTAAGAAGATGATGAAATTTGAAGTAGTTGTGGTGGACTCGCAGGGTGCAAGGGCAAGGGAGTTGATGGTGGTGGTGATGAGTGAAGAAGATGTGAAAGAGGTGGCGGTGGTGGACTTACAAGATGTGCGACGGAGAAGACGAAGTAATATGTCTCAACGTGGATTATGTTGTGTGACCAAGTAGGAATCGTAATATGGGACCGAGGATTTGGTGCTAATCGTTTTCGATTTCCACACTAGACTGAAAACGCGGGATCACGAAAGAATAGTTATATATACTGTCACAAGTCCAAAAAACCAGAATTCAACTATTACTTTTACTGTATGGTCTTTACCATTCCTATTAACAGCAATAAATCCATACTCAATAACTCCAAGTCTTTTGCATCTACTGTTATGTATATTTTTTATTTGATTTTTTGGGTTCTGAATAATATTAAAAAAAAAAATGTAATCTTGTAGGGACCATTAATCAAAAGTCCCTCGCTAGCATATTTGCATAGGCCTTCATCAGTAGACAAATACAAGAAGAAAGCTAAACCTTTTCATTTACTAGTCACAAGTCTTACAGCAGACCAAAATTCATTAAAAAAAAGACACTTATCTTACATTAATTTAATCAAGTCTTACAGCTAGGCCAAGATTAGAAGAAAAATAAAGACAATAAAGAGGAAGTAGTACTAAGGGGACAACTCCAAGAATGACATCAAATTGCAGAGTGCTAGTTCATTGATTTATCAATCAGGCTAATCAAATTGACAAAAGACTACCTTACGAATACACCTTTCAAAATCAAGAATAATGGCATTTTTAGTTTTCATTGTTTCAGTGACAAAAGACTACGTACCACTACAAAAGACACTATCTTACATTCAAATTCTTATTCCAAAAAAAATCATCTTCTGAGCTTGGGATTGCGTTCAGATCAAACCAATCCATCAAAGGACAATCATCGACCAAGTTTGAGCAATGATCATTAACCATAGTACTTTGTACAATTTCGCTTGGTCGCTCCTCATCTCTACAATCCTTGTGATTTTAATGCTTTGATGCTGCTTCTACAAACTGAAATTGTAAAGGATCTTGAATAGTCAAACTAACTTGATTCTTTTTTCTTCAGCCGCTTGGCTGCCTTTTTTTGCCGGGTTGTATTTTGGCTCAAAACTCAAAGATATTGAAGTTTGGACAATGTCACTTAAGCATGTTTCTTATTCATAAGAGGCTATTGCTAGTACTTGTTTTGCAATCTAATGAGCACGCTGCTCAAATCATGGTTTAACTCATCATCTTAAGTCTCATTTTCAGTAAAAATAAAAATGACCTCTTGTATCAATTCGTCATTGGAATGTAAACTACAGAAGGTAATGTTCGTCCTCTTTAATGACTCATCATGTGTGCATACGGTAATTCCATAATTGCCATAAAGCTACGACTACAAACTGCTTTCTATGGTGAGATTTTCCATAGATTCAAATTACTTTGCCGACTCTTTCAAGGAAAAAGAAATTACAATCAATGCACAACTTCTCTAAAAAAGGGAATATTACACTTTAGAGAGACATGAAACTTTTCAGTTAACATCTTTACTCTAATTTCATGAATTTCATTGTCGATTAGACGATATATCTCTTTCTTTAACTATCAAAATATCTCCCATTGAAAGCAATACATTCTTTCTCAATTTTGAATATGCATCTTCTACCACTGATGAAGCACGATTTCTGAATACACAAAATTTTCTGTCCAAGCATTGACAAAATGCTTTTTATAAGGCAACCATGTATTTCAAATATAATTAAAAATTTTTAGCCTTTTATTTGTACGACAACTGTTTCTCTTTTTTTCTTTTTGTTTGGAATATAATTAAGCCACTGGTCATGGAGGCCAGTGGCGAGGGAGTTAAACCTGTACTTGGTAGATCAGAATTCAAATCTTGATTGGTAGTTTTGAGGTGGATAGGGAATAGGGGAGTAGGGGGAGGTTAAGAAAAAAAAAACTAATTTCATACCGAGTTTTTGCATTAGCATCTTCGATTTATTTTTTTTCTTTGTTTAGATGATGATGCAGATTTATGGATGGTGGTCCCCAGTCAATTTAGCTGCAGCTCATCCACCCATAGATGCTGCTCCATGGCTTTGAAATTATTTGAATTGAGAAATTTGACAAAAAATTTAAATTCACCTAAATAGTTCTAATTACTTGAATTATTTAAGAGGCATTTTAGTTTATAATTTATTAATCTAAATATAATTTACTACTAGAATAATTGGTGATTTACAATCCAAACGATAATCTAAAGTCTAAACAATTGAAGAAAATTTGGAAGACTTTCACAATTTTCATCAAATTTTCAATCCAAATGCAGCCTTTGTTTTTTCCTTATTTGATGGAGAGTAGAGTAGACTGATGCATTTGCTTTGGAAAAATTCCCCACATGCTGGCCAGAGGTTGTAGATCTATACACCATGGATTAACTAATCATTTGCTGTATAAAATTCACAACTTAGAATCAATTTTGCAATAGATTAATAGACTCAATTTTGTTATACAATAGTAAAGAAAAGAATGCAAAATGAGTAATTTTGTTTAGCATTCTGCAAATCCAAATGAGCTTCCTCTTCAATTTTTGTTATCCATTCTTACTATCCTAAAATTTGAATGTCGTATGTGGACAAAGTATGCCCAACTACTAGACATTCTTCATTCTTCTTTCTCTTTCGTGCCTTTTTAAATTGTTTTCATTTTTCCTTTCCTCATTTTACTTCTCTTTTTCCTACATGCTCCAAAAATAAGTTTCCATAGGGTTTTGGTTCGATTTAGCTTTTGTTTTCGTTTTCTCCTGCATACACCAAAATTGGTCTGTTTGGACAGAAGACTATTTGTCAAAACTAGTTTACTTATATTATCAATATATTTTTCAACCATCTTATCTCACATAACAAGCGCTCAAAGGCTTCATCAGGTCCTGTATCAAGGCTTATTTGCAAAGTGCCTCAGAATGGGAGCAGACAGAAGCCAAATTATTGAAGTTTTAAGTTATCTGACTAATCCCCAATGTCTAGCAGAAATCAATGTGGAGTATAAGAGGCTGTGCTCTGCTTCATAACACGTGCCAACCATGTCAATGCAGTTCCGACTAGCAAATATTTTTTACAAACAAAATGTCCTTATTTGAAGATACCGCTATTTTGTCTGCGAGTTTCTTTAATAGTTTATGGCGGAAACTACAATTCAGTTGTTCTTAGCAAAGTCACTGCTGATGCTAAAGCTTTTTGTCCAGAGCTCACTGAGGCATTTCATCTAGAGTTTTACGGTTGAGTCTTCACTACACGGATCTGGCATGAGTAAGCAGTTGGTTCCTACTTTTAGTTTGATTGGTAAGTAAAAATTACTTGAGGGAAAGTCATTGATGTTGTGGCTGCATCTTCCTGTAAATATGTGTTGTGATGTATAGCATTGGCACTTCAAATGTATATTGCAACAAACCCATGTTGCCTTGAACATTTTTCTGTTTTACAGCTTGAATCAGCTCCAGTGAAGCTAAAATTGCCATATTGACAGGTGTCGAGCCTGTGCAATAATACTTAATAAACCTAACTTGCCAATAAAACTACCAAAATCCAATTCCAAGTACTGGAGGAGGGACTCCGGATGTGCAATGGGTTACTAGCTTCACCCTGATTCCAAGGAGTATACTTGATCTGATATACCAGAATTGAACTAACTTGTGTATAGTGGCAAATAGGGTTGTCTCCACAGGGACTGGGAGAAATTTGTTTTTTTCTCAAGCATAGGAAAATGGGGGATTTTTTGAGATAATAAGTAATTAATTAAAAATCAAATAACAAAGCCAAATAACTAAAATAAAAGAGAGTGAAATATATGAGAGATGAGTTCTAGCCAAAAATCCAACTACTCAGACACAGTCCACATACCTGATCATTGATGCAATGTTAGTTCATTTAATTTATTAATAGGCTGGTTATAGCCGCCGGAAACCTCTCAAACGACCAACTCTTCCTTAGATTTTAGGTAAGTAAGGTACGCCCGTTAAATACCCCTAATTAAGAAACAACCCTAGGTACGCCCATAGGATTTAATTTCTCAATTGCACTAAGAACTAGAAAAGTCCAAACCCTAACCAACAAACACAGGGCTCATTCAGATTAGATTATGCGTTCTCCTAACGTGTGTTAACGTTAGTCGCCACTAATATTAATCTACTAAACAATTACGGATTTAGCAAATTAATTGGCGATAAACTATTAAGTCAATTCGAATGTCGAGCTCTTAACATCCAATCAACAAAATAATCATAGGAACATAAAATAAAGAACACACAAATACCAAAGAATTAAACGAACAAGAGATAAATCAGTTAGATATCACAAATATCTTGGACTGTGTCGTCGAATTGATCTTTGACTAGACGAAGAGATTAGCCACACATGACGTGAGAAATTCCACAAGAGATTTCAATGAGAATTGACAAAGCCATCCGTTAATTTCTTGAAGTAAAAATGGCGAAAGAAAGAGAAAAAGACCAAAGCTATCGCTAGCTTGTTTCTCCTGTTTTAATGCCTTCCGCGGAAAAGCAAAAGAACAGAGAACCACTAGTCACAATCTTCAATTATTTTCTTATGCTTCCTGCGGACTAATCTATCAACCAAAGAATATTCCTAATCGAGAAAGTTTCCTAAGTCCTCAGAAAAAAACTACTAAGCGAAATAGGAAAGTTCTAAAAGAGGTCAAACTCTTAATTTCCTAATACAAATATTAAAGTAGTTTCCTAATAAAAATAAACTACTAAATAAGAAAGCAAGATAACTAATTCCAGCACGTCTTCAAATTTGGAATTCCCAATTCTTAGAAACTGCCCACGTGGACCTGGAATCTTGACACCTCAGCCATGAACATCCGAATTAGGCGTGCCCGCGCCTAACTGTCAGGACCACTTCTGGAATTGCAGCTCTTTAACACCTTTTTCACAATTTCCTGCATTTAACCACCAAATACACAAATTCAGTAGAATCCACCCAATAATACAATTTTAGCCTAGATAATTAGGAAATATCAACACAATGAATCAACTAAAATTCACCCTGTCACGTATCAACTTCAAGATTCTGATAAGAAGGATATTCGCATATCAGCATTCTGTGTTTTCAAGTGGTAGCAGTTCACTGCTAAGAGCATGTTTGCCTTCGATTCTTCTTCATTAATTACATGTGTACAAGTGGTTGAGAAAATAGAATTTAAATAAAAACAAAAAGAAAACAGTACATAAAGATGATTCTTGAAACGTATGCAGCATGTTAATTCGAACAATTATTCCCATGAGTTCACCTTTTTTTTTTTTTTAAATTACTTCTTTACTCAATGGATATTGTGAGCTTTATCTTGTAAAGTACTTATACTTTCCTAAATTCCTTTCTGAAGTGCTCATATCTATCAGGTTTATGCACATATTTTCACAACCGACGTTGAATTCTACTGATGTATTTTGTTTTCTTTGTTGAAAGTTTTAGAGTTTCTTTTAGTAGTAATTTTTACTATTGACAAACATTTTTGGGCTTTGTATCGTCAGCAGGTATGAAATTTCCAAAGAGCTACTCTTAAGTATTCAATGCTATCGTCATAATCATAAGCCTGTTTTTAATTAATGCAATGAGGTTCATCATATTTAAGTAATTGATTCATGTAGAGCAAGGACTCAGCTTAGTTGAGGTTTGTGCAATTTCATCCGGTTGCTATACATGTTTAAAATTTTGGTGTGCAAATATACATCACAATATATATTGTATTGAATATCTGTCAAATGTTTTATTCATGTACACCATTTTTACTTTGAATACAATAATATAATATAATTGTGCACCAAATAATGTAATATATACAATAACTAGGATTGATGCATACTAGACAAGCTTTGGTACCATCGCGTAGATTTTTTTTTAACTACCAAAAAGGTAAAAAAAAAAAAAAAAAAAAGAAGAAGAAGAAGAAAGGGAAGCTTTCTCTAAGTGTCCAATTTCTGTAGGCATAACACAAAGGTTGCGTTTTGTGAAATAGGTAAAGAGGACATATCGTAATGTGCATGTATCCACCGAATTGATTTTCCATTTCGTATTAGAACAAGTGTGTATCAAACGCTGAAGAGTCAGAATCACATTAAACTTGATGCATTTTTTTCCATTGGGTACTGACTTTTGCCTCTCAGTGTTATTTTCCACCGATTAAACCATTTTGCTTAAGATCACATAAAAATCTTAATCCAAGTATCCTTGCAGGAAATTACAACAGATCATCCCTAAATAAGAAGGACAAATACTTTTTCTGCAGTTGTATGAATCACTTAACATTTCTCCTTCAAATGATATTCTTGAAATTCATATTCAAAACTACACAGAACATTAGATCACATGAAAGTAATGTGGTTGCACTCTATGTAAAACCATTGAAAAAATTGCAATGAATTTCATTATCTCCCCTCGAGTACAGTGACAGTTACATCATTCGTTGGGCGTTTCTCCACTGGATCTTCAGCATCATCCATACTACTCTCTGCATAGAAACCTGCAGGCTGTTTAGGTTGGGGTAGCACCATAGTCTCACTGTCCAACATCGACACCACAGAGGACATGGTTGGTCTGTCTTCAGGGCAGCGCTGCACACACAAGAGGCCTACTCGGATGCATCTCTCTACCTCTACTGTGGTAAATGAGCCTTCCATCAGCTCATCTATCAGATGGCAAGCTTTCCCTCCACTCCAGAGTTTCCAAGCCTGACGAGCACGAAAACAAGTTTTTATATCCACAGATTATTTGTGTGTACGAAGGAAAATCTATGAGCTTACATGTCCCAATAGATTACGGTCGTGATCAGGATGGTATAAATCTCTGTTCCTTCTGCCACTAACTATTTCCAAGAGCAATACTCCGAAGCTGAAGACATCCGATTTCATTGAATATAGCCCACCGGTCACGTACTCAGGTGCCATATAACCACTAGGTATGCACAAGTAGTGTTAGATGACACAAACAAAGTAAGAAGTGTTGGCTGAAGGAAGAGGTCCAGGTAGATGATCAAAGAAACAATAGGCATGCTTACTGAGTCCCGATAACCCTGGTGGTTTTGGCTAAAAGCTGCTCCTCTCTAAAAGCTCTTGCAATCCCAAAATCAGAAATCTTAGGATTCATCTCACTGTCTAAAAGAATATTGCCGGCTTTCAGGTCCCTATGAATGATCCTCAATCTTGAATCTCTATGAAGGTAGAGAAGCCCCCGGGCAATCCCGATAATAATGTAAAATCGCCTCATCCATGTAAGCTCTTTCCTTGTGGTACCATCTGCAGCAACTTCTAATCAAATGACCAGATAGCCCTCTAATATAGAGGAAAACATCAGGTAAAACAGAATTTCATTTTCTTCAAGTGGAATTCAATAAGCAAGAGAGTCTGAGATTGTTTACCATAAATGTAGTTGTTCAAGCTTTTATTGGGCATGTACTCGTAAATAAGCATCCTCTCTTCACCATCAATGCAGCATCCCAAGAGTCTAACTAGATTCCTGTGTTGAAGTTTGGAAATCAAGATAACTTCATTTTTGAATTCAGTTAGCCCTTGCTTGGAATTTAGGGAGAGCCTCTTCACCGCAATATTTTGTCCTGTTGCAATTTGGCCCTGTAAATTTCAGAAAAGGTTTCCAAGTATTATTCCTGTTCAATGTGCACAGTTATTTGTACAGTGAATTACCCCCGCCCCCCCCCCTCTCTGGCGGGGCTCTCTCTTTGTGGACGATGTGTGGTAACTATAAGAAAAACAACATTCCCTACTATTTGTTTAGGATTAGGATGACAAGTCCAGGATTGATTGCAGTGGATCTCTCTATCTATTTTATAGGTCCCTCTCCAAATGAGCCTGATGAACTACCCCCTTATATTTGTTAACAATAGCTAATGCAGCTACATGTTTTAGTATACCTTGTAAACAGGTCCAAAACCACCCTCACCGATCTTGTTTGAGTCAGAAAACTGGTTGGTTGCTTCTGCAATGCTAATCATATCAAAAGTCGGTGATTCAATCTCTTCCATACTACTAGATCTGGGCTCAGATTTTTTTCCTACATCTCCAATTTGTTCAACATTAGACCAAAAGTAGCAAATAAAAGGGTCCTGGAATCTCACATTAGATAAAGCACATCAAAGGGGTGCCACATAACCACACAGTCAACAAGGTTCCCCTTATAAGTGGGTTTATATGAAACTGTGTACTACTTATATGCCAATACAAGAGTTAAAAATTGAAATGCGGCAGAAAAATTCTTAAAAGATTCTATACAGATGTACACATTTGTTTCTGCCACTGAAAAACCATAGTTTGACTTTTGCTGACAGTAATAATTCAATATCCTGTGTAATACATCACTTTGGCTAATCATATGGCAGTCACAGAAGGAAATTAACAGTCAGATTCGGGGTCTAAAGGCTGAAATATGTTTGGAGCTTATGGTCCTGATACAAATCAAAAGAAAAAGTGGAAAGAATACGTCAAGCAAAGAGATTACCTCTGCTGTAAATTTTTTTTCTCCACACAACATATAAGGCTCCAAGAAACATCGGAAAAGTCACAGACACAGAAATTGTTACCATCATGAGGCGTTTTCTTTTAGAATGTGATGATGATTCTACAACAAGACATGGACAAAATGTCACAGCAAGCAAAAGGATCATCTCCAAATGAACATAGAAGAAATAAAAAACTGTTAGAATAAAGAAATGATACCAATGTCCTCAGCTGGAATGCGGACATGAAAAGTCAGATTATTGTAGATAGCAAGCCTGTGTAAATCAAATAAATCCTCATACCAGAACCAGCAGTTACCATTCTCACCTCCACTGGTGTCTCCAGTGGAATAAGCTGTGCAGGAGCAATTCTTTAAACACTCCTTTTGGCAATCATCGAGGTTCCTATTAGAGTAGATACTGAACCGAACCGTGTCAGGTATTTTAATTCCAGTAATCTTAAGAAATCCTTCATTCTGTGGACAGTTTAAGGGGTGTTTCCTAATGCAACCATGTGACAAAACAAGCATATTACTGTCTTCAGGATCCTTAGGCTTGTACCCAGTTAAACAGCTGCATGGCTGAGGATTGTATGATGTGCATATAGCATTTGGGCCACAGGAGTTGTAATTTTCACAAATTCCACTAGGGTGATTGATTATCTCAAACCACGTAAGGCTTTTGTTGTCCCAAATTAGGCGTTGAAGGGTTCCTGTATAACTCAAGAATAGAATTGACAAATCATTATACGGATCAAACTCATAGTAATCCTCTTCTGGAGTAGATATGAACTTAGGCTTGAAGAAAACATTTGCTGAACTTGAGTCGTATGATCCAGCTCGGAATATCTTTCTCGTACCCTTTTGCAAGATTAATTGGGGAAATATGCCACGATCATTGCCAAAATAGAATTCCCCAGGCGAAGGGTCCTCTTCACTCTTCCAAGATGTTAAATACCTGTTCAAGCCAATTCTAATATCCCATCCCAATTTCATGCCAGCTAAAAGTGTATCTGAAGGATGATCGAAGCTCTGCCAAAGATAGGTCTGATCAGATTTAGTATCACTTTCATACCTAAGAACGAGATTTCCTGAGTCCAGAAGCTGTGCTAGAGTAGCTGTACTGGAGATGTTCAAGACATTTGTAGACCAGGCCCTTTTTCCTTGGGAGTTTTCAAGTATCAAGTTGCCGTCATTTCCAATCTTCAAAACTCCTGATGAATCATGCAGAGGAGAGTTTCTATTGGCAATCCAAACTACTGTCTTTACTGGGATTTCATTATACCATATCCCCAAGTATCGTAAATTAGAGTTTTGAGGAGTAAAGAAACCAAGCTTAAATTTCTTGCCTTCAGATACTAAGCTGGAGCTATCATTGAAAACTTGGTTTTGATTGAGCCTGTCATTTGCTGCCAATGTTTTTGTTGGGTACAAAACTGCAAAAGAAATCTGGCACAGTATGTAGAAGAGATGGTGTCTAGTGAACTGCATGATGTTGCGTATCTACTTAGCAGTCATCAAACTGTGCTTGAACTTGGAAGTTATTGTTAGTGCAAAGCTAGAGATCGATTCTTGAGGCCATCCATTTCAGAAATGGCCGAAGCAATAATGGTATAGTGGGGTAGAAAAAAAAATCTGCCAATTTATTGCTTTTTGGCTTTGAACTAAAGCCTTTCTTCTTTCCTTAAAAGTATTATAGCTAGACAAGGATGGTAATGGAGCTTCATCAGTCAAGCGGGATAGGTACTCAGTAGTCAGCAGTATTCCGTCAATCTCTACTCCTTGAATGATTTAATGCACTTTGGACTATTTACCTCTTATTACTTTGTTTATGCACCATTCATTTGGACCTTGATTTCTATCATACGGTAATGACTATGTACTCCAGCTAAATATGCTCAGGACCAATTTTCCGGATGAATATTGGTTCACTCATTCTCACATCTTCATTAATATTTTCTTGTTCATGTCTCCAATTAGATTCCTGATAGGGAGAGAATTGTAAGTGTTAATTGAGAATATTTGAACTAAATTTCCCCCATTTATTGTGCAAAGAATTGGGTTACTGCTGATAATTTGTTTTGGTGTCACTTGCAGGTCTTGGGTATTGAAAGTGGTGTTTATTGACAAAATTCCAGAAGACTTTCAATTCCAAAGTATGCCTGTGTCAGAGAACAGGGAGTCGAGCAGAAAAGACAGGAACCTGGAAGCTGAAACTCGGGTTACAGGCCAATATATTTGCTGAAGTAATTGGAAGGGTACTTTGGCCACGTGGAAGGCAAAACAAGAAGGCGGTGGACATTGGGAGAAGTCAGACGTACGTGGTTTCCTGGTCGTGGGGGAATTACAGAAGCAAAGTGGACTAGGACTCCTTGTTTTCCCTGGGCCCCTATGAGTTGAGACCAATATATAGAATTTCCTTTCTTTCGGTGGAATCATCTTTAGCCCAGTACTTTAGTAGTAGTTTTTTTGGCTTCTGTTTTCCGCCGCCACATAGATAGGAAGTAGAGGCAAATTTATCAGAATAATGTTAAAACCAAAATTTATCCGTCATCTGGTGACGATTTTTTTTGATTTCTCCATCAAGCGGTGCCGCACATTTGATGTGCGGCACCGGAAATAATTTCAATTTTTTTTCCGTATTTGACTAAAAAAAATTGTGGGGGCATGTGTGCAATTTCTCAGAAATTTTGCTTACCGGTGCTGCACATTCAATATGCGGCACCGGTAAGCAACCAAAAACAAAAAAATCCACTAGAGGGGTGCCGCATATTTAATGTGCAGCACCCCTCACATTTATTAAAAAAAATTTCAAAAAAATAAGAAGGAAAAACTGAAAGACGTTCTAGTAAGTTATCCCATAAGGATTTCATCAGTTACAGAACTCACATTTATTTTAAAAAAAATTTATTAGGGGTGCCGCACATTCAATGTGCGGCACCCCTCACATTTATTTTAAAAAATAAAAAAAATTTTTATTAAGGCAATGGCCTCGGAGGATAACGATACATGTCAGACAGAGAGCTATCAAGTGATGCTGCTGAGCTCAATGATGCTACTCCCTGAGTGGATGAAGGAATAGCATGTTGGTCTTCCCTGTGAAACAAGGATGTATACTGCAAGTACGAAAATTAGAAGTTCCCAAGTCAAGTCCTCCGAGGCCATTGCCCTAATAAAATTTTTTTTATTTTTTTTTAATAAATGTGAGGGGTGCGGCACCCCTAATAAAAATTTTTTAAAAATAAATGTGAGTTCTGTAACTGATGAAATCCTTAAATGATGAAATCCTTGTGGGATAACTTACTAGAACGTCTTTCAGTTTTTCCTTCTTATTTTTTTGAAATTTTTTTTAATAAATGTGAGGGGTGCCGCACATTAAATATGCGGCACCCCTCTAGTGGATTTTTTTGTTTTTGGTTGCTTACCGGTGCCGCATATTGAATGTGCGGCACCGGTAAGCAAAATTTCTGAGAAATTGCACACATGCCCCCACAATTTTTTTTAGTCAAATACGGAAAAAAAATCGAAATTATTTCCGGTGCCGCACATCAAATGTGCGGCACCGCTTGATGGAGAAATCAAAAAAAATCATCACCAAATGACGGATAAATTTTGGTTTTAACATTATTCTGATAAATTTGCCAGGAAGTAGACTAGTACTTTTGTTCTTGAGTTTTTTTTTTTTTTCGTCTTTCGTTTTCCGTTTCGTCTTCCGTCTTTTTCCCATTGCAACATAGATTAGCATAGACTATTATTTCTTTTTGTTTTCTTGGTGGTGGCTCGTAGACATTAGACCAGTACTTTTGTTTTACTTCTCAATTCCAGTAGCTCCTATTTCTAATTGACGGTTTCGGATAGCAAGTACGGTTGTTTCTTTTTCTCTCGTGGAATCAAATTGCTTGAGGATCATTGATTGTGTTAGCGACATAATGCGTGGCTAAATCTCATTCCTAGTTGAGGGATAATCAAGGCATGGTACACAATAATTGTGAGATCGTTCTAATTGTCTATTTTTAATTTATACGTTCATGGGTATTTAATTATTCTCTATTTTTCCCTGAGTTATTATTATTAGGATTTATTGATTAATGTGACCAGTTGTTCAATTGTCTAAATAATTGATACCAATTAAGGTGTTGGCGCATCGCCTTTAAGCATCTTGATTAGTGGTAAATGAGATAATTTCACCGCCTCGAAAGCAGTCTAATCTGGATCGTAGGGATAATTAATCTAGTCTAAATAAACCTGCATGTGTGTTTATCCACTAGAATTGGGTCTTTTTAATTTCTAATGCTGTGACTACATTAAATCCTATGAGCGTCTCTAGGGTTGTCTAAATAATTGATAGCCAATTAAGGTGTTGGCGCGTCGCCTTTAAGCATCTTGATTAGTGGCAAATGAGACAATTTCACCGCCTCGAAAGCGGTCTAATATGGATTGTGGGGATATTAATCTAGTCTAAATAAACCCGCATGTGTGTTTGTCCACTAGAATTGAGTCTTTCTAATTTCTAATGCTGTGACTACATTAAATCCTATGAGCGTCTCTAGGATTGTCTAGTTCACAAGAGGATAGTTTATGAGCGTTTTTGGACTACTGTATAATTAAGGAAAGATTGGTGGTTGGATGCGTCGCTTGGCCACTACAACCAATTTATTCGTGAACGTCTGAATATTTCCATGTATCTATGATCAGTTGTGTGCACTGGTGCTAAGATTCATTCCTTGACTAGGTTGTTTTAATTAATTATTTCTTGTGTTATTTGATTCTTGCATACTTGCTTAAGTAGAATTTCATCTTTTATTCCTTTTTAATTATTTGTTATCTAATCCAAAACCCCTCAATTTCCCTGTGTGATTTATCTACCAGTTCCCTGAGGAGACGACCCTACTTTCCCTATTTACAAATTAATCCAAATTTCTTGAATTAGTTCTGGTATATCAGACTCAGTATACTCCTTGGAATCAGGGTGAAGCTAGCAACCCATTGCACATCCGGAGTCCCTGCTCCAGTACTGGAATTAATTTAAGATTGTTTTTGTTGGCAATTAGGCTATCTATTTAACTTTATTTTTGGAGGTTTGACACCCACCAATTCCTAATTCATTTACCCCAAACGAGTTTCAGTACTACTTATTTTATTATGCCATAAAAACCTTTCCTCCATCTTTATTGCTTTCACTCTAACCTTTACTCTGGTTTTCTTCTCCCTGGTTAGTTGTCTGTCACTTCCTTGATTTTATTGCTGATTTATTTGTTTGTTTCATGTTCAGCCTTTAATGCTTTCCTCGCACTCATGTATTTATTTTTCATTTACCGATAAAAAAGCCCCACGTGGATATATAATAATCCCTCTTAATAATTTACATGTTAAGTGGAGCCCACTTGGCATGTTAAATGAAATCAAATGCGACCGTCATATGTTCACATAGCACCTTTCCATTTGTTCTGGAACAACTATTAGGCATGTTTAGTAGTTGTTCCAAACCTACATAAAGTTTTCTTGAGTTTAAATTTTCACCCTTCTCAATTTTTGTTATCCATTTCTTACCACCCTAGAGCTTGAATGTCATTTTTGGACAGAATCAAGGTTTTTAGAATTGAGATTTTATCTTGGGTCGTTTTTTACTTTGCAATATCGGATCGTGGAATCGATCGATTTTACAAAAAACATAAAAAATAGTCTTACTAATAATTTTGAAATTTGCAATTCACATATACAGCAATAAATAATGCAACTCATGTATAATTAATAGAATAATATTGTTAATTGATGTTAAAATTGTATTATCTAAAGTATTTGGGGTAGTCTAAAAATTAAATAAAAATTTTGAAACTATATGTGACATATTATAAATGAATTTGATTAAATTAAAAATATTGTTCTTTTTTATTTTGAATCCAGATGCAAATTACTGGACAAAATAGTTAGAAAAATTGACTTTATATATATATATATATATCATTTAAGTATTTATTAATCAGGTAATTAAATACCAATTTTTTTAGGTAAGAATTAGCATAAGATAATTATGTGAATTTAAAGTTATTTGAATCTGTCTCTAACGCAACAAATAGCATTCTGAATTTTCTATGCAAAGTTATAGTCAAATTATTAGAATTTTCATCATAATATTTTAAAATGGTAGGATTGTATCAAAATCGGATCGAAATCGAAAGTCATGATTCGGATCATCGAATCGTAGGATCTCACGATCTGGATCGCGATTCTAATAACTATGGACAGAATATGCCCCATTATTAGATATTCTTTGTTCTTCTTTCTCGTTCGTCCCTTCTTAAATTGTTTTCATTTTTCCTTTCCTCATTTTTTACTCTCTCTTTTTTCCTACATGCTCCAAAATTAAGTTTCTAAATTCTAATATGGTTTTTGTTCGCTTTAGCTTTTGTTTTCTTTTTCTCTTGCATGCACCTAAACAATATGTTTGTTGTCGTCCATCTTGGCATTTTGGTAATTTGAAGTTTCTATCTAATTATGTTTGAGTTTATCCAAAGAGTTTCGTTTGAGAAAATTATCATATTAAGGATGTATGGAGCATTTAATTCGTTCTTCTTTCCAGGGTTCTTCTCTACTTGTGCTGTTATTGCAACATATATGCCAGGCAGGCGGCTGAAGAAACGAGCAAAGCAAAGGATTTGGTCAATTGGCGTGTTTTATTTCGATTCTTTTCTTAAAATGCACAGTGACCAAAACACATCCCATCTCATCAGAAAGCATTTGTGATTGGTTTTGACTCACTTCTCCCACGTTTACGTCAATTGACTCTAAGACGCCAGTATAAGACTGCAATTTTATTTTCATTTGTAGTAGTTTCGGCCAAATTTCCAAAACTTTTGCAATTGGAAGTTGAAAAGGTAAGAGGGGCCACGCCATTTTCGTGATTGCTCATCAGCATTTCTGGTGAAGTACAATATTTTGCAGCAGCTAATCAAGCGGACTATTCAATACTCTTGACGTGGTAGTTTTGTTTTTATCACTGTACGCTGGGGATATGATGCTGCAGCCTGAATTGTGCTAACAGCTATTTCTACGTTAAAGAACTATCCCTAGTTCTATGCTTTACAGAAAAGAAAAATGACTTGAACAAGTAGCTGGAATTCTTGGCTGAAACAATTCAATTTCAAGAAATTCCTTACCTACCATCTAAAAAAGTGATACTAAGATCATTTGTAACAGGGTTTTCTTTGTCCCACAAATCTTCAATTTCTTTCCACTTCTTTCTGCATAGAAACCAGGCTGCTTAGGTTGGGGCAAGATTGCATTCTCACTATTTAACATCAAGACCACAGTGGACATGGTTGGCCTGTCTTCAGGGTGCAGCTGCACGCACAAGAGGCCTACTTGGATGCACCTTTCTACATCTGATACCGGAAAGGATTCTTCCATTATCTCATCTATCAGTTGATTGTAAATTAACATAATAATATAAATGTATACAGCGGAAATCTAAATAGATTACCTCCATCATATACATGTATACAGCGGAAATCTAAATAGATTACCTCCAGCCATTGTCGTCAAATAGAAATTGGTACCCAAGTCTTCTTGTCCTCTTTTTCAAGTCATCTTGTCCTTTCTCTTTCTTTTCTAAACTAACAAGTTACGTGGAAGAAGAAGATTTGTAGATGAAATTTAGATTAAGGGCCAATCTATGCCTAAGCAAAAAACCATGATTTGATGGAGTGTCACAAACTATTTATAGATTTGGTTAGGAACTCTTACTGGTAAATATCAACATCCCTAGGGTTTCCTTCTATCAAGAAAATCATACCATAATTCATAACTGAAAATAAAATCTTTGATTATTTGATTGATTTGATTGGTGATTCGATTGAGTGATATATCAATCAATAGAATATACCAACCAATTACCATTAAATGGGAAATATTCAATTAATGATTGACAAAATATATCAATTAAGCAAGATATCAATCAATCATGTGGGTTATAATTGCCTCTAAAAGAGGCTAGTTTTGCATTCTCTCACTTGACCCACATATAATAGTCAAATAACTTCATGAGTGACTAGATATTTAAAATGGCCAAAATTTCTCATTTTCACTCAATAGTTATGTAATAGTTATTTAATTAGAAAGTAATAATATTCGAATCATGGCGGTTATGTTCTTACCACGAACACTTCCTTCCATGTATTACAATAATATTTTACTTTCAAGACAAACTTTACAAGTGACTTCATACAAGTTACTCAAGGTCCAACTTTATAGATCAAAAGATTACTTCTTCATACATGTATTAGTTTCAATGTGTGCTTACATGTAGAATTACTAACAAATGTCTAGACACAAATGGTCAAAATATAGAAATAATCTAGAATGAGCTACTGAGTCCCATATGAGTCGTATTATCCTGAAAGACTTTACTCGGCAATCCTTTAGTCATGGGATCAGTAATTATTAATTCAATATTAATATGCTCAATGATTATTTCTTACTTTTTTAACATGATCTCTGACCATTAAAAACTTGATGTCGATGTGTTTGTTTTGACTAATACTCTTATTGTTCTTAGCAAAGAACACAGTAACAGAGTTGTCACAAAAGATCTTTAATAGCCTACACACTGAATGTACCAACCTTAGGCTAGATATGAAGTTCTTTAGCCATAGAGCCTGTGATGTAGTTTCATAGCATGCAATGAATTCTGCTTCCATTATGGATGATGCAACAATTGTTTGTTTTACACTTCTCGAAGATACAGCTCCTCCAGCCAAAAGGAATACGTATGCTGAAGTAGATTTGCTTGAGTCCATACATCTAGCAAAATTTGAATTAGAATATCCAACTATCTACAAATAATCAGACTATCTGTATGTAAGTTTGTAGTCCTTGGTCCCTTGCAGATACCTTAGAACTCTTTTAGCAGTTTTCCAGTGATTGTTTCCAGGATTGCTCTGATATCTGCCTAACATTCCTACTGCGAAAGCAATATCCGCTCTGGTACAGACCTGAGCATACATGAGACTTCCAACAAGCGAAACATATGGAATGTTATCCATCTCTTTTTGTTTCAATTCATTTTTAGGACATTGATCCAAACTGAATTTCTCTCCTTTAACAATATGAGCTGCAATTAATAAGCAATGCTTTATCCCAAATCTTTTCAGAATCTTTTCAATGTAGGCCTTTTGAGATAACTCAAGAATTTTTCTTGTTCTATCTCTGTAAATCTCTATGCCAATGATATAAGAGGCTTCACCCATATCTGTCATTTCAAAGTTTTGTGTAAGAAACTGTTTGGTTTCACACATCAAACCCACATGATTACTTGCAAGGAGAATATCATCTACATATAAGACTAAAAATAAATATTTGCTCCCACTTATTGATAGAGAGATATTGGTATATGTTAATTGTGGGTATTTGGACTAGATTTCTGCCATTTATTGTGCAAAGAATTGGGTTACTGCTGATGATTTATTTTTGTGTCACGTGCAAGCCATTGGTGTTAAAAGTAGTGTTTAATGGCAAGATTCCAGAAGACTTGTAATTCCAAGGCGTGCCGGTGCCAGAGAATAGGGAGCTAAGCTGATTAATGAGCCGTTGGAAGCTGAAATCTTGGTCGCTTGCCAATACACCTGCTGGAGTAATTGGAAGTCTTGTCTAATTAGGAAGTGTTTCCCTTGGAGAAATGGGCAGTGGATTAGGAAGAAAAGTTTCATGCAAATTGGAGACTCACACAAGGACCGGCATGTGTTTCCTTATCTTGTGAGACTACCAAAACAATTAGGGAAGGCACATGGAGGCGGTGGGAAGCTGGAGAGAAGTCAGAAGTTGTTTCCTTGCCTTGGAAGGATTCCAGAAGTGTATTGGCCTAGGAACTCTTGTGTTCCTTGCGGGCTCGACAATTAGAAGACCAATATATAGGAGTTTCTTTCTTTCGGAGGAGATCATTCTTTAGCCTAGTACTTTGAGTAGTAGTTTTCTTGCTTTTGCTTCCTTCATCACGTAGAGTAGATCAGTACATTGATACTGCTTTGAGTTTCCCTTAGTTTTTCGTCTTTTGTTTCCGTCGTTCCGTCTTTCGTCTTTTCCCGTTGCAACATAGCTTAGATAGACTATTATTTCTTATTGTTCTCCTGGTGGTGACTCGTAACATTAGACTAGTACTTTTGTTTTACTTTTCAATTCCAGCAACTACTCCAATTGACGATTTGTTCGTTGCAAGTGCAATCGCTATTTTTCGTGGAAGCGAATTACATGAAATTTATGAAGTGCAAGGCAGTGATGAGGCGTGGCTAAATTCCGTTCCTAGTTGAGGAGTAATCAAGGCGTGGTGCACAACAATTGTGAGATCGTTCTAATTGTCTATTTTTAATTTCTATGTTCATGGGTATTTAATTATTCTCTATTTTTCATGAGTTACTATTATTTGGATGTATTGGATAATTAGGCCGTTGTCCAATTGTTTGAATGATATATAGCCAATTAAGGTGTTGGTGCGTTGCCTGTAAGCAACTTAATTAATGGCAAACGAGACAATTTCACCTCCTTGCAAGTGGTCTAATCTGGATCGTGGGAGTAATTAATCTAGTCTAAATAAACCCGTATGTGTGTTTGCCACTTAGAATTGGGTCTATCTAATTCCTAAAACTGTAACTATATTAAATCCTATGAACGTCTCTATGGTTGTCTAGTTTACAAGAGGGTAGTTTATGAGCGTCTCTGGACTACTGTATAATTAAGGAGAGATTGGTGGTTAGGCGCGTCGCTCGACCACTATAACCAATTTATTCGTGAGCGTATGAATATTTCTATGTGATCAGTTGTGTGCACCGGTGCCGAAATTGATTCCTTGACTAGGTTGTCTTAATTAATTGTTTCTTGTGTTATTTAATTCCTGCATCTTGCTTAATTGGAATTTCAGCTTTGCTACCTTTTTAATTATTTGCTATCTTCTCCAAAATCCCCAATTTTCCTGTTGATCAATCTACCAGTTCCCTGAGGAGACAACCCTACTTGCCTTGTTTACAAATTAATTTAATTTTCTTGAATAAATTCTGGTATATCGGGTTCAGTATACTCCTTGGAATCAAGGTGAAACTAATAACCTGTTGCACATCCGGAGTTCTTGCTCCAGTACTGGAATTAATTTGAGATTGTGTTTACTGGCAATTAGGCTTTTTATTTTAACTTTATTTTTAGAGGTTTGACATCCACCAAATTTTGGCGCCATTGCCAAGGACTTAGTGTTTTAAGTGATTTATTACATAGGTTTTATTTTTTTGTTTATGCCTCGATCTTCTCATACAGGAGAGCTTGAATTTGATTCAGAGATCGAGAAAATTGCAAGCAGGTTGACAAAGGAGACAAAGTTGCGCAAGCAACAAGCTTCAACAGCATCACCTTCTGGAATTGAGTAAGAGTTTGCTTCAAGTGATTCATCGACTGAATTCGAAGAAGACGACTTGAATATACCCAAAGAAGCAATGGCATCCCAAAGAACCTTGAGGGAGCTAGCAACTCCCAATGTTAATCAGCAGTCTCTATGCACTATGTATTTTGACGCTGGAGAGGCATTTGAACTTAAGTCTGGTTTGATCGTCTTACTGCCTACTTTTCGTGGTGTTGCAGGTGAAGACCCGCACAAGCACTTGGAGGAGTTCCATGCGGTGTGCTCCACGATGAAACCTCAAGGAGTCACTGAAAACCAAATAAAGTTGCGTGCCTTCCCTTTGTCCTTGGCAAACAAAGCTAAGGATTGGCTTTTCTACTTGCCATCGGGGTCCATAACCACATGAGAAGGATTGAAGCAGTAATTTCTTGAGAAATTCTTCCTCGCCTCTAGATCCGCCAATATAAGAAAAGAAATATGTGGAGTTAGGCAGGCTAATGGAGAGACTCTTTATGAGTATTGGGAGCGTTTTAAACAATTGTGTGCCAGCTACCCTCACCATCAAATCCCTGATTAGCTTTTGATACGATATTTCTATGAGGGATTGTCACCCATGGATAGAAGCATGGTAGACGCAGTCAGTGGAGGTGCTTTGGTTAACAAGACCACTGATGAACTGTTGATTTCCAATATAGCTGAAAATTCTCAACAGTTTGGAGTGAGAGCCGATGGAGCAATGAGAAGGGTCAATGAAGTGAACGATTCTGACCTAGAAGGTAAACTATCTGAGTTGACCACCTTGGTTCGCCAAATGGCTATAGGGCAATTACAGACAGTGAAAACCTGTGGGATCTGTGTTGCTCCCGAGCATATGATTGATATGTGCCCGACTCTCCAAGAAGACTCACATTAGCAAGCAAATGCATTAGGGGGTTTTTCTGGACCACCCCAAAGAAGGAATGATCCATTCGCACCAACTTACTACCCAGGGTGGCGAAATCATCCCAATTTCAGCTATACTTCAAAGCCCCCTAGCTTCCAACAACCATCCCAACCAAGACCACCAGTGCAACAACCGCCCATTTCTGCCTCAAATATGTCTCTTGAGGATATGATTAAGTCACTTGCAACTAGCACTTGTCAGCTACAGCAGGAGTCACAAAGGCTACAGCAGGAATCACAAAGATTCCAGCAAGAGTCTCATAGATTTCAACAAGACTCTTATAGATTCCAACAAGAGACTCATGCCAGCATTAGGAATTTGGAAACTCAAGTATCACAATTGGCATCTTCCATGAGCAACTTGGAGAATAGCAATAGAGGGAAGCTGCTAGCTCAAGTAATTCCTAATCTCAAGGAGAATGCGAGTGCAATACTTCTACGAAGTGGCAAGGAAGTGCAGTCTCCAAGGCGTGCCCACGCTGAAGAAGAAGAATTGGCTGGGAAGCTTGAAAAGGAAAAAGTAAGTCATTCTTCGGAAGTTTCAAAGAAATCTGACATTAATCCTCCTTTTCCTGGTAGGTTGGCAAAAGCTAAAAGAGGAGTCTGAGAAGAAGATTTAGGACACTTTCAGAAAAGTTGAGATTAACATTCCTCTACTTGATGCAATAAGGCAATTGCCAAAATATGCCAAATTCCTGAAGGGAATATGCACTAACCGGAACAAGTTGAGTCTGGATGATAAAGTGAAAGTGGGGGAGAATATATCAGCAGTTCTCTAAAGGAAGTTGCCCCAAAAGTGCAAGGATCAGGTATGTTCACTATACCATCACTATACCATGCATCATTGGCAACCAAAGGATAGAATGAAGCATGCTGGATTTAGGTGCATTAATAAATGTCATGCCTCTATCGATTTTTAGAGCCTTGAATTTAAGACCTCTTAAGGAGACAAGGGTGATTATTCAACTAGTAGATAGGTCCAATGTCTATCCTGAGGTCCTAGTTGAAGATGTCCTAGTTAAAGTCAATGAATTCATTTTCCTTGCTGATTTTTACATTGTTGATTTGAATGATGACAGCCCTACCAATTCGATTGTGATTCTTTTGGGTAGACTTTTCATGAGGACTGCAAGAACTAAAATAGATGTGCATGAAGGGATATTATCTGTGAAATTTGATGGGGAAATCGTCACATTCAATATTTCTAATGCCATGAAACACCCTGAGGATAATGAATTCAAGAGGATTTTGAGCAGAATTTCGTGGAAGACAAGTTAGATTTTGTCTTACAACAAGGCAAAATTGACTTGAAAGTGGACGACACGGATGAGGAGGAAGTTAAAGAAGCAATCATGTCTCTACATTCATTACATCCTCTTCCAGACAGGTTTGTCAACTCATTTCTACCATTGCCCACTTCTAATGAAAGAATTTTACCTTCTGTTGAACAGGCACTGAACTTGGAATTGAAGGAACTGCCCAAGCGCTTGAAGTATCCTTACTTGGGTGATGACCAAACTTTGCCTGTCATCATTGCCAATAATCTAACTGCGGTGCAAGAAGAGAAGCTCTTATGGGCATTGCGAGAATTTAAACCGACAATTGGATGGACATTAGCATGTATCAAAGGCATCAATCCATCCATTTACATGCACCACATTCTACTTGAGTCGGACGCAAAACCCGTGAGAGAACATCACAGAAAGCTCAACCCTGCAATGAAAGAGGTGGTGATGAAGGAAATTCTCAAACTATTAGAATTAGGAATTATTTTTCCTATTTCTGATAGTTAGTGGGTAAGTCCAGTTCATGTTTTTCTCAAAAAGACTGGAATCACATTGGTAAAGAATGAAAAGAATGAGTTAGTGCCAATGAAGCTACAAAATGGGTGGAGAATGTGCATTGATTTTAGGAAGTTAAATGCTGCGACAAGGAAAGACCATTTCCCACTTCCATTCATTGATGAGATGCTTGAAAGGGTGGCAGGTAAGTGTTTCTTTTGCTTCCTTGACGGTTACTCTGGGTATTACCAAATCATTGTTGCCCAAGAGGACCAACACAAAACCACTTTTACTGCCATTTTGGACCTTTTGCCTATCGTCGTATGCCTTTTGGTCTGTGTAATACTCCAGGAACTTTTCAAAAATGCATGATGAGTTTTTTTTTTCTAACATGATTGAGAATTGCATTGAAATTTGCATGGATGATTTCACAGTCTATGGTGATTCTTTTGATCAGTGCTTGAACTATTTAACAAAGGTTTTGCAAAGATACATTGAAACAAACTTGGTCCTCAATTATGAAAAATATCATTTCATAGTTAAGGAGGGCATAGTTTTGGGCCACGTTGTTTCATCTAGGGGTATTGAGGTAGACAAGGCTAAGATTGATCTGATTATTAGCTTACCTTATCCAACTAATGTCAAGAAAATTTGGAGTTTTTTGGCCATGCAGGTTTTTACAGGTGATTGATCAAGGATTTTTCTAAAATTGCACAGCCTCTCTCCCACCTACTGCAAAAGGAGGTGTCATTCGATTTTGGAAATGATTGCAAATTGTCCTTTGACACACTGAAGGGTATGTTGACCACGGCACCAATAATTCAACCCTCAGACTGGAGGCTGTCCTTCGAGCTCATGTGTGATGCAAGTCAATATGTTGTAGGAGCTGTGCTTGGTCAGCGAAATAGGAAGTGTAGCCATGTGATTTACTATGCGTCAAAAACATTGATACCAGTCCAGTGCAACTAAACCACCACTGAGAAGGAGTTTCTAACCATTGTTTTTGCTTTTGAAAAATTTAGATCATATTTATTGGGGTTAAAAGTAACAGTTTACTCTGATCATGCAGCTTTGAAGGTACTATAGGTGCATCCTTTATTTCTTCAAATTCTACCTTTTGAGAATAACTCCCACTAATTTCGTGTTCCTCAAGAAATTTAGCATTTCTAGCTTCAAAAACTTTTGAAGTGTGAAAAGGACAATATAATCTAAACCCTTTGGAATTGATAGCATAGCCTATGAAAAAATTGCTGACTGTACGTTCATCTAATTTCTTAAGATGTGGATTATATACCCTTACCTCAACTAGACAACCCCATACGTGTAGATGTTTTAAACTGGGTTTCCATCCATTCCAAATTTCAAACAGCGTTTTAGGAATAGCCTTGAATGGTACCCTATTTAAAATATACATTGTAGTTTTTAAGGTTTCACTCCATAAGATAAAGATAGACCAGAACTACTAATCATGCTCCTAACCATGTCCATAAGAGTTCGATTTCTCCTTTCAGCTATGCCATTTTGTTGTGGTGTGCCGGGCATTGTATATTGAGCAGTAATGCCTTCCTCTTCGAGAAACTTAGCAAATGGACCGGAAACTTGTCCCTTATCAGTGTACTTTCCATAATATTCACCACCCCTATCCGTTCTTACAGTTTTGATTTTCTTTTCCTTTTGTTTCTCTACCTCTAGTTTGAAAATTTTAAAAGCATGAAGTGCCTTTGATTTATCAAACAAGAGATAAAGATACATAAATCTTGAATAGTCATCTATAAAAGAGATAAAATATCTCTGACCATTCAAGCAAGGAATAGGAAAAGGTCCACAAATATCCGTGTATATGATTTCAAGTAATTGAGAGTTTCTTTTGGCACCTTTAGAGGTCTTGTTAGTCTGCTTACCCTTTATGCAGTCTACACAAGTACCAAGGTTAGTGAAATCTAAAGTCTCTAAGACTCTATTATTCACTAACCTTTTGATTCTATTAGTGGAGATATGTCCCAATCTCCTATGCCAAAATTTTAGAGAGTTTCATTAATAAGACTACGTTTAGTGCCAATACCATGCATAGTTAAAAGGCTACATTCATATGTGGGGTCTAACTCAAGTTTAAATAACATTCCACTCAAATTGGCAGAGCTAATAATTTTTTTATTTTTTAAAAGATTCATAGTTGAAAGATGGGAATTGGAATCATATCCAGTAATAGAAAGTTTAGAAAGAAAAATTGAATTTCTAGAAAAAGATGGAATGTAAAATGTGTTTTCAAGATTTAATTGAAAACCCGTCTTTAAAATGGGTCTAGAAGTTCCCACGTCTTCAACAGTTGAACATATCCGATTTCTAGAATAGATGTTTTGTTCACTTCCCAATGGCTTCCTTAGGTTCAGAAAGCCTTACATGGTTTTGAAAATGTGAATTGTAGAGCCACAATCAATCCACCAAGTACTATCACTAACTTCAGTGAAGTTAGACTCACAACACACGCAAATAAGATTACCTTTTCTTTCGAGTCATTTCTTGTATTTAAGGCAATCTTTCTTCTAGTGTCATTTCTTCTTGCAAAAATGGCATTTGTCTTTATTGTCATTTCGTTTTAGAGGAATACTTTTGCCTTTGCCTTTCTTTGTCTTTCTTTTACCATGAGTCACAAGATGAACACTCTCTAGTGTTTCATGTTTCAATCTCTCTTCCTCTTGAACACACATGGTCAAGAGCTCATTAATTGACCATTCTTCATGTGTGTTATTAGAGATCTTAAATGGAGTACATTCTGATGGGTGAGAATTGAGAATGAAATGCACAAGAAATGACTCAGAAATCTCAACTTTAAGAGACTTCAATTTGGCAGCAATGTCCCTTATTTCCATAATGTGCTCACGCACACTCCTATTTTTGTCAAGTGTCATGCTTGCAAATTTCTTCATAAGGGTGTTAGCCAAAGCCTTGTTAGAGCTTATAAATTGTTCATTAATTGCCTTCATGTAAGTTTTGACTCGGTCACAATCAGGAATTGAACCCCCGATACTTTGGTTAATATGCGACTTAATGAGCATCAAAGTTAGGTGATTAGATCGCTCCCAGTGCTCATAAGTAGCCTTTTCATTTGATAAACTAGAATCCGTGGGGATGGGTGATTCATTCTCATGAAATGCCAAATCAAGATCCATGCACCCTAAAGTCAGAAGAATCTTGTTCTTTGATTTGGTGTAATTTTCACCAGACAGCATTCGAATACAAGATGAATCATTAAAAAAAGTAGTGGTAGAAAAAACTGCAATATCCAAGAATATACATACATTATTGCTATGAAACTTAAAACACGAAGTTGAATTTACCAATGTTAACTCAAACAGTAAATTCAAACCTTCCTGTGGGTAGAGGTTGCTAAGCATGCATTTGGATTTACTTCCTTCATAATAAGACCAGTAATATAAAACTGTAAAGATAGAAATTTTCCATACCTATGGGCCTAGGAAAATCTCATAACACAATATTAAATTTACCATCTTATTTCAATTAATCTTATTAAAACTACCACTTTCCTATGGGCCAAGTGATAATTTTAACAAATTAATTGCTTTCTTAATAAGATGTCATTAAAATTCTAATGATCAAGTGTTTAAGATGCTGTGGCCACTCTTAAATATCAGATAAAAAGAATTTTATGAGGACATCTAACAATTCATGGATTCAATAATCACAAATGACTAGTTAAATCATAATCATCAATGAACAATAATAACTAGATGGTATAAGGTCAAAAGAACTACAACCCTTTTATTAATGCATATATGCTGATTATGCATCAATTTTAAAAACAAGACTAGTCAAATGAGATATTAAATCTTATCAATACCTGGTGCAAATGAAATAGAGTGACATGCAGTTCATATAATATAATACCAATTCTTATCATAAAATTATATAAACCAAATTACATGTGCATATCATATCACAAGATTTTATTCCCATGATATTATCAAGATATGTATAATTGATCTCTCATGAAATTCATAAATAACAACTTTGCCAAATTATGCATATTTCATTAAATTAAATATGCAACATGCGATTAGAAAAAACATACATACATAATTACACATCTACGCAAGGCAATAAGGCTCAAGATGGCTTTTATTTTCAAGTGAGATCAATTGAGAAAACATATCATATTTTCATGGGAATACTATACAATTCTCAAATATTGAGTATACGGCACTATGGATCCAATTCTCAATATGGGAATATAGATCCCATGCTTATGTTTGTTAAATCGATTCGTTAAAATATTTAACGAATCATTCTACCTTTATCACACAACCAACAAGCCATGAATTTATATATTGAACAACATGGTTGGAGAGTGGCTCTGATACCACATGTAAATTATTATAATAATATAAACATATATAGCGGAAATCTAAATAGATTACCTCCAGCCATTGTCGTCAAATAGGGATTGGTACACAAGCCTTCTTGTCTTCTTTCTCAAGTCTTTTTGTCCTTTCTCTTTCTTTTCTCAACTAGTAAGATATGTGAAAGAAGAAGATTTGTAGAAAGAAATTTAGAATAAGGGACTTCCAACCTATGCCTAACCAAAAAATCATGATTTGATGGATTGTCACAGGCTATTTATAGGTTAGATTAGGGACCCTTACTGGCAAATATCAATATCTCTAGGGTTTCCTTCCATCAAGGAAATCATACCATAATTCATAACTGAAAATAATATCTTTGACTATTGGATTGATTTGATTGGTGATTTAATTGAGTAATATATTAATCAACAGAATATATCAATCAGTTACCATTAAATAGGAGATATTCAATCAATGATTAACAAAATATTAATAAATTAATCAAGATATTAATCAATCATATGGGTCATAATTGCATCTAAAAAAGGTTAGTCTTACATTGATAGGCAGTCCCTTCATTCCAGAGTTTCCATACCTGACATTTTATGCTGCTCATGAAATTGAGAACTTTATAAGTAAGAAAAAATATCTCACAATGGTTCAAGAATTGGAGAAAGGGTGATTGATATGTAACTAAGGGCCTAAGTCTAACAACTTTAGTTTTTGGGTCAGAATTGGGTTCTGATTAACATATTATACTCTTCGGTGAAGTCTCTCGAGGTGTTTCTTCTCAATAAGCAAACTCATTGTTGATGCCAAAGCTTTTTGTCTAGAGCTCTGATAGTGAGATAATTGTACATTTTATTGGTAGATATTTAGGCCTAATTTCTGCCATTTATTGTGCAAAGTATTGGATTCCTGCTTATAACTGGATTTTGTATCCAGTGCAGGCCATTGGTGTTAAAAGTGGTGTTTAAGGGTGAATTCTAGAAGACTCTTACTGCCAGAGCATGCCCACACCAGAGAGTGCAGAGTGAGCCTGAAGAGACAGATTCCCGAAGCTAAATCCTAGGCACTTGCCGCTGATTTCTGGTGTGCATGAAAGTTGCGTCCAAATAGGAAATGTCTTTTGAGAAGAATTTGGCAACAAATTAGGAGATAAAGAAGGAAAGATATTCCTTTTTCCAAAAACACGCGATTGGCAAAAGGAAAGGAAGTAGAAGACTAGTCAAAGTCTGTTTCCTTTTTTTTGCAAGTTTCCCGAATCTCATTTAGATTAGTATCTTTTTGTTTCCGTAAAAGCTGTCAACGAGAGACTAGTAAATAGGATCTGTGACAGCCCCACATCTCCCTAGGGCGTATCCTAATGTATCAGTGGACCGCTTGTCCAACTCTTGTCAGGACTCACTCACACACCTGATAAATATTTCTCCAAAATATACTCTAAGCACCACTTTCAAACTTTTACATAACTCATAATCAAGCTACTTCAATCTTAAAAACCCAAAATTCCAATAACCATTGAAACCAAACGATAATTCACAAATTCATTAATCAAACCTTAAAATCCCAAAATACATAGAGTACTTAATTACATATTCAAAGTTTCACCATACAATTCACAAAAAATCATAATTCGAGTTTCTCAAGCTAGATACAAAAGTATACCCTAGTTCTAGGGGTTGGCGCCTTCGTTTGGGTTCTCAATCCCTGTTAAGACAAACAAATTTTAAAAGGATGAGCTAAAGTTCAGTGAGTTCCAAAATACATGCAATTCACATTTAGCATATAACATTTCACAACAAATTCACATTTAAGAACAAATAAGGAAAACAGGTAACAACACAAGGTAGGATACGGGTAGCCTTCAGGGGCTAAGGTTCTCGAAACTGGAGCACGTTCATGGACTAGTGCACAAATCACGTAGTTTACACTCTGTCAACTTTCATATATAAAAACCAAGTAGACACCCACTTATTCCTTACTCCACCAAAACCCCTAATCGGGCCCGCCCACCTCACGAAAAATTTATATATTTGTGTATTGCTCTTCCATAAAGGGATAAGTCCATACGCCAAGTCCAGAGCACACAACTTATCATGTAACCCAAGGTTGTTAAATCTCCTTGACCTGGGCCTTCCTACGGCTCGATTCGATAACTTACCAAGAGGATTTAAGTATTCTCGAGAATAACATATACAAAACATATCACATCACATCACATCACATAATCAAAACGAATTCATATCAAGTCACAGGATTCAAGTTCATATGACAAGTCAAGAGGTTCAAAACATACTTGCATTTCAAGTCATGAAACATGCATGAAACTCACCAAAGTAGCAAGGTTCGGTTTCCAATTTGGGATCTGGTTCAAACTCTTCCCCACTTCCTATAATCAAGTAAAAGAAGAAATAAGTTTCGCCCCACAATTAGCGAAACTAAATTCAAATAACTTATTCATTTATTTTATCAAGATTCTTCCCAAATTCCTCTAACTTTGCTCGAGTGAAAAAGTAGTCCCTCCAGGCGAAAATCGTCATAAAAGATTCCATTTTCAAATCGATACATCATTTAAATACAATACTCTTTCGATGTACTCCATACTCGTGACTTCTAAATTTTTAGAACAAAGTAATAAAGTGAGATCTTTCACCTCGAAAATCACTTATTTGAGGTTAAACTCAACAAAATTCATGAAAAATAGATAAAACATTTCAATCCCTCAAATCTGTCCAAATAGTTCATTAACCCTAAAAATTAGTGAAAACTTAACTTTTCACCATTAAAATTCAAGATTTTAACTTTACTAAAACATATACGCATAAATGAACATAATACATTTTTATTTAGACAAAATCTCACCAAGAAACATTGTAAAATTTGAAAATCAAACATCATAATTTTCCAAGTGAGGTTCAGCCAGCCTTCATACTTTTCTTCAAAATTTTCAATAACATTCCAACTTTCTAACCACAAAATGAACTCATCTCATAAATAACAACCACAACCACAATCAGGTCCTTAAGTCTGCAACCTAAAAGTCACCTCAAGTCAGCTACCTAAGTTGGGAATTCAAGAACCCAATTCAAATGTTCCAAACATATGCATTTCTAGCAAAATAAACTATGGATCTACAGGATTTAATACTAATAAAGTTAAACTAAGACATTTAAGTGTTATACCTCAAGATTTAAATAGATCTAGCGAGATCAAGTAGGATCTAATATAGTTCCACCCATGGATGATATTTCAAGTTTTGAAACCTCGAGATCCTTTGAGTTTATTCAAAGATTTGCTTGCTTGAAGATGGTTTCCTCCTCAAATCTCAAAAGCAAGAAGATGCCAAGCAAGGAGAAGCTTTCTTCCCTTTTCTTTTCTCTCTCTCACTCTCGGACCTCTCTCCCTCTCTCTCTCTCTCTCTCTCACGACAGCAACAAGGAAGAGAAGGAACAAGAGAAATGCCCTCCAATGGTGTCTTAAATCTTCAAGAAATGGAAGAAGACTTGATTTTTCCTCTCTTTTCCCTCTCTCTCTACTCGGCCCTCTCTCTCTCTAAAGCTCCAAAAATGTAGCTGAAAAATGAAGAGGTAAGGAGTAAGAATTGTGGCTTTTTATAGACAAAATACTTGGCCATCCTTAATTTAAGGAAAAAGGTGACCAACTTTACTTTTTGTCGTGTCAACGTGCAATGCTTCCACTTTTATTGAATTTTCATTCCGACATTGTCCAACCTTAAATATATCTCAATAATGTCTCTACATATGCTCGGTTTCATCTTAGAGTTACTATTCACATTTCAGAACAAAAATCATTGCTTAAACTGGCCAAAACCAAACACCGGTAATTAATTCTTGAAAAATTCTCTGAATTAGAAAATAATAACCCAAAATATAAATTCAATAATATTTTAGTGAATAAACATAATTTAAAAATTTTTATTTAATTTTTAATAAAAACAGAATTTTGAGTCTCTCACAAGATCACTTATTCTTTCTTGGTCAGCATCTTCTTATTAGCACTTTCGTAGTATCCTTCATTTTTTTAGCAGCCGCCAAGCATAGAGTAGTACTTTGCTATCCTTTTCAGTTCCAGTAGTTACGTTGTTCAATTAAAGATTTTCCATTATTCATATGAGGCAAGGCTAAAGCGTTTGTTGAAAAAGAGGAGGCTAAAGCAATTTCCTAGTTGAGGAATAATTAAGATTCGGTTGCACAACAATTGTGAGATCTTTTTAATTGCACTATTTTAAATTTTGCATTCATGGGTATTTAATTATTCTCTATTTTAGTAGGTTAGTATCGTTTGGATCTATTGGATTAATTTGGCCAATTGTTCAATTGTCTGAATAATATACTGTCAATTAAGTCGTTGACGCATCGCCTTTAAGTGTCTTGATTAGTGGCAAACGACACAATTTCATCACCTCGTAAGTGGTCTAATTTGTATCATGGGAATAATTAATCTAGTTTGAATAAACCCATGTGTTTGTTAACTAGAATGGAGTCTTTCTAATTCCTAAAGCTATGACAACATTAAATCCTACGAGCGTCTCTAGAGTTGTCTAGTTCACAAGGAAGTAGTCTACGAGCATCTCTAGACTACTGTATAATTAAGGAGAGATTGGTGGTTTGGCGCGTTGCCAGGCTGCTATAACCAATTTATTTGTGAACGTATGAATTATTCCAGATATCTATGATCAGTTGTGTGCACCGGTGCAGAGATTGATTCCTTGACTAGGTTGAGTTAATTAATTGTTTCTTGCATCATTTAATTACTGCATTCTTTTCTAATTGGAATTTTAGTATTTTTACATCATTAATTATTTGTTTCCTTCCTAGAGCCCCCCAAATTCCTTGGGTGATAAATCTACCAGTTCCTTGAGGAGACGACCCTACTTCCCCTATACACAAATTAATAGGATTCTCTTGAATAAATTCTGGTATATCAGGTTCGGGACACTCTTTGGAATTAGGGTGAATTGAGTAACCCATTGCACATCCAGAGTCACTGCTCTGGTGCTAGAATTGACTTGAGGATATTCTTTGTTGGCAATTAAGTTTAATATTATAATTGATATTGATTTTATTTTTGGTAGTTTGACATCCACCAAGCTCACTGAAGCATTTCATCTAGAATTTGATAGCTGAGTCTTCACTAACCACTACACAGATTTGGCCTGAGTAAGCAATTGGTTCCTACTTTTAGGTTGATCGGTAAGTAAAAATTACTTGAGGGAAAGTAATTGATGTTGTGGCTGCATCTTCCTGTAAAATTTGTGTTCTGATGTATGGCATTGGCACTTCAAATGTATATTGCAACAAACCCATGTTGCCTTAAACATTTTTCTGTTTTACAGCTTGAATCAGCTCCAGTGAAGCTAAAATTGCCATATCAACTTCACGATTGCAATTAGAAGGATATTTGCATATCAGCATTCTGTGATTTCAAGTGGTAGCAGTTTCACTGCTAAGAGCATGCTTGCCTTCAACTCTTTTTCATTAATTACATGTGTACAAGTGGTTGAGAAAATAGAACTTAAATAAAAACAAAATGAAAACAGTACTTAAGATGATTCTTGAAACGTATGCAGCATGTTAATTCAAACAATAATTCCCATGAGTTCACCTTTTTTTTTTTTTTTTTTACACTCAATGGATATTGTGAGCTGTATCCTGTAAATTACTTATACTTTCCTAAATTCCTTTTTGAAGTGCTCATAAGATATGGAAAGCGAAATGAGTAGTAATAGGTAGTGAGATATCTATCAGGTATGAACATATTTTCCGAACTGACGTTGAATTCTACAAATGTATTTTGTTTTCTTTGTTGAAAGTTTTGGAGTTTCTTTTAGTAATTTTTACTATTGACAAACATTTTTGGGCATTGTATTGTCAGCAAGTATAAAATTTCCAAAGAGCTACTCTTAAGTACTCAATGCTATGTGAACAACCCAATTAAATAAATCACAAGAGAACAAGCAAAGAATAATTTAATAGAAATAACAATTAATAAAATTCTACCCAAAGGAACAACTTCTCAGACACAATCAATCAAATGATCATTGATGCAAAAATATTTCATTCATTCGTCACTAGGTTAGTTATAGCTACCAACAAGCTCGACCGACTTTTCCTTACTTTTTCGACCAAGGTACGACCATTAACCTGCTTTTCCCCAACTGGATAACAACCCTAGGTGCGACCATAGGAATTTAATTACCCAGGTTGCATTAAAAGCTAGAAAACCCAACCCTAACCAATGAACATTCTAAGAGGGTTCATTTAAGCTAGATCCTACGTTTCCCCAACATAAAACCAATTATGGTGGTCGTCACTAGTTATTAACTAAATGAACAATTACGGATTCAATTTAGTTAATTTGACAGTAGGCTATTAGGTTAAATTAAATATCCGGCCGTTGACATTCAATTAACAAATAACCTTTAAACAATTAATTCAGGAAACGTACGAATAGTAACCAAATTAAAAGAAATAATAAAGGTTCGTTTAAATCTCACAAATGATATGAACCGCGCCTTCGAGTCACCCTTTGAGTAGACGAGAAATCTAACCGCTTCTCATCATGGCCTTCCCACGTGATTCAATTGATTTAATTTGCATACCTATAACCACGTTGGAATTGAATGTGAATATGAGTGAAATTTTAGATGAGAAGACGACCAAGACGTAGAAGTAAGAGATGGAAAAATAGGAAAAATAAGAAGAAGCAAAGATGGAACTTTTTGTCCTTTTCGTTTGTTTCTCAAAAGAAACTACTAATACTAATAAGAAGGAAAACTACGAAGGAGGAAAAAAAGCAAATGGGACGAAAGCTCTAGAAACGAAAGACGTCTTCTCCAATCTAATACTGAGCCTCCCCAAGTCGTCCAACGTCTCCCGTGGAAAGAAAACCTATAAATATAACCAACAAAAGCTTCCCTAAGCTTCCTTACCTAATGAGGACTCCAAGAGAATTCTAATCCTAGTTGGAGTCTAACTTGCTAAAAAACAATAACAAAGTAAAATAAGGAAACCAAATTACAACTTCGCTAAATAAAAGTGTCTTTTAAGCAATTCCCAAAAGTAAAATAAAATCTTCAATCCCAAAGATGACAAATATCAGGCGTAGGATTTTTCTTCACAAGGTCTTCTTCTCATCCAAATACAGCGCGCCCACGTCTTATCCTTGGAAGTCTTCTAGAATTTTCACCCAAATTTGCACTTTTAACCTCCAAATAATTCCAATGACCTAAAATCAATGCCAAAACCAAACATGAGTAGAATCAAGCAATTAATACCATATTTAGGCCATATTTAAGGGGAAATATCCACAAATAATGTGCATAATTAAAGACTTAACAAATTCTCCCACACCTAGACAATACTTGCCCTCAAGCATTCACTTGACCAAACTCAAAATCAAGATGACAAACATAGAATAGCATAATAGATTAGCACAAATATTCCACCTTTCTCAACAATCTCATCAAAGTCAGGATGTTCAAGACTTGACAATTCTCACATGGAAAATAGTGTTTACACTCAGCACTCAAGATGTTTAAAAAGGGACATGTACGCTCAAATCAACACCATAGAAAGACATTGCCATAAGCTTGCTAATCTATCACATCTCCACCACTGAATATAAATTCAAATGCAAGAATCAAAGGGTCTTAACAAGGGTTGTAACGGGGCTTAGGGTAAAGATTGGACAAAATGGTAATTTAGATTGTATACATCAAAGAGAATACCTAAACGTCTTTTGCATGAAGTGAAATATCATCTTCATTCACATAGTTAGCTCTTAAGTACGACAACAACTCCCAAGCATAGCAAGTGCATACAAAACAAGAGGATTGACTCCCTATCAAAACACAACACTTATTTACAATAGTGCTTCACAATTTTTTTTTTCCTTTTTGTTCTTTTTCTTTTTTTTTGGGATTTTTTTTTGTTTTGTTTTTGTTTTTGTTTTGTTTTGTTTTGTTTTTTTTTTGTTTTTGTTTTGTTTTTGTTTTTTTGCAACAAGACATTGATAACATACGAACATAAAAGCACTTGCTAGCTATAGATATAATCAGCTCCCTTCACTTGTGATATCATCATGCAAAAGAACATTAAGTTATTTCTTTGACATAGGGGTCAAAAAAAAAGGTCTAGAACAAAAAGGGTTAAATGGTGATAAAAATGTGTTGTTAAACAAGAAAAAGGTTTAAGGTCCAACTTGGTCAACTAGGGGTAAATATAGTTGGGGTGGGTCTTTAGAAAGCTAAAAGAGTTATACCTAATTGCCCTTATCATTTTCATGCATCAAACTCAACAATGTGGTCTCGACATGTATATTATAGCAAGTTCTAGAATGATCTAATTAGGTGTGATAATTACTCTCACAAATGATGAAAAACAAATTTTGAATGATGAGATATTTAGCTCAAAAACTTACAAATGGCTATATGTCATGTCAAGAACATCCATCATTCGAATCAATTGCAAGTAAATAGAATATTCATGCAAATGCCATTATACTACTCCTATTTGCATCTCTACCACATAAGACCAACTAAACTCTAAAGAAATTCAAAAAGAAAAACTCGAAAAATAGGAAACAAACAAGCAACTAGAGTTGAAAAGGCATCAAAACAAAAACTGAAACTAAAATTTGAAAAAAAACTAGGAAAAGTATCAACCAAGCCAAAGTATTCCTCCCCTCACACCTAAATCTTACATTGTCCCCAATGTAAGAGATAAAAATAAGAAAAAGAAGCATAAGGGGACAACGAAACTTCCCTAAATGACGGAGGAGGGTATCAATCAACTATGACTCGGCGGTGGCGTGACAAGATCTCCTAGGTGATAGTTGATAAGGCGTGAGCACGCCTTAAAACCCTTAGTCTTCGGATCACCCATGAGTTTTAAACCTTGGTCAGAAGACTCTCTTCCATAAGGCGTGGGCATGCCTTAACATAGGAAGTCTTCTGTCCAACGTTGATTTTTTTGTTTTTGACCTTTGGTCAGAAGACTCTCGTTCTTAAGGCGTAGGCACGCTTTAACTGTGGAAGTCTTCTGTCCAACAAAATTGTGGAGATGAAAATGGGATCAGAAGCCTTTCCTCCTTAAAGCGTGGGCATGCCTTATTGTGGAAAGTCTTTTGATCAAGCTAGACGAAAAACTCCACTTTGAGCAATGTTTCGGCACACACACCCAAGGCCTACAAACACAAAATTTCTGTTAAAACAAGAAGATGACATAACACAAGAATTAAAAACTCGAAATATGGAGGAATCAAAATTTAACAACAAGAAATAACGAAAAATTAAAATTCTTGGGTTGCCTTCGAAGTAGCGCCTTTCTTTAACGTTTTTGGCTAGACATAAAGCCTTATTTGCTCAAGGAGGATAAAATCGTTTAGCACATTTCATTGCTTCCTTCTCTGCATGCTCCTGATATTCTTCATAAATGAAGTAATGCTCAAGCTTACGAGCTCTTTTCGCTCCTTGACTAGAGGATAACTCCAAACAAGCAAGCAATGACTCTTGTTCTTTAGTTACTTCTTCATCGTGACTAATGAAAAGCTTAATAGTCATCGCAGCTCCTAACTTCTTCCTGTCATGAAACTCAAAAACTTCTAGTATGACAAAATCAACCTCATTAGTGGAAAATATAAAATTAGAGTTAGGAGTCTGTTGACTAGGAGATGAAGAAGATATCACCACAGTTGGGTTTTGATTAGTGGACTCTTCCACTGGAGAGATTTGAGGAGAGATTTGAAGTTGAGGTCCCTTTATGTCTTTCTCAACAATCTCTTCAACTGCATGTTTCTCCTTTTGAAGTTGAGGTCCCTTTATGTCTTTCTCAATAATCTCTTCAACTGCATGTTTAGATCTCTCCTTTTGAATCTGCGATTCTTCACCCTTTTCCAAGGTAATTACACTCATATTTGGATCGGAGTTGACAATGGTCTGTGAGGGCAATTTTTCAGGAATTTGACGTGCTAATTCGCTTATTGCACATACCATTAGATTTATTCGATTCTCCAAATTTCGAATGCTCGCCTCCGTTTTCTGTTGAAAATTTTGAATGCTTGCCTCGATTTTCTGTTGAAATTGCAAAGTGTTAGAGGCTAATGTTTTAATGATATTCTCAAGAGTTGTACCTGAATCAGATGAGAACGGTTGATTCTCAAATAGGTGTGATGGCTGGTATTCTTGCTGATGATTCGAAAAGCAGTTTTGTTGCCAATTTCCACCGTAGCTCATGTTAGGATAATCCCTCCAACCTGAATTATATGTGTTGGCATATGGGTCATACTGCCTACGAGTCATGGGCATGTTACCAGTCATGTTCACCTGTTCAACTCTCTCACTTTGCAATATTGGGCAATAGTCTGTGGGATGGTTTATATCTTCGCAGATTCCACATGCCTTGACCTGCTGCCGTTGTCTCACGGCCCATTGTCAAATAAGACACGTTAATTCAGATAATTGTTGTTGAATGGATGGGACATTTACCTCATGAACTCCTCCATAATTGAAATTTTGTCCATGACCAAATGGAAGAGTATTGTAAGCCATAAATCAACAACAAATCAAAGAAAATATATCTAACAAAAAATACCAAACAAATAATTCAAAAAAGAAACAAATTAACCAAACACCGTTCCCTGGCAACAGCGCCAAAAATTGACAGGTGCCGAACCTGTGCAATAATAAATATTAAAATCCCAATTACCACCACAATTAATTACAGAATAATTCTAAGTATTAGAGCAGGGACTCTGGATGTGCAATGGGTTACTGGCTTCACCCTGATTCCAAGGAGTATGCTGAACCCGATATACCAGAATTATTTTAGAGAAAATATTAATTTGTAGTAGTGGCAAGTAGGGTCGTCTCCTCAGGGAACGGGTAGGAAAAATGTTTCTTTCTAGGTCACAGGAAAATGGGGGGTTTGGATGGGATAGAACTAGAAATAAAATAAATAAAATTAGAAAATGAAAATAAAAATACCAATTAAATAAATCACAAGAGAACAAGCAAAGAATAATTTAATAGAAATAACAATTAATAAAATTCTACCCAAAGGAACAACTTCTCAGACACAGTCCAATCAAATGATCATTGATGCAAAAATATTTCATTCATTCGTCACTAGGTTAGTTATAGCTACCAACAAGCTCTGACAGCCAGCTTTTCCTTACTTTTTCGACAGCCAAGGTACGACCATTAACTGTTTCCCTAACCAGATAACAACCCTAGGTACGACCATAGGAATTTAATTACCCAGTTGCATTAAAAGCTAGAAAAACCCAACCCTAACCAATGAACATGCTAAGAGGGTTCATTTAAGCTAGATCCTACGTTTCCCCAACATAAAACCAATTATGGTGGTCGTCACTAGTTATTAACTAAATGAACAATTACGGATTCAATTTAGTTAATTTGACAGTAGGCTATTAGGTTAAATTAAATATCCGGCCGTTGACATTCAATTAACAAAATAACCTTTAAACAATTAATTCAGGAAACGTACGAATAGTAACCAAATTAAAAGAAATAATAAAGGTTCGTTTAAATCTCACAAATGATATGAACCGCGCCTTCGAGTCACCCTTTGAGTAGACGAGAAATCTAACCGCTCCTCATCATGGCCTTCCCACGTGATTCAATTGATTTAATTTGCATACCTATAACCACGTTGGAATTGAACGTGAATATGAGTGAAATTTTAGATAAGAAGACGACCAAGACGTAGAAGTAAGAGTTGGAAAAATAGGAAAAATAAGAAGAAGCAAAGATGGAACTTTTTGTCCTTTTCGTTTGTTTCTCAAAAGAAACTACTAATACTAATCTTAACTATATAAAAGAGCGGAGCCGGGTTACTGTAGCAGCTACAGTAACAATTTCGTCCCCCCATTTTCGTAATTATGCTCAATTTTAAGGGCTTTGTTGTCTTTTAAGCTTTATTGGACAGAATGCTGCAGCTGCATGAATCACACGTGTCCATTTTCGTCCCCCCATTTTCGTAATTAGATCACTAAGCTAGGTGACTCATCTTCTTCGGATTTGGCTCCCTGTTTTATCAAGTTTTTGATCGGAGATGGAAACTACGAGTCAGAGAGCCTTCGAGATAACAAGCGAAAATGGACACGTGTGATTCATGCAGCTGCAGCATTCTGTCCAATAAAGCTTAAAAGACAACAAAGCCCTTAAAATTGAGCATAATTACGAAAAAGGGGAGACGAAATAAAAAGCCCCAAAATTGAGCATAATTACGAAAAAGGGGGGACGAAACCAATTTGGTCTCCTCTATGTTCCTTAATTCTAGGAGCCCTCGAGTGTTTTTTTTTCTTTTTGTTTGAATTTTGACGGGTTTTGTGTTTAATTTACTCTTAGGAATGGTGGGAAGAAGGACTTCTTGATGGCAAATCCAGCGTAGAAGAAGGCTCCAAATCAACTTGTCATTGACGAAAAGACCAACGATGATAACTCTGTCGTCGCCTGTTCCCTAGCACCATCGAAAAGCTCCAGCTTTTCGGTGGCAACACTATTTTGATTAAGGTCCTCTTCAATTTATCCCCTCTTCCCTTCGTACTTTAGATTTCCATGGGTTTTAAGGTTTTTTCCTTTTGCATATTTTAGCTTGAAAAAAGTTAAGCTACTAAATTCCATTAGTAGCTTTTTGCCTGAAAACTGGATTATGTAGCTATACATGTTGATTGATAATCATATCTAATTATATGAACCAAGAATAATATTGATCATTTTTGAAATTGAATGCCTTTTAACCAAAAAGTGAAAGTCTGCAAATTTCCTACTGGGCGTGTAACAACCCAACAACTGCTTCTCCCTCTCTCTCAAACTTACATCCCTTGATGGCCAAGAGAACCTTTGCTAGAGAGTTGGGACTTGGGAGGATGTGAATGTAGTTTTGCATGGTGCATCTGCACTCACCGTCTGCATCATCCTTTCCGTGTAAGATTTTCATCGACTATGCTTGATGGTAATTAGTTTGGCACCATTTTTATTGAACTTTTTGGTGCTTGGGAGTTAAATTTGCCATATCTTGAGTGAATATTTTGGGGCTTCTCCCTCGTTGCCAAGATTTAAGTGCTTTTTTTTGGTGAAATTGTTGTCTGCCCAATCCTTTGGAATGGTTAATTGGTAATTATGTTTGTTAGTTCATTAGTAATTGCCCTCCCTAATTTACTGTACTTCAAATTTTCTTTTTGTACTGTTTGATTTAGTTGTTGTGAAGTGAATGTAACAAGATGTTTGTGCCCAACTTCTTTACGCCGAACACCATCAATGGTGACAACGTTGACAAAATTTAGGATGGTAAGGTATTGCAATCATGTGGCCTTTCTTTAGCCTTCTTCCATATCACTTCAAATTATGAAACTTTGGATGGTAAATCACAATTTTCAACCTGTAAAATTTTCTAGGATTTTCCTCATCATCTACATACTCAAGCATAATGCCCCTGATTGTTTCCTACCGAATTTGAGCTATTTTTTCATAGAGAGTACACTACTTTGCGGTAAAGTGGATCAATAAATGTCCTTCATGATTGATTTCTGTTGTAGTTATCTTTTTTCCCTTTTTTTAGAGAAAAATTTTAGTTTTTGTAATCTCATGTTGTATTTTTCCTATTTGCAGACTCTAGCAAGATGCAGAAAGAATAGAACTTTGTTGGCCTTTTGTTTGAACAAAATTTCAGCTCAGGTTTTCTATTTCTTCGTCTTCTTCTTTTTCTTTTTAGCATTTCTTAGCTCTTATTGTTTTTTTTTTCTCAAGCTCCTGAGCATGATGTGTAAATTTGCAGGATTTACTTATCAGAAAAAGTAGAGATTAAATTTTTCTTCACTGAAAAACAATGTAAAGAGTTTAGATGCATATCCATTCTACAAGAAAAAAGTATACACTTTCTTGAGTCTGGGATAGCAATCAATTTTATGTGCAAAATATATACGATGTAAATAATGTTGAATTGTTAGTAATGGCATTTGCATTTGACCATTCGTCGTGTTGCAGTTTTTAAAAAGGCAATTCTTTTGATTCTTGATTTTGTCATATAGAAGTTTGTGCATTCTTTGGAACTTAAGTGCACTTTAACATGTGTAAGTGAATGTTAGATCTTATATTTCTATTAAATAAAAGAAAGAAGTAAATGTTTGTTTATTCTTTCTCTTTTAGATGTTCACGTTTCTCCATCTTAGTTGAGTCTTTATTTAATCCAACTTTACATCTATTGGCAGAGACCAAAAACACTGACAGTTGAGGACAAGCTAACGGTATGATACTGTATCACCTCTTCTCTTGTTACAATAACTGTCTAGAATGGAGGAAATGTGCATTAAACGGTCATCTCTCAATAACTAGAGTCTTGGTGTGGGATTGGATTATAAGTGGCTAACTTGTCAGGGATTTGGAGAGGAGGATTATTGAAGCTTAGATGGAGATGACTTTGGCAAAGAGTCAAGGGTACCTCAAGAACCAGTTTAAGCAAAGTGGTTTTACTCTAAGGAAAACTTCTGGGCTGTTATTGGAGTTCATACAGGTTTTTAGAGTTGGTTAAGAGGGAATGTTTTCAGAGGCTCTTAGATGTCAAAAGGTTGGAGCTCAAGTTCCTTTTTTTTTTTTTGCTTTTTTAAAATAAATAATGGTTAGGTGGGATTTGAAGGCTGTTAACTTCTTGGATAATGTGTTGTTTATATTAGTCCTGGAGGTCCTTAATCTTGCTTCCTTTCTTTTAGCAAGATCTTTTTGTTTTTATTAAGTGCTTTGAACTCATGCCAAACATTCCAGAACCATACAGGATGATGGTTTTCCTTGCTATAATTTGCAATTTCTTTTTTTGCCTGACATCTTGCAATTTGCTAGACTCGTTGCAATATTGGTGAAACAAACAGTCTAATCTCAGGTTAGATGATTGTGATTGACCTATGTTCTCTCTCTTGACTGATGCAGGTGATGCATTGTCCAAACTTGAAGAAAGGGGAATCATCATACGATTTGGAAATGGTTGGAAGTTTTCTTCGACACACTTGAAACTTTTATTTTTCTATTTTGATAAATATACTATTTTTCTGGTCCCTGTTCCTTATAAAGTTATAGGCCTTATGTAGCTATAGCTACAAATTTCAATAAAACATTTCTGTTGTCACTCAACTATTTGAAAATATTGCACTGCTAATTGAGGTGATAGCTTGGACCGCAACATTGATGAGGAAAATCTTGTCACGAAGGATTTCTTGATTCTTGTATCTTTATTGATGGTTACCTTCTTCGTGATATTTCTTATTCTATTTGTGTCAGAAAGAACCATTCTTTCATTTGATTAAGTACTATTTTGAAAAATTTAAACCATGTAACAGTTGTACTTATATTCCTAATAAATCCTGGTGAATTTAAAGGGAATTTCTACTGTTCCATGCGTTTTTTTTAGTATGATATATATATATATATATATAAATGTATATATATTTCTTTTCTTTTACAGATTATGTAGACCTCTTACTTCCTTTATCTATAGTCCTACGCAAATGGACTGCTTCAAGTTCCCCCCCTCCCAAAAAAAAAAAAAAAATCTCCTTTTACTTTGTTTTTATTTTTTATTTTTTATTTTTTTAACATGGTTTTTGTAGTAGGATTGCCATGAGGAGGCTAAGGAGGAGTTGCCCAAGAAGGCCGGATCCTTCACCGCTGTCCAGATGTGGGATGTAGAATTTTGTGTAAAATTTGATGACAATATTGATATTGATATTGGTAAATCGTTTATCATCTTGTATGTAACGTGATTGGTAAATGGTAAATCGTATGTCTATTAGAATCATTTATTCAGTGGAGAAGTGACATTTGTAGTGAAAGCATGTATTAGTGCTTTGCATGCATGCTTGGTATGTTAACCTCCTTCTCAACTAAACTAATTGTGTGCATATTTGCTATCTTCCATTGAATAAATGATAGTTACGTTTGCGCTTTTCTTCATGGCATTGCTATCATTTTTCTTCCAACCTATTCATTTACACCTAATAGACCAGCAAAGCAAATAAAATAATGGTAAAAAAATAATAATAATTAAAGCTACCAAACAATTGGAAATTGATTCAGTAGTTATACACACAATTTAAGCCGTTAAAAAACATACAATCAACAATGGTATACCATACGACCTCCTGGGCACACTCGCGCTGCAGCGCGAGTACAAGTACTAGTAAGAAGGAAAACTACGAAGGAGGAAAAAAAGCAAATGGGACGAAAGCTCCAGAAACGAAAGATGTCTTCTCCAATCTAATACTGAGCCTCCCCAAGTCGTCCAACGTCTCCCGCGGAAAGAAAACATATAAATATAACCAACAAAAGCTTCCCTAAGCTTCCTTACCTAATGAGGACTCGAAGAGAATTCTAATCCTAGTTGGAGTCTAACTTACTAAAAAACAATAACAAAGTAAAATAAGGAAACCAAATTACAACTTCGCTAAATAAAAGTGTCTTTTAAGCAATTCCCAAAAGTAAAATAAAATCTTTAATCAGATGACAAATATCAGGCGTAGGATTTTTCTTCACAAGGTCTTCTTCTCATCCAAATACAGCGCGCCCACGCCTTATCATTGGAAGTCTTCTGGAATTTTCACCCAAAATTGCACTTTTAACCTCCAAATAATTCCAATGACCTGAAATCAATGCCAAAACCAAACATGAGTAGAATCAAGCAATTAATACCATATTTAGGCCATATTTAAGGGGAAATATCCACAAATAATGTGTATAATTAAAGACTTAACACTATGGTCACAATCATAAGCCTGTTTTTAATTAATGTAATGAGGTTCATCATATTTAAGTAATTGATTCATGCGGAACAAAGACTCAGTACAATTGAGGTTTGTGCAGTTTCATTTGGTCGTGCTACATGTTTAAAATTTTGTTGTACAAATATACATCACAATTTTGTATCGAATATTTATCAAATATTTTATTTATATAAACAATTTTTACTTTGAATATAATATAATTGTGTCCCAAATAATATAAAATATACAACAATTGGATCAAATTGTACTAAACCCTAATTATACTGAGTTCTTTCCCAATTGATATGTACTAGAGAAGCTTTGGTACCATCTCGTAGATTTTTTTAACTACCAAAAAGAAAAAAAACAATGAAGCTTTCTCTAAGTGTTCAACTTTTGTAGGTATAACACAAAGGTTGCATTTTGTGAATTAGATAAAAGTGGACATATCGTAATGTGCTTGTATCTACCAAATTGATTTTCCATTTCGTATTAGAACAAGTGTTTATCAAACGCTGAAGAGTCAGAATCACATTAAATTCGATGTACCCTTTCCATTGGGTACTGAGTATTTTTGCCTCTCAGTGTTATTTTTGCACCGTCTAAACCATTTTGCTTAAGATCACCATAAAAATCTTAATCAAAGTATCCTTGCTGGAAATTACAACAGATCATGCCTAAATTAGAAGCACAAATACTTTTTCTGCAGTTGTATCAATCACTTAACATTTCTCCTTCAAATGATATTCTTGAAATTCATATTCAAAACTACACAGAACATTAGATCACATGAAAGTAATGTGGTTGCATGTAAAACCATTGAAAAAATTGCAATGAATTTCATTATCTCCCCTCGAGTACAGTGACAGTTATATCATTCGTTGGGCGTTTCTCGACTGGATCTTCAGCGTCATCCATACTCCTCTCTGCATAGAAACCTGCAGGCTGTTTAGGTTGGGGTAGCACCATAGTCTCACTGTCCAACATCGACACCACAGAGGACATGGTTGGTCTGTCTTCAGGGCAGCGCTGCACACACAAGAGGCCTACTTGGATGCATCTTTCTACCTCTACTGTGGTAAATGAGCCTTCCATCAGCTCATCTATTAGATGGCAAGCTTTCCCTCCACTCCAGAGTTTCCAGGCCTGACAAGCATAGTTCAACAACAGATAAACGAAAACAAATTTTTATGTCCACAGATTATTTGTCTGTAGGAAGGAAAATCTATAAGCTTACATGTCCCAATAGATTAAGGTCGTGATCAGGTTGATATAAATCTCTGCTCCTTCTGCCACTAACTATTTCCAAGAGCAATACTCCAAAGCTGAAGACATCTGATTTCGTTGAATATATCCCATTGGTCAGGTACTCAGGTGCCATATAACCACTATGTATGCACAAGTAGTGTTAGATGACACAAACGAAGTAAAAGTGTTAGATGATCACAGAAACAATAGGCATGCTTACTGAGTACCGATAACCCTGGTGGTTTTGGCTAAAAACTGCTCCTCTCTAAAAGCTCTTGCAATCCCAAAATCAGAAATCTTAGGATTCATCTCACTGTCTAAAAGAATGTTGCTGGCTTTCAGGTCCCTATGAATGATCCTCAATCTTGAATCTCTATGAAGGTAGAGAAGCCCCCGGGCAATCCCAATAATAATGTAAAATCGCCTCATCCATTTAAGCTCTTTCCTTGTGGTACCATCTGCAGCAACTTCTAATCAGATGACCAGATAGCCTTCTAATATAGAGGAAAGCATCAGGTAAAACAGAATTTCATTTTCTTCAAATGGAATTCAATAAGCAAGAGAGTCTGAGATTGTTAACCATAAATGTAGTTGTTCAGGCTTTTATTGGGCATGTACTCATAAATAAGCATCCTCTCTTCACCATCAATGCAGCATCCCAAGAGTCTAACTAGATTCCTGTGTTGAAGTTTGGAAATCAAGATAACTTCATTTTTGAATTCAGTCAGCCCTTGCTTGGAATTTAGGGAGAGCCTCTTCACTGCAATATTTTTTCCTGTTGCAATTTGGCCCTGTAAATTTCAGAAAAGGTTTCCAAGTATTATTCCTGTTCGATGTGCACAGTTATTTGTACAGTGAATTACCCCCCCCCCTTCTGGCGGGGCTCTCTCTTTGTGGACGATGTGTGGTAACTACAAGAAAAACAACAACCCCTACTTTTTGTTTAGGATTAGGATGACAAGTCCAGGATTGATTGCAGTGGATCTCTCTATCTATTTTATAGGTCCCTGTCCAAATGAGCCTGATGAACTACCCCCTTATATTTGTTAACAATAGCTAATGCAGTTGCATGTTTTAGTATACCTTGTAAACAGGTCCAAAACCACCCTCACCGATCTTGTTTGAGTCAGAAAACTGGTTGGTTGCTTCTGCAATGCTAATCATATCAAAAGTCGGTGATTCGATCTCTCCCATACTACTAGATCTGGGCTCAGATTTTTTTCCTACACCTCCAATTTGTTCAACATTAGACCAAAAGTAGCAAATAAAAGGGTCCTGGAATCTCACATTAGATTAAGCACATCAAAGGGGTGCCAGATAACCACACAGTCAACAAGGTTCCCCTTATAAGTGGGTTTATATGAAACTGTGTACTACTTATATGCCAATACAAGAGTTAAAAATTGAAATGCGGCAGAAAAATTCTTAAAAGATTCTATACAGATGTACACATTTGTTTCTGCCACTGAAAAACCATAGTTTGACTTTTGCTGACATTAATAATTCAGTATCCTGTGTAATACATCACTTTGGCTGATCATATGGCAGTCACAGAAGGAAATTAACAGTCAGATTCGGGGTGTCAGATTCGGGGTCTAAAGGCTGAAATATGTTTGGAGCTTATGGTCCTGACACAAATCAAGAGAAAAAGTGGAAAGAATACGTCAAGCAAAGAGATTACCTCTGCTGTAAATTTTTTTTCTCCACACAACATATAAGGCTCCAATAAACATCGGAAAAGTCACAGACACAGAAATTGTTACCATCATGAGGCGTTTTCTCCTAGAATGTGATGATGATTCTACAACAAGACATGGAAAAAATGTCACAGCAAGCAAAAGGATCATCTCCAAATGAACATAGAAGAAATAAAATACTGTTAGAATAAAGAAATGATACCAATGTCCTCAGCTGTAATGCGGACATGAAAAGTCAGATTATTGTAGATAGCAAGCCTGTGTAAATCAAATAAATCCTCATACCAGAGCCAGCAGTTACCATTCTCACCTCCACTGGAGTCTCCAGTGGAATAAGCTGTGCAGGAACAATTGTTTAAACACTCCTTTTGGCAATCATCGAGGTTCATATTAGAGTAGATACTGAACCGAACCGTGTCAGGTATTTTAATTCCAGTAATCTTAAGAAATCCTTCATTCTGTGGACAGTTTAAGGGGTGTTTCCTAGTGCAACCATGTGACAAAACAAGCACATTACTGTCTTCAGGATCCTTAGGCTTGTACCCAGTTAAACAGCTGCATGGCTGAGGAGTGTATGATGTGCATATAGCATTTGGGCCACAGGAGTTGTAATTTTCACAAATTCCACTAGGGTAATTGTATATCTCAAACCACGTAAGGCTTTTGTTGTCCCAAATTAGGCGTCGAAGGGCTCCTGTATAACTCAAGACTAGAATTGACAAATCATCACGTAGATCAAACTCATAGTAATCCTCTTCTGGAGTAGATATGAACTTAGGCTTGAAGAAGACATTTGCTGAACTTGCATCGTATGATCCACTTCGGAATATCTTTCTCGTAGCCTTTTTCAAGAAGAATTGGGGAAAGATGCCACGATCATTGCCATAAGAGAATTCCCCCGGAGAAGCGTCCTCGTCACTCTTCCAGGATGTTAAATACCTGTTCAAGCCAATTCTAATATCCCATCCCAATTTCATGCCAGCTAAAAGTGTATCTGAAGGATGATCAAAGCTCTGCCAAAGATAGGTCTGATCAGATTTAGTATCACTTTCATACCTAAGAACGAGATTTCCTGAGTCCAGAAGCTGTGCTAGGGTAGCTGTACTGGGGATGTTCAAGATATTTGTAGACCAAGCCTTTTTTCCTTGGGAGTTTTCGAGTATCAAGTTGCCGTCGTTTCCAATCTTCAAAACTCCTGATGAATCATGCAGAGGAGAGTTTCTATTGGCAATCCAAACTACCGTCTCTACTGGGATTTCATTATACCATATCCCCAGGTATCGTAAATTAGAGTTTTGAGGAGTAAAGAAACCAAGCTTAAATTTCTGGCCTTCAGATACTAAGCTGGAGCTATCATTGAAAAGTTGGTATTGATTGAGCCTGTCATTTGCTGCCAATGTTTTTTTTGGGTACAAAACTGCAAAAGAAATCTGGCACAGTGTGTAGAAGAGATGGTGTCTAGTGAACTGCATGATGCTGCGTATCTAGTTAGCAGTCATCAAACTGTGCTTGAACTTGGAAGTTATTGTCAGTGCAAAGCTAGAGATCGATTCTTGAGGCCATCCATGCCAGAAATGGCTGAAGCAATAATGGTATAGTGGGGTAGAAAAAAAATCTGCCAATTTATTGCTTTTTTGCTTTGAACTAAAGCCTTTCTTCTTTCCTTCAAAGTCTTATAGACAAGGATGGTAATGGAGCTTCATCAGTCAAGCAGGGTAGGTACTCAGTAGTCAGCAGTATTCTGTCAATCTCTACTCCTTGAATGATTCAATGCACTTTGGACTATTTACCTCTTATTACTTTGTTTATGCACCATTCATTCGGACCTTGATTTCTATCATACAGTAATGACTATGTACTCCAGCTAAATATGCTCAGGACCAATTTTCCAGATGAATATTGGTTCACTCATTCTCCTCACATCTTAATTAATATTTTCTTGTTCATGTCTCCAATTAGATTCCTAATTCATTTACCCCAAACGAATTTCAGTACTACTTATTTTATTAAGCCATAAAAACCTTTCCTCCATCTTTATTGTTATCACTCTAACCTTTACTCTGGTTTTCTTCTCCCAGGTTAGTTGTCCGTCACTTCCTTGATTTTAATGCTGATTTATTTGTTTATTTCATGTTCAGCCTTTAATGCTTTCCTTGTACTCATGTATTTATTTTCGTTTACCAATAAAAAAGCTCCACGTGAATATATAATAATCCCACTTAATAACATGTCAAGTGGAGTTCACTTGGTATGTTAAATGAAATCAAATGCGAACCTCATTTGTTCACATAGCACTTTTTCATTTGTTCTGGAGCAACTATTAGGCATGTTTAGTAGTTGTTCCAAAACTATATAAAATTTTCTTGAGTTTCACTTTTCACCCTCGTCAATTTTTACGTCCCCAAAATTGGAAATTCTGAACAACTGTTACCATGCTTAGTAGTTGCTCCAAACCAATATAAAATTTTTTTGAGTTTAACTTTTCACCTTCCTCAATTTTTGTTATCCATTCTTACCGTGCTAAAACTTGAATGTACAGAATATGCCCCATTATTAGATATTCTTTGTTCTTCTTTCTCTTTCGTCCCTTCTTAAATTGTTTTCATTTTTCCTTTCCTCATTTTTTACTCTCTTTTTTCCTACATGCTCCAAAATTAAGTTTCTAAATTCTAATATGGTTTTTGTTCGCTTTAGCTTTTGTTTTCTTTTTCTCTTGCATGCACCTAAACAATATGTTTGTTGTCGTCCATCTTGGCATTTTGGTAATTTGAAGTTTCTATCTAATTATGTTTGAGTTTACCCAAAGAGTTTCGTTTGAGAAAATTATCATATTAAGGATGTATGGAGCATTTAATTCGTTCTTCTTTCCAGGGTTCTTCTCTACTTGTGCTGTTATTGCAACAGATATCCCAGGCAGGCGGCTGAAGAAACGAGCAAAGCAAAGGATTTGGTCAATTGGCGTGTTTTATTTCGATTCTTTTCTTAAAATGCACAGTGACCAAAACACATCCCATCTCATCAGAAAGCATTTGTGATTGGTTATGACTCACTTCTCCCACGTTTACGTCAATTGACTCTAAGACGCCAGTATAAGACTGCAATTTTATTTTCATTTGTAGTAGTTTCGGCCAAATTTCCAAAACTTTTGCAATTGGAAGTTGAAAAGGTAAGAGGGGCCACGCCATTTTCGTGATTGCTCATCAGCATTTCTGGTGAAGTACAATATTTTGCAGCAGCTAATCAAGGGGACAATTCAATACTCTTGACGTGGTAGTTTTGTTTTTATCACTGTACGCTGGGGATATGATGCTGCAGCCTGAATTGTGCCAACAGCTATTTCTACGTTAAAGAACTATCCCTAGTTCTATGCTTTACAGAAAAGAAAAATGACTTGAACAAGTAGCTGGAATTCTTGGCTGAAACAATTCAATTTCAAGAAATTCCTTACCTACCATCTAAAAAAGTGATACTAAGATCATTTGTAACAGGGTTTTCTTTGTCCCACAAATCTTCAATTTCCTTTCCACTTCTTTCTGCATAGAAACCAGGCTGCTTAGGTTGGGGCAAAATTGCATTCTCACTATTTAACATCAAGACCACAGTGGACATGGTTGGCCTGTCTTCAGGGTGCAGCTGCACGCACAAGAGGCCTACTTGGATGCACCTTTCTACATCTGATACCGGAAAGGATTCTTCCATTATCTCATCTATCAGTTGATTGTAAATTAACGTAATAATATATATACAGCGGAAATCTAAATAGATTACCTCCAGCCATTCTCGTCAAATAGAAATTGGTACCCAAGTCTTCTTGTCCTCTTTTTCAAGTCATCTTGTCCTTTCTCTTTCTTTTCTAAACTAACAAGTTACGTGGAAGAAGAAGATTTGTAGAAAGAAATTTAGATTAATGGACTTCCAATCTATGCCTAACAAAAAATTATGATTTGATGGAGTGTCACAGGCTATTTATAGATTTGGTTAGGGACTCTTACTGGTAAATATCAATATCTCTAGGGTTTCCTTCCATCAAGAAAATCATACCATAATTCATAACTGAAAATAATATATTTGACTATTTGATTGATTTGATTGGTGATTTGATTGAATAATATATCAATCAACAGAATATACCAATCAATTACCATTAAATGAGAAATATTCAATTAATGATTGACAAAATATCAATCAATTAACCAAGATATCAATCAATCATGTGGGTCATAATTGCCTCTAAAAAAGGCTAGTCTTACATTCTCCCACTTGACCCACATGTAATAGTCAAATAACTTCATGAGTGACTAGATATTTAAAATGGCCAAAAATTTTCATTTTCACTCAATAGTTATGTAATAGTTATTTAATTAGAAAGTGATAATATTCAAATCAAGGCGGTTATGTTCTTACCACGAACACTTCTTTCCATGTATTAGAATAATATTATACTTTCAAGAAAAACTTTATGAGTAACTCCATACAACTTACTCAGGGTCCAACTTTATGGATCAAAAGATCATTTCTTTATACATGTATTAGTTTCAATGCGTGCTTACATGTAGAATTGCTAACAAATGTCTAGACACAAATGGTCAAAATATAGAAATAATCTAGAATGAGCTATTGAGTCCCATATGAGTCGTATTATCCTGAAAGACTTTACCCAGCAATCCTTTAGTCATGGGATCAGCAATTATTAATTCAGTATTAATGTACTCAATGATTATTTCTTACTTTTTAACATGATCTCTGACCATTAAAAACTTGATATCGATGTGTTTGCTTCGACTCCCACTCTTATTGTTCTTAGCAAAGAACACAGCAGCAGAGTTGTCACAGAAGATCTTTAGTAGCCTACACACTGAATGTACCACCCTTAGGCCAGATATGAAGTTCTTTAGCCATAGAGCCTGTGATGTAGTTTCATAGCATGCAATGAATTCTGCTTCCATTGTAGATGATGCAACAATTCTTTGTTTTACACTTCTCCAAGATAGAGCTCCTTCAGCCAAAATGAATATATATCCTGAAGTAGATTTGCTTGAGTCCACACATCCAACAAAATCCAAATCAGAATATCCAACTACCTCCAAATAATCAGACTGTCTGTATGTAAGTTTGTAGTCCTTGGTCCCTTGCAGATATCTTAGAACTCTTTTAGCAGGTTTTCAATGATCGTTTCCAGGATTGCTTTGACATCTGCCTAACATTCCTACTACGAAAGCAATATCCGATCTGGTATAGACCTGAGCATACATGAGTGATAGGGAGATATTTGTGTATGTTAATTGAGGCTATTTGGACTAATTTCTCCCATTTAATGTGCAAAGAATGGGGTTACTGCAGATAATTTGCCTTTGTGTCACTTGCAAGCCATGGGTACAAGGAAGGAAAGTCTTGTACCGATTGGAGACTTCCGTGGGGGCCAACATGTGTTTCCTTATTTTGCTAGACTACTGAAACAATTGGAGAAAGTCAATGGCGGTGGAGCAGTTGAAGGGAGAGTCAAAATTGTTTTCTTGTCTGGGGAGGAGTCCAGAAGCACATTGGAATAGAAATTATTGTTTCCCTCGGGCCCGACAATTTGAGACTAATATATAGGAGTTATTTTTCTTTTGGAGATCGTCATCTTTTAGCCTAACATTGTTAATTAGTAGTTTGTTCTCCTGCTTTTGTTTTCAGCCGCCACTTAGATAACAATAGACCAGTACTTTTGCTCTTTGAAGTTCGTCCGTCTTTCTTTTTCCGTTTCGTCTTTCGTCTTTTCCTTGTTGTTTCATAGCTTAGCGTGGATTATTATTTTCTGGGTGTTATCCTGGTGAAGACTCATAACATTAGACCAGGATTTTGCTTTACTTCTCAATTCCAGTAGCTTCTATTTCCAATTGCTTTCTTTTTTCTCGTGGAATCAAATTGCATGAAGATTGTTGGTTGTGTCATCGACATGAGGAGCGGCTAAATTCCTGTCCTAGTTGAGGAATAATCAATGCTCGGGTGCACAACAATTGTAAGATCGTTTTAATTGTCTATTTTTAATTTATACGTTCATGGATATTTAATTATTCTCTATTTTTTCCTGAGTTATTATTATTTGGATTTATTGATTAATGTGGCCAGTTGTTCAATTGTCTAAATAATTGATAGCCAATTAGGGTGTTGGCGCGTCGCCTTTAAGCATCTTAATTAGTGGCAAACGAGACAATTTCACCGCCTCGCAAGTGGCCTAATTTGGATCGTGGGAATAATTAATCTAGTCTAAATAAACACGTATGTGTGTTTGTCCACTAGAATTGGGTCTTTCTAATTTCTAATGCTGTGATTATATTAAATCCTATGAGCGTCTCTAGGGTTGTTTAGTTCACAAGAGGGTGGTTTATGAGCGTTTCTGGACTACTGTATAATTAAGGAAAGATTGGTGGTTGGGCGCGTCGCTTGGCCACTACAACCAATTTATTTGTGAACGTATGAATTTTTCCATGTATCTGTGATCAGTTATGTGCACCAGTGCCAAGATTAGTTCCTTGACTAGGTTATTTTAATTGATTGTTTCTTGTGATATTTAATTCCTGCATACTTTAGGATTTTAGCTTTTATTGCTTTTTAATTAATTGCTATCTACTCCAAAACCCCCCAATTTTTCTATGTGATTTATCTACCAGTTCCCTGAGGAGACGACCCTACTTGCCCTGTTTACAAATTAAATTGAATTTTTTGAATTAATTTTGATATATCGGGTCCAGTATACTCCTTGGAATCAAGGTGAAGTGTGAGGACCTGAAAATTTATTTTTATCTGACCTATTTATTTATTTAATTATTTAATTTCTCTGAATATTTGTTTTAATTATTTTAAATCATTTTAATTACAATTACACCATACATTATCTCATTTTATTTTAAAAAACCTTGTTTAACCTTCAATTTAATTTTTCTATCGCCCAATTGTGAAAAACGAAAAAAGACACATTTTTCGAGGTAAATATTTGGACTAAGAGTGACGTAAGTTCGGAGGATAAGAATGATCATTAGTAGATTAAGAAGAGCTAAATGAGAGATTAGAAGTGAGTGACTAGGATTAAACTCCAATTGAAGCATTTTGGGCCACAAATTCAAAGTTGACTTTTGGCACCATAAAAACAAGGCTTTATGTCATTTCTTCCTTTCACATTTTCACTTTAACAAAACACAAAAATCTCTCTCTTCCTCACCTTGTTCCAGCCGAACCCCTTCCCCTATTTTCCCCTTCATTTTCATCTTCAAAATCACTTCAAGACTTCACCAAATTCACCAAGAAACTTGATCAAATCTTCCACCCTCTTCACTTGCACCTTGAAGACCATTTTGCCTTGTGGGAGAGCCGATCTTGGGAGGTTAAAAGAAGGGGCTTTGGAGCATTTCTAGACCACATCATCTTAGGGTTTCACTTGATAGGAAGAGGTAATCTAGTTTCTTCAAATCTTTTCCTTTGATTTCATCTTGTAACTTTAAGCTTTGTAGCTTCTTGATGTTGTTCTTGTTGAGTTTGGGTTGTTGAAGTGAGCTCTATGAACTCCCACCTTTCTTTTTATTGGACAACCATGATGTGTGTGTGTGTGATGGAATGAATTTGTGATGAATTCATGGAAGTTAGAGAGCTAGGAAGAAAGGAGGAAGGAAAATCGAGTGAGGAAGGAAATGTTATTTTGCCGGTTTCATTTCAACATTTTTCCCCTGTTTTGGCTGCGAATTTTCATGAGTTTCTTGGCTGTTTTGAGAGATGAAATGTTGGTCTATATGTGTGTAAATTTAGTTGCAAAAAATCATTCCATTTGGTGTAGTGAAATCGCATGAAAAGAAGAAGCCAAATCTGGAAAAATTTTCACTGTTTTCTGCTGCCCTATTTTAGTCACATTGATCACTGCCTTCCCATGCGATTTTTTAGCTAAATTTTGGTACAAATGTAGTTCATATACTGAGGTTTATGCCTACAAAATTTGGTGATTTTTGAGTAAGAATTGGTCACTCATTTGAGGCTTCAAAGATGCCCTGCAAATCTGGAATTTCAGAAAATGCAGAATTTTGAACCTGCCCTGTTTGGACAGCTATAATTTCTTACTAAAGAATCAGAATCGAGTGCCGTCAGTGGTGTTTGAAACTAGATACATAGATATTTAAAATATGTAAATTTCAGAGGCTAATTCATTTTTTACAGTTTTTGGAGAATTTCCAAATATGCTGAAAAACTAGCCTGATTTGTCCTGTTCTCACTGAAGCAGTGTTTTTATACAAAAATCTGGGCTGTTTCTGTTTAGAATCTCACTAAAGTGTCTTCTCGAGAGTTTTAGTTCGTTGAGTCTATTTTCTAATGATATAAGATTCGTAATTTTTGGGCTTATAAAACTCAAGTTATGATTTTTCAAATAATGTCGCGCAAAACTGAAATTTCTCCAAGGAGACAACGAAAGCTTAAAAATGCCTTGGAAACATTTCCTAGTTTTCAGGCGTAATCTTTTGAGTGTTTGGACACCATTCGAATTTTGGAAAAAATGGATTTCCCAATTTCATGAGATTCCTTTTAATTTGGAATTGAAAAGTTTAATTATTTGAAAATTGATCTTGAATGCATATTTAGGTAATTTTGATTTTTATCTCTCAGGTGATCACGTGGACACCGAGAAGCTTGTTTGATCTCCTGAATTTTCTCGTTTTCTCTCGGTTATTGGTGAGTGTCAAGTGCATGATTTGTTGAATTGCTTGAACCTGTTAAATGCTTGATTTGAATATGTTATTAAACTTGTCAAGGCGGACGTGTACTTTATCTCGTCCGACCTCTCTTACTTGACCTGACATGCTTGCTTGTATTTGTTGTACTTGAAATGACTTGGCTGAACTGTACTTGTAGTTGATTGATGATTGAGCGTTGTCTCATCATCTTACTTTTTATTTAAACCTGTTGGGGACGCCCAAAACCTCATTGGTAAACCTTTCACCTCGGGCCGGCAAGGGCTTGGCCGAGAAATTGGTAAACCATGAGTCTTTACATATTTTCATCGGTTGGAGTGCGCTCGCCGACTACTTACCTGGGTATACTCGAGTATTACCAAATTTCTTATTTTGACGAGTGGGCCCGGTTGGGGGATGAAATGGTGGATGGAGATGGTTGACAAGTGGAGTTCTACATGGTTATTAAGAAAGTTGACGGAGTGTCAACTAGTTGGAATGTGATCAAGATTCGTGGAACTTGGCTCCTGAGAGCCCCTGTATCCTTTATTTAATGTGTAACTAAATTCCTTATTTGCATTCTTGCCTAAACGTTTTGGTTAATTATCTTGTTTAATAAAGTGTTTATTTCTTGATCTTGCATGCTTGCATGTCTTCTTGGCCTCACTGAGCTTTGCTCACCCCATAAGATTTGTTTTCCTTAACAGGTTTTGAAGCGGAGTTCGCTAACCATGGACCTTAGTTTCTGTCGTAGAATTTCCGCTCTTTTTTATAAGGTTATTTTGATTTGAGCACTTGATGGTTTATAGTACTTGGAGTTTGTACTAATGAAATTCGGATGAAATTATTGTGACAGCCCCACTTTCCCCCAAGGCGAACCGGAGGGGTTAGCGGACCGCCTGCTAGGCTCTCACCAGGACTCACTACAGTTCTTCAATTGATTACAATTTAAAACTCTAATACATAATAATTACAATTCTAAAACTCCGAAAGCACACAGTGCCAAAGTCCACAAGCACGTCCCAGTAGCGAATCCAACCCAAGTTCTCCACAATATAATTTACAACAGAACCAAAATTTCAACGCAGGATCTCCAATCAATAATTACATTTCCAACTAGTCCAAATACACCAAAAAATCGAACAGTTCAAGATTATAGACAATACAAGAGATAATCCAACCAGTCATACGAAGATTGATCACTTCACATGCCTTTCTTCATCACGAGCCCTGTAGGGGGGGTAAAACAAAATATTTTTGGGGTGAGCTAAAACTCAGTGAGGTTCCGAGAAAACAAATATTTTAGAATTTCACTATTTTATCAGAGTACAAAACATTGGAACATTTAAATCTTTGAAATCACGGGAAGAGTATTTTTCACTAGAAATTTGCAAGACGAAAACAATTCACGAAATAATTTACTTCATCACACAAGCTCTTTGACAAATAATCAAGCACACTCACAGTACACTTTTCAACTAGGAGATAACAATACTCGGGCCGCTTCGACTCGGAGATCAGTGCTCACGAGGAGACTTGCTCGGATTGTCTCAACTAGGTGATCAGTGCTTAATAAACATTAAATCAATTATAAAAGGATACAGCGCTCACTTGGAGCTATTTCACTGGTCCACTTCACCTTATAACTCCTGAGCAATTCCCTTAGTTCATCTGGCCATCGCCTTATCCCTCCAGAGGTAATACTCGAGTATACCATACCGTGCCCTAAGTACCAACCTACCCGACCGAGTCCGCTTCTGGCTCGAATAGGCCGATAACGAAGGGGGAAAGGCCTTATTCAGCCAATGTGGTAAAGTACACATGGCCTACATCATGCGCAAGTAATATAAAAATGATGGAAAGTAAACAGTTGAACAGCTAATACCAGTTAGGTCGAGTGCGATAAGGTACACAGTCGCTTAGAAACAAGTATTTCACACTTATGAAATCAAGTAACATCAAGTATTCATCACGTAGGCATGTAATTCACACAACATACAAGGAACACTCACAAACTCATTTCTTTGCAAATATAAGTCGAGTAAATCATTTCACAAGTCATTTTCACATAATAGTAAAATATTTAACTTAAAACGGGTTTGAACATTCATAAACTTTTCATAAATGGTTTCACTTGTAAAACCGTTTTACTTGGAAATAGTGGTAAATCACTTCCTTATAATTACTAGCAAATCATTTCATCAAAACATTCATTTGTAAACAATAATAAGATTTTCCATTTTAAAAGAGGTTGGGACACTCACCAACGTGCCTTGGTCACCCTCGATCACCTTCGAGTCCTACGTACAACCAATGTATATAACCATCAACTCAAACCAAAACAACACTTAAAATCACTCAAAACAGCAAAGAGAGCACATGCAGGGGTGCTCGAACCAAAACGGACGACACTACATTCAAACGGAAAACACACACTAGAAGGGGTGAAAGGCAGATTTGACACCTTTTGCCATTTTGATCATAACTCATGGTACGAGTGTTGGATTGAAGTGCACGAGGTGCCGTTTCGAAGCTAAGAGAACAAACTACAACTTTCATGAAGACAACTTCTGCCCAGATTCTCTCTTTTTAGGTCAAAAGTGCGGAAACAGTTCCAGAAATTTTCACGTCAGAATTTCCAACAGGCTAGATTCAAATGATCATAACTCGGCACTCACAAATCCAAATCAAGAAATTCCAGCGGCGTTGGAAAGCTAGAACGAAGGGCTATAAATTTCATGTTTTGGCCAAAAGCCAAATCACAAAGGATTAACACGAAAAATGAAGCCAAAGTTGCTGATCAGTCAACCCTGTTTTCCTGCAAATTTTCAGATTTGGTGCATTTTCTTCTATCAATCCTTTAAAGTCATTTCCATCATTTGCCAAGGTATTTAACAAGCTAACACAACAATTAACTCCATCATCAAAGCATCACAAAACCACAATCAGTTTATCAAGCACTTGGTAACCGAAGTTCTTGGACCAAGAAATCAACTAGCTTAGATTATATCAAGCAAGAACAAGCCCCAATTTATTCTAAACCATAGCATAGACATCAATTCCCAACTATGAATCTTGAAATCAAGAACCCTAATACTAACCCTAACTAATTTTCATGGCTAGGTATAAACACATAGAAATCAACTAATCCAATCCGTAGAATCATCTCAAAAGCTATTAGTGATCATGAATTAACCCAAAACAAGAACAAACCCATCATGTTCATCAAAGTAAACCAATTTCCAGCTTATATATAAAGGGAAAATATACCTTCTTGGCTTATGTTCTTGATAAAATTGCAAGCTCCCAAGTTAGTCCACTTCCTCCTAGCTCAACTTCAAGATTGGGTGGTTGGAACACAAGATTTCCTCTTGTTTTTTCTCCCTTTTTCCTCTCTTTTCTTTCCTTTCTTTTCTCCTCTCCTTTCCACGGTTTTTTCTCCTCTTGTTTTCCTTGGTTTGGCCGGCTCTTTGAAGCCATAAAATGGCTAAAGGTTATCATCACTTAGATATTTAGGCTTTGGTCAAAGTTGGTCAAAATTGTCATACCAATTAAACCTCACAACTTAGGTTATTTTCACCCTTGCCCAAGAAATTTCCTTTTCTATCAAATCACTCCATAGATGCTTAATTCGACTTAGTTTATCAAAGCCTAATCACACTTATTTAGGCCACTAATCACCTAAGAACCTTAATCACTCCTCTTAATCATGCATTTACACACATAAAATCCAAGGGGTAACAAACTCGTAGTTGGACATAAAACTTATATTCATTTTCAAAACTAAGGTTTTACGAATCCAAACTAGGGTTTAAGTTCCAATTTAGGGTTTCTAGACGTGTAAAACAAAATAGTCAAAACAAAACACTTTGTGAAGTAAAATAAACCATATAAACACTTTGGTAAACCATAATGACTATAATTAGCATTACTTAAGGTTTTCTAGAAATTGGAAAAAATCGGGGTCTCACAATTGATATACGAACTTCAAATATTTCAAACTCAATTTATAAAATAATTTTGTGCAAATATGGGATTTTTCAATTTATACTTTAAATTGGTGGTACGGGGCCTCACAATTATTGGGATTTGTAAATTCAGCTTTTGCATGTATTTTAGTACCTGGAATTTATTTTGGAAATAAAAGTTGAATTTTAGTTCTTTTAAATAGTTGGTTTGAAATGTGAAGTTAGTTATATTGAGATGGGTGGAATTGTTAATTAAGTTTTGAGCGAGTGAGTCCCGACGAGAGTTAGGCAGGCGGTCCGCCGAACCCTTTGGTTCGCCCTAGGGGAAGGTGGGGCTGTCACATGAAGTTAGTAATCCATTGCACATCAGGAGTCTCTGCTCCAGTACTAGAGTTGATTTGAGATTGTTTTTGTTGGCAATTAGGCTATTTATTTACTTTATTTTTGGAGGTTTGACACCCACCAATGCGACTTCCAACAAGCGAAACATATGTAATGTTAACCATCTCTTTTCGTTCCAATTCATTTTTAGGACATTGATCCAAATTGAATTTCTCTCCTTTAACAATATGAGCTGCAATTGATAAGCAATGTTTCATCTCAAACCTTTTCAGAATCTTTTCAATGTAGGCCTTTTGAGATAACCCAAGAATTTTTCTTGTTCTAGCTCTGTAAATCTCTATGCTAATGATATAAGAGGCTTCACCCATATCCTTCATTTCAAAGTTCTGTGTAAGAAACTATTTGGTTTCACGCAGCAAACCTATATCATTACTTACAAGGAAAATATCATCTACATATAAGACTAAAAATATATATTTGCTCCCACTTATCTTGAGGTATATGCATTAGTCAACGATATTTTCTACAAAACCAAATAAAGAGACAATGTTGTGAAACTTAACGTACCATTGGCGGGAAGCCTGTTTTAGTCCATATATAGATTTCTTTAATTTACAAACAAGTTGGTTGTTGTCATTATTGATAAAACTTTCAGGTTGACACATGTATACCTCTTCTTCAAGATCCCTATTAAGGAATGCCGTTTTCACATCCATTTGATGTAGTTCCAAATTAAAATGGGTTACTATTGCCATGATGATGCGTAATGAATCCTTCTTTGAAACAGGAGAGAAGGTTTCATGGTAGTCAATGCTTTCCTTTTGAGTGAAACCTTTGGCTACAAGTCTAGCTTTATATCGTTCAATATTACCCATTTGATCTTTTTGGGTTTTAAAAACTCATTTACATCCTATAATAGAGACCTTTTTGGGTAGTTCAACGAGATCCTAGACTTTATTTTTAGCCATTGATTCCATCCCCTCTTTCATGGCATTATACCAAAATGTGGAGTTTTCTCCACTCATGACTTGTGAAAAAGAACTAGGGTCATCCTTAAGTCCAACGTTATAGTCGAACTCTTGGAGGTGTACTTCATAATCACTAGAAATTACTGGTTTTCTAATTCTTGAGGATCTTCTAACTCCCACTATTTCATGGATAGTTTGATTAATGGGATCAACTATTGTTAATTGTTCTGAATGTGATTGCTCGGGTGGAGATTGTTCAGGTGGAGGTTGTTCTTCAATATTTTGAATAACAACTAAATCTTGTGAAGGTACTATAGGTGCATCCTTTATTTCTTCAAATTCCACTTTTTGAGAATCACTCCCACTAATTTTGTGTTCCTCAAGAAATTTAGCATTTCTAACTTCAATAACTTTTGGAGTGTGAAAAGGACAATAAAATCTAAACCCTTTGGAATTGATAGCATAGCCTACGAAAAAATCACTGACTGTACGTTCATCCAATTTCTTAAGATGTGGATTATATAGCCTCACCTAAACTAGACAACCCCACACGTGTAAATGTTTTAAATTGGGTTTCCATCCTTCCAAATTTCAAACGGTGTTTTAAGAATAGCCTTGAATGGTACCTTGTTTTAAATATATATTGCAGTTTTTAAGGTTTCACTCCATAAGATAAAGATAAACCAGAACTGCTAATCATGCTCCTAACCATGTCCATAAGAGTTCGGTTTCTCCTTTCATCTATGCCATTTTGTTGTGGTGTGCCGGGCATTGTATATTGAGCAATAATGCCGTCCTCTTCGAGAAACTTAGCAAATGGACTCGATGCTTGTCCCTTATCAGTGTATTTTTCATAATATTCACCACCCCTATGCGATCTTACAATTTTGATTTTCTTTTCCTTTTGTTTCTCTACCTCTAGTTTGAAAATTTTAAAAGCATGAAGTGCCTTTGATTTATCAAACAAGAGATAAAGATACATAAATCTTGAATAGTCATCTATAAAAGAGATAAAATATCTCTGATCATTCAAGCAAGGAATAGGAAAAAGGTCCACAAATATCCGTGTATATGATTTCAAGTAATTGAGAGTTTTTTTTGGCATCTTTGGAGGTCTTGTTAGTCTGCTTACCTTTTATGCAGTCTACACAAGTACCAAGGTCAGTGAAATCTAAGGTCTCTAAGATTCCATCATTCACTAACCTTTTGATTCTATCAGTGGAGATGTGTCCCAATCTCCTATGCCAAAATTTTAGAGAGTTTCATTATTAATACTACGTTTAGTACCAATACCATGCATAGTTAAAATGCTACATTCATATGTGGGGTCTAACTCAAGTTTAAATAACATTCCACTCAAATTGGCAGAGCTAATAATTTTATTATTTTTTAAAAGATTCATAGTTGAAAGATGGGAATTGGAATCATATCCAGTAATAGAAAGTTTAGAAAGAAAAATTAAATTTCTAGAAAAAGATGGAATGTAAAATGTGTTTTCAAGATTTAATTGAAAACCGGTCTTTAAAATGAGTCTAGAAGTCCCCACGCCTTCAACAGTTGAACGTATCTGATTTCCAGAATAGATGCTTTGTTGACTTCCCAGCGGCTTCCTTAGGTTCAGAAAGCCCTGCATGGTTTTGGAAATGTGAATTGTAGAGTTACAATCAATCCACCAAGTATTGTCACTAACTTCAGTGAAGTTAGACTCATAACACACGCAAATGAGATTACCGTTTCTTTCGAGTCATTTCTTGTATTTGAGACAATCTTTCTTCCAGTGTCATTTATTCTTGCAAAAATGGCATTTGTCTTTATTGTCATTCTACTTCATAGGAATACTTTTGCCTTTGCCTTTCTTTGCCTTTCCTTTACTATGAGTCACAAGATGAACACTCTCTAGTGTCTCATGTTTCAATCTCTCTCCTCTTGAACACATATGGTCAAGAGTTCATTAATTGACCATTCTTCTTTATGTGTGTTATTAGAGATCTTAAATGGAGTACATTCTGAAGGGAGAGAATTGAGAATGAAATGCAGAAGGAATGACTTAGAAATCTCAACTTTAAGAGACTTCAATTTGGTAGCAATGTCCCTCATTTCCATAATGTGCTCCCGCACACTCCTACTTTTGTCAAGTGACATGCTTGCAAATTTCTTCATAAGGGTGCTAGGCAAAGCCTTGCCAGAACTTACAAATTGTTCATTAATTGCCTTCATGTAAGTTTTGACTCGGTCACAATCAGGAATTGAACCTCTGATACTTTGACTAATATGCGACTTAATGAGCATCAAACTTAGGTGATTAGATCGCTCCTAGTGCTCATAAGTAGCCTTTTCATTTGACAAACTAGAATCCGTGGGAATGGGTGGTTCATTTTCATGAAGTGCCAAATCAAGATCCATGCACCCTAAAGTCAGAAGAATCTTGTCCTTCCATTCGGTGTAATTTTCACTAGACAGCACTAGAATACGAGATGAATCATTAAAAAGAGTAGTGGTAGAAAAAACTGCAATATCCAAGAATATACATACATTATTGCTATGAAACTTAAAACACAAAGTTGAATTTACCAATGTTAACTGTTAAGTCTTTAATTGTACACATTATTTATGGATATTTTCCCTTAATTATGGCCTAAATATTGTGTTAATTGCTTGATTCTACTCATATTTGATTCTTGGCATTGATTTTAGGTCATTGGAATTATTTGGAGTTTAAAAGTGCAATTTTGGTAAAAATTCCAGAAGACTTCCAAGTTAGGATGCGGGCACGCTCTACGCTGCTGTTAAAGATGGAATCAAATTGTATTGGAATGGGTCCCATATGAAATCCCTGCTGACAAAACAAATTGACGTCTTTGGAGGAATTGGAAGCCGATATTTAGGAGAAGATTTGATTTCCTTTTCTATTGTTAGGCTTTATTTGTTAGTATCCTAATTGTAATAGGATTCTTATTACAATTAGTGATTGGCTATTATAAATAGGAAAAGAAAGGCAAAGAGGCGGCAGACTTAGAGTAATAGGTTTAGGACTTGTTTTGGAGAATTGGGGAGTAGCTCTTCGTTCCATTACTTTTTCTTTCCTTCGTAGTTTTTCTTCTTCTGTTTAGTAGTGGTAGTAGTAGTCCCTTTAGTAAACGAGAAAGGAAACAAAAAGTTCCGTCTTGACTTTTGCTTATTTTTCCTAGTTTCCCATTAACTTCGTTCGTTACTTTTTACCTCTACATCTTGGTTGTTTCCTCATCTTAATTCCAATCATATTAACATCCAAATTCCAACGTGGTCATGGGCATACAAATTAAATCAATCGAATCGCGTGGGATGGCCATGATGAGGAGCGGCTAAAACTCTCGTCTACTCAAAGGGTGACTCGAAGGCGCGGTCCAATACATTTGTGAGATCTAATCTAATCTCTAACCTTTGTTTTAATTTGTTACTATTCGTACGTTTTCTGGATTAATTGATTGAGGGTTATTTTGTTAATTGAGTATCAACGGCCGGGTATTTAAATTAACCTAATAGCCTACTGTCAAATTAACTAATTGAATACGTAATCGTTCATTTAGTTAATAATTAGTGGCGACCACCATAATTGGTTTTATGTTGAGGAAACGTATGATCTAACTTAAATGAACCCTCTTAGCGTGTTCATTGGTTAGGGTTGGGTTTTTCTAGCTTTTAATGCAACTGGGTAATTAAATTCCTATGGTCGTACCTAGGGTTGTTATCTGGTTAGGGAAACAGTTAACGGTCGTACCTTGGCTGTCGAAAAAGTAAGGAAAAGCTGGTTGTCAGAGCTTGTTGGCAACTATAACTGGCCTAGTGACGAATGAACGAAATATTCATGCATCAATGATCGAGTGATTGGACTGTGCCTGAGAAGTTGTTCCTTTGAGTAGAATTTCATTACCTGTTATTTCTATTAAATTATTCTCTGGTGATTTATTTAATTGGTGTTTTCATTTTTCATTCTCTAATTTTGATTTATTTTATTTCTAGTTCTATCCCATCCGAACCCCCCATTTTCCTGTGACTTGGAAAGAAACAATTTTTTACCCGTTCCCTGAGGAGACGACCTTACTTTCCACTACTACAAATTAATATTTTCTTAAAGATAATTCTGGTATATTGGGTTCAGTATACTCCTTGGAATCAGGGTGAAGCCAGTAACCCATTGCACATCCGGAGTCCCTGCTCCAGTACTCAGAATTATTCTATAATTAATTGTGGTGGTAATTAGGATTTTAATATTTATTATTGCACAGGTTCGGCACCTGTCAATTTTTGGCGCCGTTGCCGGGGACCGGTGTTTTGGTTAATTTGTTTCTTTTTAGGTTATTTATTTTTGATACTTGGTATCTCTACTAGTTTATGCCACGTTCTTCTCGTACAGGTGAGTTGACTTACAATTTTGAGGTAGAGAAGACCGCTCGTAGACTAAGAAAGGAGACCAGGGAGCACAGGTAAGAATTGTTGGCCACTACATTTTCGGGACCTCAACAGCCAGAATCTCTAATCGATCAATCAAGTGATTCTGAAGAAGAAATGAACATGGCCAACGCTTCTAGAACACTAAGAGAATTGGCTGCTCCGGATCTCACTCAGCAGCCCCTGTGCATTACATTTCCAACTCTGGCTGAGAATACTTCATTTGAGTTGAAATCTGGGCTAATCCATATTTTGCCCACATACCATGGTTTGTCTGGTGAAGAACCCCATAAGCACATTCAAGAGTTTGAAGTGATATGTTCCAGTATGAAGCCTCCTGGGGTCACTGAAGAACAGATTAAACTCAGAGCATTCCCTTTTTCCCTCAAAGATGGAACAAAAGATTGGCTGTACTACCTACCCGCAGGTAGTATCACAATTTGGGCACAACTGAAAAAGAAGTTCTTGGAGAAATATTTTCCTGCATCCCGGGCTGCAAGTTTGAGAAAGGAGATATGCAATATTAAGCAATATCCCGGGGAAGTTTTATATGACTATTGGGAAAGGTTCAACAAGTTGTGCACTAGATGCCCTGCAGTATCAAATTAGTGAACAACTGTTGATCCAATACTTTTATGAAGGACTTCAATCATCTGACAGGAGAGTCATTGATGCTGCCAGCGGAGGAGCATTGGTAAATAAAACACCAAGGGAAGTTTGGGATCTCATTGAGGAAATGGCAGAAAATTCTCAGCAATTTGGCTGTCGTGAGAGTAATCCCACCCGTAGAGTCAATGAAGTAGAATCTTCATCTGTTCAACAGCAGTTGTCCGAGTTAACATCTGCTATTCGATAACTGGCTATGGGAAATGCAATCCAAGCAAAGGTCTGTGGGATCTGTACAAACACCGGCCACTCCACAGATGCATGCCCTACTTTGTAAGAAGATGGAGTGGAACGGGTTAACATGGCTGGAGGCGGATTCGTGCCCCGTAAGCAATATGATCCATATTCCAACACATATAATCCAGGGTGGCGAGACCACCCCAATTTCAGCTACGGGAACAAGTCCCAAAACTCATTTGTGAACCGTCCCCCAGGATTTCAGCAACCCTATCAAGCAAAGTCTCAACCTTCATCTACAAATCCTGGAAGCTCTCTGGAGGATATTGTAAAGAATTTGGCCACGAGCACTGCTCAACTTCAGCAGAGCACTACCCAGTTTCAACAGGAGACTAGGGCAGGTATGAAAAATTTGGAGTCTCAAATGAGTCACATGGCTACTACAATCAACCGACTGGAGTCTCACGTTTTTGGGAAATTGCCATCACAGCCTGAGGCAAACCCCAAAAATGTCAGTGCCATGACATTGAGAAGTGGTAAAGAGGTGGAAGGGCCAAAGTTAAAGGAGCCAAAGAGTAAAAATGAAGAAGAGATTGAAAAGGAGATAGAGGAGGAGGAACACATTCTTGTGGAGCCCAAGGTGATCTCTAATCCCTCAATTTCTCCTAAATCTAATTTACCTCCTTTTCCTTGTAGGCTGGAGAAGACAAAGAAGGCCGAAAAGGAGAAAGAAATTTTGGACGTGTTCCGGAAGATAGAGATTAACATCCCCTTACTGGATGCAATCAAGCAAGTACCAAAGTATGCAAAATTTTTGAAAGACTTGTGCACCCATAAAAGGAAGCTAAGAGGTGATGAAAGAGTGGTGGTGGGAGAAAACGTGTCAGCTGTACTTCAAAAGAAGCTTCCACCCAAATGTGGGGATCCAAGTATGTTCACGATCCCCTGTAAAATAGGAGATACCATGATTAGGAGAGCAATGTTAGATTTAGGGGCTTCAATTAATGTGATGCCTAAAACCATTTATGCTTCTCTAAATCTTGGGCCACTTAAGGAGACTGGCAGCATCATTCAACTAGCGGACCGTACTAATGCTTATCCTGAGGGGTTAGTTGAAGATGTTTTGGTGCAAGTTAATGACCTTATATTTCCAGCAGATTTTTATGTCCTAAATATGAGAGATGAAAGGTCATTAAACCCGCCACCTATTTTGTTAGGTCGACCCTTTTTGAGCACTGCTAGGACAAAAATAGATGTGAATGAGGGTACTTTATCAATGGAATTTGATGGAGAGATTGTACGTTTTAATATTTTTGATGGGATGAAATATCCAAAAGAATCTAACTCAGTTTTTGCTTTGAGTGTTATTGAGTCTTTTGTACAGGAAACTTTTGAGTTAGATGGAAAGATGCACTGGAGGTGGCCTTGACCAAACATTTGGAATTGGGAGAACCTCCTGAGATGGAGATCAGTGAGGAGTTGTGCCATGTGGTTGAGGCCTTGCATTCACTCCCACCTATTTCCCTAAGGTATGAAGTAACTTCTCTTTTTATACCAGAAATTTAACAAAAATTGTTGCCTTCTGTTGTGCAGGCACCGGAGTTAGAGCTCAAACCTCTCCCGAGCCATTTGAAGTATGCCTTTCTCGGAGACAAGGAGACACTCCCAGTTATTATTTCTTCACAATTATCGCCAAGTCAAGAGGATAAATTAGTGCGTCTTCTTAGAGATCATAAAGAGGCGATTGGGTGGAGCATAGCAGACATCAAGGGCATCAGTCCATCCTTATGCATGCATCGGATACGGCTTAAGGCTGATGCAAAGCCGGTAAGGCAAGCTCAACGAAGATTGAACCCACTTATGATGGAAGCCGTTAAAAAGGAGATACTTAAACTCCTGGAGGTGGGTATCATCTTTGCTATCTCGGATAGCCCATGGGTGAGCCCAGTCCAAGTGGTCCCGAAAAAGGCGGGAGTAACTGTAGAGGAGAACCAAGAAGGAGAAATGGTCCCTGTCAGGAAGCCCACGGGATGGCGACAATGCATAGATTACAGAAAATTAAATGCTGTCACAAAAAAGGACCACTTCCCTCTCCCCTTTATTGATCAAATGATAGAGAGGTTGGCTGGTCGTGTTTACTATTGTTTTCTTGATGGTTTTTCAGGATACTTCCAAATTGCTATTACACCAGAAGACCAAGAAAAGACCACGTTCACCTGCCCATTTGGCACTTTTGCTTACCGTAGGATGCCATTTGGTCTCTGTAATGCTCCAGCAACGTTTCAAAGGTGTATGGTAAGTATTTTCTCTGAATATGTGGAAAAGATTATTGAGGTGTTCATGGATGATTTTAGCGTATATGGAAACAGTTTTGATGAATGCCTAGATAATCTAGCTTTAATTTTGAAGAGGTGCGTGGAATCAAATTTGGTTCTTAATTGGGAAAAATGCCACTTTATGGTGGACCATGGTATTGTCCTAGGGCATGTTGTGTCGGCTAAGGGAATAGAAGTTGATAAAGTAAAAATAGATATTATTTCTGCTTTGCCTTACCCCGTAAGTGTACTGGAGGTACGTTCCTTTTTGGGTCATGCAGGATTTTATAGAAGATTCATCAAAAACTTTTCCAAAATTGGAGCACCCCTATTCAAATTGTTGCAAAAAGACATACCCTTCGACTTCACCAATGAATGCAAGGTGGCGTTTGATAAATTGAAAGAGTCATTGACATCGCCACCCATCATTCAACCACCAAACTGGAACCTCCCATTCGAAATAATGTGCGACGCAAGTGATTATATAGTGGGAGCAGTTTTGGGACAAAGGATTGGCAAGGTGGCGCATGCAATCTATTATGCATCCAAGGCCCTGAATGGAGTTCAGCTTAATTACTCTACAACTGAGAAAGAATTATTAGATGTTGTTTTTACACTAGAAAAATTTAGGTCTTATTTATTGGGTGCCAAAGTAATAGTTTTTTCTGATCATGCAGCCTTAAGGTACTTGTTGACAAAGAAGGATGCAAAACCAAGGCTCATCAGATGGATTCTGCTCATTCAGGAATTCGATTTGGAGATCAAGGATAAAAGTGGGGCGGAGAACCTAGTAGCTGATCACCTGAGTCGTCTACTTACAAATACAGACGACCCGCCATTGAGAGAGACGTTTCCTGAAGAGCAATTGCTTGCCATTAATTCGTCTACACCTTGGTATGCTGATCTTGTAAATTTCTTAGTCACTAACCAATTACCTGCAGGATGGTCAAAGGCTAAGAGGGACAAACTGAAGAGTGATGCCAAGTATTTTATTTGGGATGACCCCTATCTTTGGAAGTATTGTGCGGATCAAGTGATGCGTCGATACGTGAGTGAATCTGAATTTAATTCCATTTTAACTTTTGTCACTCTTATGCTGTGGTGGCCACTTTGGGCCCAAGCGTAAGGTTGTTAGAAAGTGGTTTCTACCGCCTACCCTTTTAAAGATGTTTATGTGTTTTGCAAATCATGTGATAGATGTCAACGGGTAGGTAATATATCCCAGAGACCAAATGCCCTGCACTCCATATTATTTTGTGAAATTTTTGATGTTTGGGGTATTGACTTCATGGGTCCTTTTCCCTCATCTTATGGGTTTTTATATATTTTATTAGCTGTTGACTACGTGTCAAAATGGGTGGAAGCAAAGCCACGTGACTAATGACTCTAACGTAGTTGCGGATTTCATGAAAAGTCATATTTTGTTCGCTTTGGAATGCCAAGGGCCATGATCGCTGATAGGGAAAGCATTTCAGAAGGGTGATTGCAGCTCTACTCTGGTATGGAGTAATTCATAAAGTTTCCACCTCATCATCCACAAACCAATGGGCAAGCGGAGATTTCAAATAGAGAAGTCAATTACGAGAAAATGGTTCGTCCCGATCGCAAGGATTGGAGTTTGAGATTGGAAGATGCACTCTGGGCCTATAGAACTGCCTATAAGACGCCTATTGGGATGTCTCCCTATAGGTTGGTGTTTGGTAAACCATGCCATCTCCCTGTTGAATATGAGCACAAGGCATTTTGGGCAATCAAACAGTGTAACATGGACTTTGAGAATGCTGGGAGACACAGAAAACTTCACAAGAATTGGAAGAGTTAAGGAATGAGGCTTACAAGAATGCGTGGATTTACAAGGAAAAGAGCAAAACTTTTCATGACCAACAAATCTCAAGAAAAATATTTGAAATGGGACAAAAAGTGCTTCTTTATCACTCGAGGCTCAAACTTTTTCCTGGTAAGTTGCGTTCTCGTTGGATTGGTCCATTTGTCGTCTCTAATGTTTTTCATTTTGGTGCAGTGGAAATCCAAAGTTTGAAGATCGACAAGAAGTTTGTAGTTAATGGTCACCGCCTCAAGCCTTATTATGAAGGTTTCAATGTTGAGGAAGTGGAGATTATCACTCTTGCATATCCTAATTTTACAACTTGAGAGTTTTCGTTCTGTCTAGCCAAAGACGTTAAAGAAAAGCGCTACTTGGGAGGCAACCCAAGAATTTTACTATTTTTCGTTATTTCGTGTTGTTAAATTTTGATTCGTTCATCCTTCAAGTTTTTATTTCTTAGGCTAAGTCATTTTTTATTTTAACAGTAATTTTGTGGTTGTAGGTTTTGGGTGTGTGTGCCAAAACATAGCCAATGGAGTTTTTCGTTTGATTTGGACAGAAGACTTTCACAGTTAGAGCGTGCCTTGGTTGTAAAGAGGAAAGTCTTCTGGTCACATTTTTGTCTACACAAAATTTTTGGACAGAAGACTCTCCAGGTTATGGCGTGCCTTGGTTGTAAAGGGGGGAAATCTTCTGCCCAAGACTATAAAAAAAAAAAATGTAAGGATGAAGACTCTCCAGTTATGGCGTTGTGTTGTAAAGTCTTCTACAAGACTAAAAAAAAAAAAGAAATTCAAATTCAATTCAAATAGTCAAAAGTCCTAAACGTTATTTTCCTTTCCCTTTTTAGATTTTTTTGCTTTTTCCTTCTTTTTCTTTTCCTTTCCCTTTCCGCCGCATCTTGTCTTCTTCCTTGTCTTTTTTTTTTTTGTTTTTTCTTTCAGCGTTTGTTTTCATCTTCTTCTTGCCCTTCCCAGACACCAGCCACCACCATCAAGATCTTTCTTTTCAGCCGCTGGCCGATCTCTCAGGTCGTGATCCGACGCTGATCGCCACAGCTGCTTCGCTTTTGTTTCATCATCGCCAGCCACACAGAACCACCACATCAAACCAGAGTTATCGTCTCAAGTTCTTGTTGGTTGTTGTCCTTTCTTCGACTTTTCTTCCATCGCACAAGTTGTTGCCCCCTCGATCTTCCATCGCCGCCGCTGGACTTGCTTATTGTCATGGTTGCTACTTAGCTTATCACATCGTTATCAGGCCACTGTTGCTACCGCTGCCGCAACTCATCTTCTCACGTGGAGCAGCCGCCGGCGAAGCCAGCGCCGCATCTTCCTTCCGTCCGTCACCTCCATTGTCGTCACCCACTTCTTGCTGTTTCCAGCATCGGAGTTCTGACACCGCCACCCCTAGTTTCCAGGTTTCCGGCTCGAAACCCCAAATTTTGAGATTAGCGAAGCCCCAATATTTTCCCGTGCTCCATTACCGGTGCTTGGCTCGCTTGCTCCGTCTCAGGTTTAAGTTTCCAATTCTTCTTCTAGTAGCTGAGGCCAGATTAGTCTAAGTATAGCTGATGCCAGATTTTACTTTATTGTTGTTATAGCCTGAAGATTGAGTTGATTGGATCTTTGTCTGAGTTGTGTGCTATTTCTTGGAATTGAATTGATTGTTGTAGTGGGTCATTGCTGCCATTGGTGATTTCTTGTGAATTTTGTGGGTGGTTGTAGCCTAAATGCAAGTGTGAAGCTGCTGATATTCTTGCGAAATTTGTTGGTGAATTTCACTTTCTGTGGTTTTTTCTTGGTGTCTGTGACTTTATCCTGTGGGCGTTGGTTGGGATAGATAATGGCCAAAACCAAACAGAATTCTTTGAAAAAAGGAAAAGCCCCAATCAAATTAGAGCCCACTCCTTCCAGGCCTAAACTATCACCACCTTCTGGAGCAACCACTTCTCGGCCTAGGAAACGTTCTCGGTTAAGGTTACCTACCGGGTTTATGCCCCATGATGGCACACATGTGGGAGAATCTCTTGCGGGGTTTAATGCTGAGCGACAAGCTTGTTTTGAGCAAATTAAAGGCCGTCCTTTTGCTGCCTGTAAATGCATCCATCCTGACACCCTTGCTAGATTGAATGTAGATGATGAGGTGCGTCAGTTATTTTCTAATATTGGTTGGGAGAAATTTCTGTTAGCTGACGGACCTACTTATACTGAATTGTCTTGGGAATTCTACTCTACTTTCAATTTTGACCGGCCAGCTAATTGCACTATGGGAACCCTAATGTGGTCAAATTTAGGTTGATGGGTCATGAATTCAGTCTTTCTATTACTGAATTTAATTTGCTCTTGGGTTTTGTGGATGACAAGGAAGTTAATTCCGAGGCATATCTGAATTGTGCTTGTGATTTCATTAAGTCTTTTACTACAGATTTTATTGATATTTGGAGAGAGTGGTCCATTGATAAACATGTGTACAACCCTAGCAAATCCAAAGCCTATTTCTTAAAGGACCCTGTGTTGCGATTGGTTCAAAGACTATTGGCTTACACATTCTCTGGCCGTCGGGATACCTCTGGCACCCTTACTAAAACTGAATTTTATTTTTTATGGTGCATGGTCAATAAAGAGAAGCTTAATTTTGGGTGTTGGGTGGCTTCTCAATTCCAAGCTGTGATCCATAGGCCAAATAAACCTTTAATTTTGGGCTCTATCATTACCTTCTTATCTGATCAGCTCATTCTTCTTGGCATTGGGGAGCCTACTGAGAGGTCCAAGCATGTGGCTTGTTTGACTGGACCTCTTGATGTTGGTTGCTTGGAGCGGATGGGTATCCTCCGGCCCCTAGGCGGTGAGTATAGGTTTACACCTCCTGGAGAGCCGGAGCCTCGGTCTTCCACCCCTATTCTAGATTCTACAGGTGCTGATCCTTCTACTGACGAGACCAGTCCTTCCACTTCTGCCCCTCCACTTTCTTCTGTAGATGCCCGCCTTCATCGTATGGAGGAGCAGCTTCATCACATGGATGGTCGCTTGGAGGCTATTGAGCTCCAACTTTCTCGCATAGCAGGGACTATGGAGGTGTTCTTTGAGTCTATGAGGTCCCTACCTATCGTTCCTTCCCGGCCCTAACCTCGATTCTTCAGGGGAGTCCTCCGTTCCTTCTCTTCTCTTTTTCCATTGAGGACAATGTCATGTTTAGGTGTGGGGGGGATTAGTTTGGCTTTGATAAGCTTTGATAACTCTTATTTTAATTTTTCTTAGTTTTGTTTTCAACTTTAGTTTCTATTTTTGTTCATTTTATACTCTAGTTGCTTGTTGGTGTTTTGTCTTTTTATGTTTAGTGGGTATTTTGTGGTTGAATTTCAATCAGGAGTAGTATAATGGAAATGGCATGAATATTCCACTATTTACTTGCAATTGACTTGAAAAAGGGATGTTCTTGACATAATATAGCCATTTGTGAGCTTTTGAGCTTAAATTTATCATTATTCAAATGTTGCCTTGAATTCCTTTTTGAGTGTAATTATCACACCTAGTTAGATTATTCTAGAACTTGCCATGATATACGTGTCGAGGCCACATTATTGAATTTGGTGCAAGGATATGATAAGGGCAATTAGGATTTACCCTTTTTGGCTTTCTAAAAACCCACCTTGACTATATTTTCCACTAGTTGACCAAGTTTGGACCTTAAACCTTTTTCTTTGTTTAACAACACATTTTTATCACCCTTTAACCCCTTTGTTTAAGACCTCTTTGTTTGAACCCAATGTCAAAGAAAATACTTAATGTTCTTTTGCATGATGTTATCACCGGTGAAGGGAGTTGATTATATCTATAGCTAGCAAGTGCTTTTATGTTCGTATGTTATCAGTGTCTTGTTGCAAAAAAAAAAAAAAACACAAAAACAAAAAAAAAAAAAAAAAAAAAACAAAAAAAATCTGAAAAAAAAGAGAAAGAGAAGAAAAAAAAAAGTGTGAAGCACTCTTATAACAAAAGGTGCTATGTTTTGATAGTGGGACTAATCCCTTTGTTTTGTATGCACTTGCTATGCTTGGGAAGTTGTTGTCATGCTTAAGAGCCAATTATGTGAATGAAGATGATATTTAAATTCATGCACAAGACATTTTGGAATTTTCTTTGATATTTATGAACCTAAATTACCTTTTTGTCCAACCTTTTCCCTAAGTCCCATTACAACCCTTGTTAAAGACCCTTTGATTCTTGCATTTGAATTCATATTCAGTGGTGGAGATGTGATAGATTAGCAAGCTTATGGCAATGATTTTCTATGGTGTTGATTTGAGCGTATATATCCCTTTTTAAACATATTGAGTGCTGAGTGCATACACTATTTTCCATGTGAGGATTGTCAAGGCTTGAACATCCTGATTTTGATGAGATTGTTGAGAAAGGTGGAATATTTGTGCTAATCTGTTATGCTATTCTATGTTTGTCGTCTTGATTTTGAGTTTAGTTTAGAGAATGCTTGAGGGCAAGCATTGTCTAGGTATGGGAGAATTTGTTAAATCTTTAATTGTACACATTATTTATGGATATTTCCCCTTAATTATGGCCTAAATATTGTGTTAATTGCTTGATTCTACTCATATTTGATTCTTGGTATTGATTTTAGGTCATTGGAATTATTTGGAGCTTAAAAGTGCAATTTTGGTAAAAATTCCAGAAGACTTCCAAGTTAGGATGCGGGCACGCTCTACGCTGCTGTTAAAGATGGAATCAAATTGTATTGGAATGGGTCCCATATGAAATCCCTGCTGACAAAACAAATTGACGTCTTTGGAGGAATTGGAAGCCGATATTTAGGAGAAGATTTGATTTCCTTTTCTATTGTTAGGCTTATTTGTTAGTATCCTAATTGTAATAGGATTCTTATTACAATTAGTGATTGGCTATTATAAATAGGAAAAGAAAGGCAAAGAGGCGGCAGACTTAGAGTAATAGGTTTAGGACTTGTTTTGGAGAATTGGGGAGTAGCTCTTCGTTCCATTACTTTTTCTTTCCTTCGTAGTTTTTCTTCTTCTGTTTAGTAGTGGTAGTAGTAGTCCCTTTAGTAAACGAGAAAGGAAACAAAAAGTTCCGTCTTGACTTTTGCTTATTTTTCCTAGTTTCCCATTAACTTCGTTCGTTACTTTTTACCTCTACATCTTGGTTGTTTCCTCATCTTAATTCCAATCATATTAACATCCAAATTCCAACGTGGTCATGGGCATACAAATTAAATCAATCGAATCGCGCGGGATGGCCATGATGAGGAGCGGCTAAAGCTCTCATCTACTCAAAGGGTGACTCGAAGGCGCGGTCCAATACATTTGTGAGATCTAATCTAATCTCTAACCTTTGTTTTAATTTGTTACTATTCGTACGTTTTCTGGATTAATTGATTGAGGGTTATTTTGTTAATTGAGTATCAACGGCCGGGTATTTAAATTAACCTAATAGCCCTTGTCAAATTAACTAATTGAATACGTAATCGTTCATTTAGTTAATAATTAGTGGCGACCACCATAATTGGTTTTATGTTGGGGAAACGTATGATCTAGCTTAAATGAACCCTCTTAGCGTGTTCATTGGTTAGGGTTGGGTTTTTCTAGCTTTTAATGCAACTGGGTAATTAAATTCCTATGGTCGTACCTAGGGTTGTTATCTGGTTAGGGAAAGCTTAACGGTCGTACCTTGGCTGTCGAAAAAGTAAGGAAAAGTTGGTTGTCAGAGCTTGTTGGCAACTATAACTGGCCTAGTGACGAATGAACGAAATATTCATGCATCAATGATCGAGTGATTGGACTGTGTCTGAGAAGTTGTTCCTTTGAGTAGAATTTCATTACCTGTTATTTCTATTAAATTATTCTCTGGTGATTTATTTAATTGGTGTTTTCGTTTTTCATTCTCTAATTTTGATTTATTTTATTTCTAGTTCTATCCCATCCGAACCCCCCATTTTCCTGTGACTTGGAAAGAAACAATTTTCTACCCGTTCCCTGAGGAGACGACCTTACTTGCCACTACTACAAATTAATATTTTCTTAAAGATAATTCTGGTATATTGGGTTCAGTATACTCCTTGGAATCAGGGTGAAGCCAGTAACCCATTGCACATCCCAGTCCCCGCCTCCAGCATCGTAATTATTCTATAATTAATTGTGGTGGTAATTAGGATTTTAATATTTATTATTGCACAGGTTCGGCACCTGTCATTAACTCAAATAGTAAATTCAAACATTCCTGTGGGTAGAGGTTGCTAATAATGTATTTGAATTTACTTCCTTTATAATAAGACCGGTAATACAAAACTCTAAAGATAGAAATTTTCCATACCTATGAACCTAGTAAAATCTCTTAACACAATATTAAATTTACCATCTTGTTTCAATTAATCTTATTAAAACTACCACTTTCCTGTGGGCCAAGTGATAATTTTAACAAATTAATTGCTTTCTTAATAAGATGTCATTAAAATTCTAATGATCAAGTATTTAAGATGCTGTGGCCACTCTTAAATACAAGATAAAAAGAATTTTATGAGGACATCTAACAATTTAAAAACATTCAAAATGGTTCCAAATATTCAAATCGCAGCAATTCTAATAAATCTCATGGATTCAATAATCACAAATGACTAGTTAAATCATAGTCATCAATGAACAATAATAACTAGATGGTATAAAGTCAAAAGAAATACAACCCTTTTATCAATGCATATATGCTGATTATGCATCAATTTTAAAAACAAGACTAATCAAATGAGATGTTGAATCTTATCAATACGTGGTGCAAATGAAATAGAGTGACATGCAGTTCATATAATATAATACCAATTATTATCATAAAATTATATAAACCGGATTACATGTGCATATCATATCACAAGATTCTTATGTATGATTCCCATGATATTATCAAGACATGTGTAATTGATCTCTCATGAAATTCATAAATAACAACTTTGTCAAATTATGCATATTTCATTAAATTAAATATGCAACATGCGATTCTGAAAAACATACATACATAATTACATATCTAAGCAAGGCAATAAGGCTCAAGATGGCTTTTATTTTCAAGTGAGATCAATTGAGAAAACATATCATATATTCATGGGAATAGTATACAATTCTCAAATATTGAGCATACGGCACTATGGATCCGATTCTCAATATGGGAATATAGAGCCCATGCTTATACTTGTTAAATCGATTCGTTAAAATATTTAACTAATCATTCTACCTTTATCAGACAACCAACAAGTTATGAAGTTATATATTGAACAACATGGTTGGAGGGTGGCTCTGATACCACATGTAAATTAACATAATAATATAAACGCATATAGCGGAAATCTAAATAGATTACCTCCAACCATTGTCGTCAAATAGGAATTGGTACCCAAGCCGTCTTGTCTTCTTTCTCAAGTCTTCTTTCCTTTCTCTTTTTTTCTAAACTAACAAGATATGTGGAAGAAGAAGATTTGTAGAAAGAAATTTAGAATAAGGGACTTCCAACCTATGCCTAACCAAAAAATCATGATTTGATGGATTGTCATAGGCTATTTATAGGCTAGGTTAGGGACCCTTAGTAGCAAATATCAACATCCCTAGGGTTTCCTTCCATCAAGGAAATCATACCATAATTCATAACTGAAAATAATATCTTTGACTATTTGATTGATTTGATTGGTGATTTAATTGAGTGATATATCAATCAACAGAATATACCAATCAGTTACCATTAAATGGGAGATATTCAATTAATGATTGACAAAATATTTATCGATTAATCAAGATATTAATCAATCATGTGGGCCATAAATTGCCTCTAAAAGAGGCTAGTCTTACATTGATAGGCAGTCCCTTCATCCTAGAGTTTCCATACTTAACATTTTATGCTGCTTGTGAAATTGAGAACTTATATACACAATTTAATTGGGAGATAAGGTTTTCTTTGGAGTTAAAGTGGGTTTGCGTTGAGTATTTAAATAGGTTTGAAAAAGAGCTTGTAAAATTGGGTTCAATGTGAGGGGTTACTCATGAAGGGAGAGATTGTTAGATTTATAAGTAAGAAAAAATGTCCCACATTGGTTCAAGAATTGGAGAAAGGGCGATTCATATGTAACTAAGAGCCTAAGTCTAACAACTTAAGTTTTTGGATCAGACTGATTTACATATTGTACTCTTTAGTAAAATCTCTCGAAATGTTTCTTCTCAACAAGCAACCTCATTGTTGATGCTAAAGCTTTTTGTCCAGAGCTCACTGAGGCATTTCATCTAGAATTTGACAACTGAGTCTTCACTAATCACTACACAGATCTGGCCTGGGTAAGCAATTGGTTCCTACTTTTAGTTTGATTGGTAAGTAAAAATTACTTGAGGGAAAGTAATTGATGTTGTGGCTGCATCTTCCATGCTTGCCTTCGACTCTTCTTCATTAATTGCATGTGTACATGTGGTTGAGAAAATAGAACTTAAATAAAAACAAAATGAAAACAGTACTTAAGATGATTCTTGAAACGTATGCAGCATGTTAATTCAAACAATAATTCCCATAAGTTCACCTTCTTTCTTTCTTTTCTTCTTCTTTTTTTATTTTTTTATTTTTTACTTAATGGATATTGTGAGCTGTATCGTGTAAAGTACTTATACTTTCCTAAATTCCTTTTTGAAGTGCTTATAAGATATGGAAAGCGAAATGAGTAGTAATAGTTAGTGAGATATCTATCAGGTATGAACATATTTTCCCAACTGACGTTGAATTCTACAAATGTATTTTGTTTTCTTTGTTGAAAGTTTTGGAGTTTCTTCTAGTAATTTTTACTATTGACAAACATTTTTGGGCTTTGTATTGTCAGCAAGTATGAAATTTCCAAAGAGCTACTCTTAAGTATCCAATGCTATGGTCACAATCATAAGCCTGTTTTTAATTAATGCAATGAGGTTCATCATATTTAAGTAATTGATTCATGCAAAACAAAGACTCGGTACAATTGAGGTTTGTGCAGTTTCATTCGGTCGCAGTACATGTTTAAAATTTTGGTGTACAAATATACATCATAATGTTTTATTGAATATTTATCAAATATTTTATTTATGTAAACAATTTTTACTCTGAATATAATATAATTGTGTCCAAAATAATATAAAATATACAACAATTGGATCAAATTATACCAAACCCTAATTATACTGAGTTCTTTCCCGATTGATATGTACTAGAGAAGCTTTGGTACCAACTCGTAGATTTTTTTTAACTACCAAAAAGAAAAAAAAAATGAAGCTGTCTCTAAGTGTTCAATTTCTGTAGGTATAACACAAAGGTTGCATTTTGTGAAATAGATAAAAGAGGACATATCGTAATGTGCATGTATCTGCCCTTGATTTTTCATTTCGTATAAGAACAGATGTTTATCAAAAGCTGAAGGGTCAGAATCACATTAAACTTTTGCATCTCAGTGTTATTTTTGCACCATTTAAACCATTTTGCTTAAGATCACCATAAAAATCTTAATCAAAATATCCTTGCAGGAAATTACAACAGATCATCCCTAACTAAGAAGCACAAATACCATTTCTGCAGTTGTATCAATCACTTAAAATTTCTCCTCCAAATGATATTCTTGAAATTCATAGTCAAAACTACACGGAACATTAGATCACATGAAAGTACTGTAGTTGCACTCTATGTAAAACTACTGAAATAATTGCAATGAATTTCATTATCTCCCCTCGAGTACAGTGACAGTTACATCATTCGTCGGGCGTTTCTCGACTGGACCTTCAGCATCATCCATACCCCTCTCTGCACAGAAACCTGCAGGCTGTTTAGGTTGGGGTAGCACCATATTCTCACCGTCCAACATCGAAACCACAGAGGACATGGTTGGTCTGTCATCAGGGCAGCGCTGCACACACAAGAGGCCTACTTGGATGCATCTTTCTACCTCTATTGTGGTAAATGAGCCTTCCATCAACTCATCTATTAGATGGCAAGCTTTCCCTCCACTCCAGAGTTTCCAGGCCTGACAAGCATAGTTCAGCAACAGATAAACGAAAACAAATTTTTATGTCCACAGATTATTCGTCTGTAGGAAGGAAAATCCATGAGCTTACATGTCCCAATAGATTAAGGTCGTGATCAGGTTGATATAAATCTCTGTTCCTTCTGCCACTAACTATTTCCAAGAGCAATACTCCAAAGCTGAAGACATCTGATTTCGTTGAATATATCCCATTGGTCAGGTACTCAGGTGCCATATAACCACTATGTATGCACAAGTAGTGTTAGATGACACAAACGAAGTAAAAGTGTTAGATGATCAAAGAAACAATAGGCATGCTTACTGAGTACCGATAACCCTGGTGGTTTTGGCTAAAAGCTGCTCCTCTCTAAAAGCTCTTGCAATCCCAAAATCAGAAATCTTAGGATTCATCTCACTGTCTAAAAGAATGTTGCTGGCTTTCAGGTCCCTATGAATGATCCTCAATCTTGAATCTCTATGAAGGTAGAGAAGCCCCCGGGCAATCCCAATAATAATGTAAAATCGCCTCATCCATGTAAGCTCTTTCCTTGTGGTACCATCTGCAGCAACTTCTAATCAGATGACCAGATAGCCTTCTAATATAGAGGAAAGCATCAGGTAAAACAGAATTTCATTTCTTCAAGTGGAATTCGATAAGCAAGAGAGTCTGAGATTGTTAACCATAAATGTAGTTGTTCAGGCATTTATTGGGCATGTACTCATAAATAAGCATCCTCTCTTCACCATCAATGCAGCATCCCAAGAGTCTAACTAGATTCCTGTGTTGAAGTTTGGAAATCAAGATAACTTCATTTTTGAATTCAGTCAGCCCTTGCTTGGAATTTAGGGAGAGCCTCTTCACTGCAATATTTTCTCCTGTTGCAATTTGGCCCTGTAAATTGCACAAAACGTTTCCAAGTATCATTCCTGTTCAATGTGCACAGTTATTTGTACATTGATTTAAATTCCCCCCGGCCCTCCAAAAACTCTCTGTGTGGCCGATGTGTGGTAACTACAAGAAAAAACACCATTCCCTACTTTTTGTTTAGGATGACAACTCCAGGATTGATTGCAGTGGATCTCTCTATCTATTTTATAGGTCCCTGTCCAAATGAGCCTGATGAACTCCCCCCTTATATTTGTCAACAATAGCTAATGCAGTTGCATATTTTAGTATACCTTGTAAACAGGTCCAAAACCACCCTCACCGATCTTGTTTGAGTCAGAAAACTGGTTGGTTGCTACTGCAATGCTAATCATATTAAAAGTTGGTGATTCGAGCTCTCCCATACTACTAGATCTGGGCTCAGATTGTTTTCCTACACCTTCAATTTGCTCAATATTAGACCAAAAGTAGCAAATAAAAGGGTCTTGGAATCTCACATTAGATTAAGCACATCAAAGGGGTGCCAGATAACCACACAGTCAAGAAGGTTCCCTGTGTAAGTGTGTTTATATGAAACTGTGTACTACTGATATGCCAATACAAGAGTTAAAAATTGAAATGCCACAGAAAAATTCTTAAAAGATTCTATACAGATGTACATATTTGTTTCTGCCACTGAAAAACCATAGTTTGACTTTTTCTGACATTAATAATTCAAAATCCTGTGTAATACATCACTTTGGTTAATCATATGGCAGTTACAGAAGGAAATTAACAGTCAGATTCTGGGTCTAAAGCCTGAAATGTTTGGAGCTTATGGTCCTGATACAAATCAAGAGAAAAAGTGGAAGGACATCATCAAGGAAATAGATTACCTTTGCTGTAAATTTTTTTTCTCCAAACAACATATAGGGCTCCAATAAACATCGGAAAAGCTACAGACACAGAAATTGTTACCATCACGAGGCGTTTTCTCTTAGAATGTGATGATGATTCTACAACAAGACATGGACAAAATGTCACCGTAAGCAAAAGGATCATCTCCAAATGAACATAGAGGAAATACTGTTAGAATAAAGAAATGATACCAATGTCCTCAGCTGTAACGCGGACATGAAAAGTCAGATAATTGTCGGGAGCATGCCTTTGTAAATCAAATAAATCCTCATACCAAAGCCAGCAATTACCATTCTCACCTCCACTGGAGTCTCCAGTGGAATAAGCTGTGCAGGAACAATTCTTTAAACATGCCTTTTGGCAATCATCGAGGTTCATATTAGAGTAGATACTGAACTGCACCATGTCAGGTACTTTAATGCCAGTAATCCTAAGAAATCCTTCATTCTGTGGACAGTTTAAGGGGTGTTTCCTAATGCAACCATGTGACAAAACAAGCATATTACTGTCTTCAGGATCCTTAGGCTTGTACCCAGTTAAACAGCTGCATGGCTGAGGAGTGTAAGATGTGCACATAGCATTTGGACCACAGGAGTTGTAATTTTCACAAATTTCACTAGGGTGATTGTATACGTCAAACCACGTAAGGCTTTTGTTGTCCCAAATGAGGCGTCGAAGGGTTCCTGTATAACTCAAGACTAGAATTGACAAATCATTACATGGATCAAACTCATAGTAATCCTCTTCTGGAGTAGATATGAACTTAGGCTTGAAGAAAGCATTTGGACTCACCAAAGTTCTGTTTAACGATTGAAGATCGTATGATCCACTTCGGAATATCTTTCTCGTACCCTTTTGCAAGAAGAATTGGGGAAAGATGCCACGATCATTGCCAAAAGAGAATTCCCCAGGAGAAGGGTCCTCGGCACTCTTCCAGGATGTTAAATACCTGTTCAAGCCAGTTCTAATATCCCATCCCAATTTCATGCCAGCTAAAAGTGTATCTGAAGGATGATCGAAGCTCTGCCAAAGATAGGTCGGATCCGATTTAGTATCACTTTCATACATAAGAACGAGATTTCCTGAGTCTAGAAGCTGTGCTAGGGTAGCTGTACTGGAGATGTTCAAGACATTTGTAGACCAGGCCTTTTTTCCTTGGGAGTTTTCAAGTATCAAGTTGCCGTCATTTCCAATCTTCAAAACTCCTGATGAATCATGCAAAGGAGAGTTTCTATTGGCAATCCAAACTACTGTCTTTACTGGGATTTCATTATACCATATCCCCAGGTATCTTAAATTAGAGTTTTGAGGAGTAAAGAAACCAAGCTTAAATTTCTTGCCTTCAGATACTAAGCTGGAGCTATCATTGAAAAGTTGGTATTGATTGAGCCTGTAATTTGCTGCCAATGTTTTTGTTGGGTACAAAACTGCAAAAGAAATCCGGCACAGTATGTAGAAGAGATGGTGTCTAGTGAACTGCATGATTCTGCGTATCTAGTTAGCAGTCATCAAACTGTGCTTGAACTTGGAAGTTATTGTTAGTGCAAAGCTAGAGATCGATTCTTGAGGCCATCCATGTCAGAAATGGCAGAAGCAATAATGGTATAGTGGGGTAGAAAAAAAAATCTGCCAATTTATTGCTTTTTTGCTTTGAACTAAAGCCTTTCTTCTTTCCTTAAAAGTCTTATAGCAAGACAAGGATGGTAATGGAGCTTCATCAGTCAAGCGGGATAGGAACTCAGTAGTCAGCAGTATTCCGTCAATCTCTACTCCTTGAATGATTTAATGCACTTTGGACTATTTACCTCTTATTACTTTGTTTATGCACCATTCATTTGGACCTTGATTTCTATCATACATTAATGACTATGTACTCCAGCTAAATGTGCTCAGGACCAATTTTCCAGATGAATATTGGTTCACTCATTCTCCTCACATCTTAATTAATATTTTCTTGTTCATGTCTCCAATTAGATTCCTAATTCATTTACCCCAAACGAATTTCAGTACTACTTATTTTATTATGCCATAAAAACCTTTCCTCCATCTTTATTGCTCTCACTCTAACCTTTACTCTGGTTTTCTTCTCCCTGGTTAGTTGTCCGTCACTTCCTTGATTTTAATGGTGATTTATTTGTTTGTTTCATGTTGAGCCTTTAATGCTTTCCTCGCACTCGTGTATTTATTTTCATTTACGATAAAAAAGCTCCACGTGGATATATAATAATCCCTCTTAATAATTTACATGTTAAGTGGAGTTCACTTGGCATGTTAAATGAAATCAAATGCGACCCTCATATGTTCACATAGCACTTTTTCATTTGTTTTGAAACAACTATTAGACATGTTTAGCAGTTGCTCTAAACCTGCATAAATTTTTCTTGAGTTTCACTTTTCATCCTCCTCAATTTTTGTTATCCATTTTGGTAATTTGAAGTTTCTATCTCATCATGTTTGAGTTTATCCAAAGAGTTTCGTTTGAGAAAATTATCATATTAAGGATGGATAGAGCATTTAATTCGTTCTTCTTTCCAGGGTCGTTGTCTACTTGTGCTGTTATTAAAACATATATTCCAGGCAGGCAGCTGAAGAAACGGGCAAAGCAAGAAATTTGGTCAGTTGCCGCGTTTTATTTCGATTCTTCTCTTAAAATGCACAGTGACCAAAGTACATCCCATCTCATCAGAAAGCATTTGTGATTGGTTATGACTCAGTTCTCCCCACCTTTACGTCAATTGACTCTAAGACGCCAGTAGAAGACTGCAATTCTATTTTCATTGGTAGTAGTCTCGGCTAAATTTCCAAAACTTTTGCAATTGGAAGTTGAAAAGGTAAGAGGGGCCACGGCCATTTGCAATTGTGCTAACAGCCATTCCCGCGTTAAAGAACTATCCCTGGCTCTATGCTTCACAAAAAGAAAAAAATGAATTGAAAGAAGTAGCTGGAATTTTTGGTTGAAATCAATTTAATTTCAAGAAACTCCTTACCTACCATCTAACAAAGTGATACTGAGATCATTTGTAACAGGGTTTTCTTTGTCCCACAAATCTTCAATTTCCTTTCCACTTCTTTCTGTATAGAAACCAGGCTGCTTAGGTTGGGGCAACATTGCATTCTCACTATTTAACATCAAGACCACAGTGGACATGGTTGGCCTGTCTTCAGGGTGCAGCTGCACGCACAAGAGGCCTACTTGGATGCACCTTTCTACATCTGATACTGGAAAGGATTCTAGCATTAGCTCATCTATCAGTTGATAGGCAGTCCCTTCATTCCACAGTTTCCATGCCTGACATTTTATGCTGCTCGTGAAATTGAGAACTTATATGCACAATTTTAATGGTAAAAGATGCTGAAGCCGTCCACTTACATGTCCAAGTAGGTTAAGATTGTGGTCAGGATGGCAAAATTCTCTGTTCCTTCTGCCACTGACAATTTCCAGGAGTAGCACTCCAAAGCTAAACACGTCAGATTTTACTGAATATAGCCCATTTATCAGGTACTCAGGATACATGTAGCCGCTGCACATGATTATTAGCTGTTGTGAAATGGATAAAGTACTTGCAAAAGAAGCACATGAATCTAGAATAGGAAACAATTTAACATTTTATGTCCGTACTAAGTGCTGATAACTCTTCTTGTTATATCAGAACTCTGATCTCCTCCAAAAGCTCTGGCAATGCCAAAATCTGAGATTTTGGGTTCCATCTGACTGTCTAGTAGAATATTGCTAGCTTTGATATCCCTATGGATTATTCGCAATCTTGAATCGCGATGCAGGTAAAGAAGCCCTTGAGCAATTCCAATTATAATGTCAAAGCGCCTTGTCCATGTTAGCAACTTCCTTCCTGTACTACCTGCAACAGATTCGAGAGACATTATTTTTTTCCCACTATTTCCTGCTTTCAGTTTAATTTTATAGTGAGCAAATCAGTTTAGGATTTAGGATCGCAAACCATAAATGTAGTTGTCCAAACTTTTAATAGGCAAATACTCATAAATGAGCATCCTCTCTTCTCCTTGAATGCAGCATCCCAAAAAAGTTTACCAAATTGCGATGTTGAAGTTTGGATATGAAAATAACTTCATTTTTGAATTCAACGAGTCCGTGGTTGGAATTTACTGAGAGCCTCTTAACTTCAATTTCTTGTCCTGTTGATATTTGACCCTTCAAAATGAATGAATTAATTCAGATTTCATGGAAGAAATTTTAACTCAATCAACTTTTGCAAGAATGCTTATCATTAATGCTTCAGTGAACTTGAGGATACCTTGTAAACAGGTCCAAACCCACCCTCACCAATCTTGTTTGAATCAGAAAAATTGTTGGTTGCCTTTGCAATATTGATCAACTCAGAGGTGGGTAAATCAAGGTCTTCCATGCCTGTAGATTGCAGATGCGGTTTTCTCCCTTCACCTGCAATATGTGCAACAGTCACCAAAAAAAAAAATCGTAAACCATATTTGTTTTAACAAATATATCCTGCGCACATTTTTCTATAGATAAGAAAATGAGGTTTCGGACATCAAATCTCACCTGTTCCCCAACTCCTTTTGGAAGTCCTTGAAATTTTCCTTGTCCCTAATACAACATTAGGTTTTCTAGATTCTTAATGAGACAGATGTCAGCAAAAAAATTTGCATCATAATGTGTGTTAAGTCCTTAATTGTACACATTATTTATGGATATTTTTCCGTAATTATGGCCTAAATATGGTATTAATTGCTTGATTCTACTCATGTTTGGTTTTGGCATTACTTTTACGTCATTGGAATTATTTGGAGCTTAAAAGTGCAATTTTGATAAAAATTCCAAAAGACTATCAAGGATAAGGCGCAGGCACGCTCTACTCTGCTATTAAAGATGGAGCCAAATTATACTGGAATGGGTTCCACGTGGAATCTCTGCTGACAAAACAAGCTCACGTCTCTATTGGAATTGGAAACTAATTTTTAGGACAATATTTGATTTCCTTTTCCATTATTAGGCTTATTTGCTAGTTTCCTATTTGTAAGAGGATTCTCATGGCAATTAGGGATTTTACTAGTATTAATAGGGAAAGGAAGTAAGAAGGAGGCGGACTTGTTTTTAGATCAATAGGTTTAGAGGATTTGTTTTGAGAGTTTTGGCAGCTTTCGTTTCTTATTCTTTTAGTCTTCCTTCGTAGTCTTTTCCGGGGACGAAGCTTGTAGTTTATTTTGTTGATTAGATTGGTTTAGAAGCGTTATTTTTGTTCCTTTGTTTCTTCTTATTTTCGTTCCTTTGTTTCTTCTTTTTAGTCAATTAAAATTGCAACATCCTCAAACATCCTTTGGTTACGATTCTCAATGAGGAGAACTAAATCTCTCTACTCAAAGGGCTTCTGATCCAATACATTTGTGAGATCTAATCAATCTCTAACCTTTCTTTTAATTTGTTACTATTCGTACGTTTTGGATTAATTGATTGAGGGTTATTTTGTTGAGTATCAACGGCCGGTATTTAAATTAACCTAATAGCCTCATCAAATTAACTAATTGAATAATGAATCGTTCATTTAGTTAATAATTAGTGGCGACCACCATAATTGGTTTTATGTTGGGGATTATGATCTAGATTAAATGAACCCTCTTAGCGTGTTCGTTGGTTAGGGTTGGGTTTTTCTAGTTTTTAATGCAATTGGATAATTAAATTCCTATGGTCGTACCTAGGGTTGTTATCTGGTTAGAGAAGTAGTCAACGGTCGTGCCTTGACTGTCGAAAAAGTAAGGAAAAGCTGGTTGTAAAAGCTTGTTGGCAACTATAACTAGCTTAGTGATGAATGAACGAAATATTTATGCATCAATGATCAAGTGATTGGACTGTGCCTGAGAAGTTGTTCCTTTGAGTAGAATTTCATTACCTGTTATTTCTATTAAATTATTCTCTGGTGATTTATTTAATTGGTGTTTTCGTTTTTCATTCTCTAATTTTGATTTATTTTATTTCTAGTTCTACCCCATCCAAACCCCCATTTTCTTGTGACTTGGAAAGAAACAGTTTCCTACCGTTCCCTGAGGAGACGACCCTACTTGCCACGTATACAAATTAATTAAATTCTCTGGTTAATTTCTGGTATATCGGATTAAGTAAACTCCTTGGAATTAGGGTGAAGCTAGTAACCCATTGCACATCCGGAGTCCTTGCTCCAGTTGCTTCGGGAGTATTCACGCTTAGGTTTAAATATTTATTATTGCACGGTTAGACACTGTCAATTTTTTCGGTGTTTGGTTAATTTGTTTCTTTTTGAATTATTTTTTTTTTGGATATATTTCCTTTGATTTGTTGTTGATTTATGGTTTACAATACTCTTCCATTTGGTCATGGACAAAATTTCAATTATGGAGGAGTTCATGAGGTAAATGTCTCATCCATTCAACAACAATTATCTGAATTAACGTGTCTTATTCGACAATGGGCCGTGAGACAACGGCAGCAGGTCAAGGCATGTGGAATCTGTGAAGATATAAACCATCCCACAGACTATTGCCCAATATTGCAAGGTGAGAGAGCTAAGCAGGTGAACATGACTGGTAACATGCCCACGCCCCGTAGGCAGTATGACCGATATGCCAACACATATAATTCAGGTTGGAGGGATCATCCTAACATATGTTACAGTGGAAATTGGCAACAAAACTTCTTTTCGAATCGTCAGCAAGAATACCAGCCATCACACCTATTTGAGAATCAACCGTTCTCATCTGATTCAGGTACAACTCTTAAGAATATCATTAAACATTAGCCTCTAACACTTTGCAATTTCAACAGAAAATCGAGGCAAGCATTCAAAATTTTCAAGAGAAAACAGAGGCGAGCATTCGAAATTTGAAAAATCGAATAAATCTAATGGTATGTGCAATGAGCGAATTAGCACATCAAATTCCTGAAAAATTGCCCTCATAGACCATTGTCAACTCCGATCCAAATATGAGTGCAATTACCTTGGAAAAGGGTGAAGAATCGCAGATTCAAAAGGAGAGATCTAAACATGCAGTTGAAGAGATTGTTGAGAAAGACATAAAGGGACCTCAACTTCAAATCTCTCCAGTGGAAGAGTCCACTAATCAAAACCCAACTGTGGTGATATCTTCTGCATCTCCTAGCCAACAGACCCCTAACTCTAATTTTATATTTTCCACTAATGAGATTAATTTTGTCATACCAGAAGTTTTTGAGTTTCATGACAGAAATAAGTTAGGAGTTGCGATAACTATTAAGCTTTTAATTAGTCATGATGAAGAGGTAATTGAAGAACAAAAGTCATTGCTTGCTTGTTTGGAGTTATCCTCTAGTCAAGGAGCGAAAAGAGTTCGTAAGCTTGAGCATTACTCCATTTATGAAGACTATCAGGAGCATGTAGTGAAGGAAACAATGAAACGCGCTAAACGATTTTATCCTCCTTGAGCAAATAAGGCTTTATGTCTAGTCAAAGACATTAAAGAAAGGCGCTACTTGGGAGGCAACCCAAGAATTTTCCTTTTTCATTATTTCATGTTGTTAAATTTTGATTTTTCCGTATTTCATGTTTTTACTTTTTGTGTTATGTCATTTTCTTAGTTTAACAAAAATTTTGTGTTTGTAGGCCTTGGGTGTGTGTGCCAAAGTATTGCTCAAAGTGGAGTTTATTGTCTAGCTTGATCAGAAGATTTTTCACAATAAAGCGTACCCACGCCTTAAGGAGGAAAGGCTTCTGATCCCATTTTCGTCTCCACAATTTTTTTGGACAGAAGACTTCCACGGTTAAAGTGTGCCTAAGTCTTAAGGAAGCAAGTCTTCTAACCAAAACACAAAAAAATAAAAAATAAAAAATAAAAAATAAAAAATAAAAAAATTCAACGTTTGACAGAAGACTTCCTATGTTAAGGCGTGCCCACGCCGTAAGGAAGAGAGTCTTCTGACCAAGGTTAAAAAAAAAAAAAAAACTCACGGGTGATCCGAAGACTAAGGGTTCTAAGGCGTGCCCATGCCTTACCAACTATCACCTAGGAGATCTTGCCGCGCCACCCCTGAGTCATAGTTGATTGATACCCTCCTCCGTGATTCAAGGAAGTTTTGTTGTCCCCTTATGCTTCTTTTTCTTATTCTTTATCTCTTACATTGGGGACAATGTAAGATTTAGGTGTGGGGGGAGGAATACTTTGGCTTGGTTGATACTTTTCCTAGTTTTTTTCAATTTTAGTTTCAGTTTTTGTTTTAATGCCTTTTCAACTCTAGTTGCTTGTTGGTGTTCTTTTTTTCGTGTTTTCTTTTTTATGTTTCGTGGGTCTTATGTGGTTGAATTGCAATTAAGAGTAGTATGATGGCAATTGCATGAATAGTCCACTATTTACTTGCAATTGAGTTGAATGATGGATGTTCTTGGCATGACATATAGCCATTTGTGAGCTTTTGAGCCTAAATTGACCATTATTCAAATTTTGCCTTGAATTCCTTTTTGAGTGTAATTATTACACCTAATTAGATTATTCTAGAACTTGCTATGATATACATGTCGAGGCCACATTATTGAATTTGCTGCATGAAGATGATAAGGGCAATTAGGATTAACCTTTTGACTTTCTAAAAACCCACCTTAACTATATTTTCCATTAGTTGACCAAGTTTGGACCTTAAGCCTTTTTCTTTGTTTAACAACACATTTTATTACCCTTTAACCCCTTTGTTTAAGACCTCTTTGTTTGAACCCTATGTCAAAGGAATAACTTAATGTTCTTTTGCATGATGATATCACAAGTGAAGGAAGCTGATTATATCTATAGCTAGCAAGTGCTTTTATGTTCGTATGTTATCAGTGTTTTCTTACAAAAAAAAAAAAAAAAGAGGAAAAAAGAATACAAAAAAAATCCCAAACGGAAAAAAAAAAAGAAAAGAAAAAAATGTGTGAAGCACTCTTGTAAATAAGTGTTGTGTTTTGATAGGAATTGTTGTGTAATGCACTTGCTATGCTTGAAGTTGTTGTGGTGATAAAATAATTCATGCAAGGGCTAATTAGGTATTCTCTTTGACATTTACAATCTAAATTACCATTTTGTCCAACCTTTACCCTAAACCCCGTTACAACCCTTGTTAAAGACCCTTTGATTCTTGCATTTGAATTCATATTCAGTGGTGGAGATGTGATAGATTAGCAAGCTTATGGCAATGACTTTCTATGGTGCTGATTTGAGTGTATATATCCCTTTTAAACAACTTGAGTGCTGAGTGCATACACTATTTTCCATGTGAGGATTGTCAAGTCTTGAACATCCTGCCTTTGATGAGATTGTCAAGGAAATGTGGAGTATTTGTGCTAATCTATTATGCTATTCTATGTTTGTCGTTTTGGCTCTGAGTTTGGATTAGAGAATGCTTGAGGGCAAGCATTGTCTAGATGCGGGGGAATTTGTTAAGTCCATAATTGTACACATTATTTATGGATATTTTCCCGTAATTATGGCCTAAATATGGTATTAATTGCTTGATTCTACTCATGTTTGGTTTTGGCATTGCTTTTAGGTCATTGGAATTATTTGGAGCTTAAAAGTGCAATTTTGATAAAAATTCCAAAAGACTGTCAAGAATAAGGCGCAGGCACGCTCTACTCTGCAGTTAAAGATGGAGCCAAATTGTACTGGAATGGGTCTCACGTGGAATCTCTGCTGACAAAACAAGCTCACGTCTCTATTGGAATTGGAAACTAATTTTTAGGACAATATTTGATTTCCTTTTCTATTATTAGGCTTATTTGTTAGTTTCCTATTTGTAAGAGGATTCTCATGGCAATTAGGGATTTTACTAGTATTAATAGGAAAAGGAAGTAAGAAGGAGGCGGACTTGTTTTTAGATCAATAGGTTTAGAGGATTTGTTTTGAGAGTTTTGGCAGCTTTCGTTTCTTATTCTTTTAGTCTTCCTTCGTAGTCTTTTCGGGGACGAAGCTTGTAGTTTATTTTGTTGATTAGATTGGTTTAGAAGCGTTATTTTTGTTCCTTTGTTTCTTCTTATTTTCGTTCCTTTGTTTCTTCTTATTTTCGTTCCTTTATTTCTTCTTTTTAGTCAATTAAAATTGCAACATCCTCAAACATCCTTTGGTTACGATTCTCAATGAGGAGCGGCTAAATCTCTCGTCTACTCAAAGGGCGACTCGAAGGCGAGGTCCAATACATTTGTGAGATCTAATCGAATCTCTAACCTTTCTTTTAATTTGTTACTATTCGTACGTTTTCTGGATTAATTGATTGAGGGTTATTTTGTTAATTGAGTATCAACGGCCAGGTATTTAAATTAACCTAATAGCCTACTGTCAAATTAACTAATTGAATACGTAATCGTTCATTTAGTTAATAATTAGTGGCGACCACCATAATTGGTTTTATGTTGGGGGAACGTATGATCTAGATTAATGAACCCTTTTAGCGTGTTCGTTGGTTAGGGTTGGGTTTTTCTAGCTTTTAATGCAATTGGATAATTAAATTCCTATGGTCATACCTAGGGTTGTTATCTGGTTAGAGAAGCAGTCAACGGTCGTACCTTGGCTGTCGAAAAAGTAAGGAAAAGCTGGTTGTCAGAGCTTGTTGGCAACTATAACTAGCCTAGTGATGAATGAACGAAATATTTATGCATCAATGATCAAGTGATTGGACTGTGCCTGAGAAGTTGTTCCTTTGAGTAGAATTTCATTACCTGTTATTTCTATTAAATTATTCTCTGGTGATTTATTTAATTGGTGTTTTCGTTTTTCATTCTCTAATTTTGATTTATTTTATTTCTAGTTCTACCCCATCCAAACCCCCATTTTCCTGTGACTTGGAAAGAAATAGTTTCCTACCATTCCCTGAGGAGACGACCCTACTTGCCACGTATACAAATTAATTAAATTCTCTGGTTAATTTCTGGTATATCGGATTAAGTAAACTCCTTGGAATTAGGGTGAAGCTAGTAACCCATTGCACATCCGGAGTCCCTGCTCCAGTATCAGATTTAACTCGGGAGTATTCCTGTGGATAGTTAGGTTTAAATATTTATTATTGCACAGGTTCGGCACCTGTCAATGTGCTATAGTTTGTTCAGCCCTGTTTTCTACTAAGGTGATTTCTCCTAAGAAATGCTGAAGAGCATTTGCTGTATCCTCCGTAGGACCTCTTTCGGTTTCTCTATGAGAACTTGTATCTATGTCTCTGTGTATGCATTAAAATTCCTAAGGGCATAAGGCCAACAGATTTCGCAGGACACTAGGCAGTAAAAAGTTGTAGGATGCATTCCACACCTATAGTGTCTAATCAGAGCTTAAATTCTAAATGCATTTGGAAAAGGGGCAGCAAATTTAGGGGCTGCATTGTCTTCTGGATTTACTAACAAGAAAAGCTAAGTTGCAGTTTACTGCTTTCTGGATGCTGATTGCTAGTTATCAATAAAATTCCTAATTTTTACTCAAAAAAAAAAAAAAGAAAAGCTAAGTTGGTCGTCATCAGCGAAATAATTAAGTGAAGAAAAGAATGCTGAAGCTTAGCTCCAGCATACTTCATGATGAAACACTAAAATTTCGACTGCTTGGCGGATGGTATATTTGTCATTCTTCTGCAACGATAGCAATCAGAGGTTTAATTAATCATCTATAGGGAAGCAGTCAGCTAGACAGACACCTCAATTTTGTGGCATGATATTCGACTAGAAAATAAGTTGGGGATTCAGAATTAACCTGTCTTGTGTGCTCTTTTCAGTAGGATGATGCAGCTTGCCAGAACTAGCACTGCCGAAGCTATTGAGCAAGTTATGACAGCAATTATGACCTTTTCTTTCTTTTTGGAGCCTGCAATGGACTTCAAGAATTTGATTATTTCCCAAAATGGAAGGCCATGATAAAGATGGAAAAATCGAAAGCTAAAAAGCTATCAGTCATTGAGAGGTACCTAGGTAATGAGCATCTACCCGAATGTAAAGAGTTTGATTACTGGGGGTAGCTAGCCGCCTTATATCAATTAAATCCTCATACCATAGCAAGCAACCACTTCCCCTTCCTGAAACATTAGAATTAGCGTACGCAGTGCAAGAACAATTCTTCAAGCACACCTCTTCACATTCCTTCAGGGTTGCAGTGGCGTTCATCAAATACAGCCACTGATCCGGAACCTTCAAATTCTCTTCTGCAATAAAACCTTCTCCATTTGAACAGTTTAGTGGATTTTCCTTACACATCCATCAGACCAGATGCCTAGTGCCCAATCCTGAGGTGATTTAGGCATGTATCCAGTCAAGCAGCTGCAAATTAACGGGTCACTTATCGTGCAAATACTGTTGACACCACATTGACCATAATTATCACAGGGGTCAATTGGAAAACTATACAAGACTAGCCATTCTAGGCAGCTGCTATTCCATATAACACGCTGAACCTCACCAGAGTAGTTTAAAACAGTCCTTGTTGGACTTTTGTAGGAACCTCCTAGTAGATCTCTTGTGTGTCAACGATGACAGTCACGTGGAAGATAGATGTCGGCAAGAATATAACTCCACTAAAAAACAAACCATTCCAGGGTCCAGTTCGATACTGCAGAGATTTTCCTCTCCAGAGTCGACACTCAAGTAAAGGTCTGGGATGATTGATGCCATAGGTGAATAGCCCTGGAGATGGATCATCTGAACTCTTCCAGGATGTCAAATTCCGCATCAGACCAGTCCTGGACTCCCACCCTATTTTCGTGCCCGCTAACCAGCTATCAGTAAGGTGATCAAAGCTTTGCCAAGTATAACTCTCTTCACTTTCGTCATTTTCATGTCTCAGGACAAGATTCCCGGAATCCAGCATCTGCAGAACTGTCCCGTTTGATAATTTTCCCTGAATAGTTGTAGACCAGACAACCCTTTTTGTATGACCTCGAAGGATCAAATTTCCATCTGTAACGTTAATGTTCAGAACCCCTGATGAGTCATTTATGGGCTCATCCCAATTTGCCACCCAGACAACGGTCTGAGGATTAATTCCGTAGAACCATATTCCCAGGAATCTGTTGGTGGAATTTGCAGGACTGAAGAAGCCAAACTCAAATTTTTTCCCAGCAGACACCAAGGTCAGGCCATCCCTATCCGTAATTGCGTTGAATGGAGTTACTACGCAGTAGCCAGGGAGACGCAAACAATGGAAAGCAATATCAATGGGCTACTGCTAAAGCAGAAAAATTTGATGAAATTCTTGATGGAGATCAATCGGGCCATATCAACATCCTTAAGCTAGCTAAGAACGTCAAAGATGGTTTAAAAATTAGTCAGGTGAAACAGACAGCATAACTAGCCATAGAAAGCAAAATCATTCTCACAGAATTCTAAGTTTGAAATTAAGGCAATCAGTTTTCCATTATCAGCAAATTAAGGTATATAATTTTCCCAAGAAAAGTTAAATCCAAAGACTGCCGTCGACTAAGGCATCCCTCCTCTTGTAGCAGCTATCCTTACTATATATAATAATAGGATTAAGTGTTTTTTTTTTTTACACTAGCGGTCATAAATATATGTCACATATGTAAAAACTAAATTTTAAATATGAAATTAGATTACATGACATGCATTTAATACCACTCATATGTATATTAACAGTGCATGAATAATTTAGCCACAATAAAGATGCTTGATAATAAGATAATAACAACAACACCAAATGTGATAATGATAATGACAAGAATATGATTACACAAAGGTGATACCGAGATGTAGGGTGCGTTTGGTAAAACTGAAATCTGAAAATTGAAATTTAAAATCTGAAATCTGAATTCATTAAGTGATTGAATTGTTAGGTATTAGATCTAATACATTTAAATGTATATCACATTCAATGATAAATGAAAAGTTTATCACTTATGTTTGGGAGCAAATTTTGCCTAAAAAATTCGATGCTACTTAATTAATTCAGATGTTCTATGTTTGGTTATCAAATACATTTAAACGGTTAAATCTGAATCCATTAAATTTAAGTACTGAATTAGGTTATCAAACGAGGCATAGTAGTAGGTTATTATAGAGTTCCATTGGCCAAAGATAATTGGGAGCTAGTTATGGAACTTGAGTTACCATATGGTTGCTTTAGCTGATGACTAATTGTATAGTTTAGCTGATGCTCTTTAGTGTGCTGCTGATGTTGATGGAATCGTACATTCCCGTATATACTCTTTCATGGTTGATCAATGGAAACTAAAAGTTTTGTTCAATAAATAAAAAAAAAAGGAAAAAGCAGGTGTTAACCTTTATTTTTCACATTTTGAATGTCTTTTTTACTTTGGAAAAAAAAAGAATGTCTTTTTTTACCTTAAAACAAGGGACAAATTTGTGTCATCTTCTCTAGAAAATAATCAACCTACTATCTAAATTCACATCTCAACCGTATCAATAACTTGTACACAAGCATTGATAACTGTATTGTTAGTGTTAAAAGTTATACCAGGTGTACATTTAGACCGGAGGAGCGTGGATTTAGTATCACCTTAATCAAATAAATAAAATAACACACTCAAACGCAGAAGTCTACATAAATCCCCAATAACTGCTGAAAACTTGTACACTATAGCTTGTACGCATAAAATGCCCCTTTTCCACTAGTTGATTATTTATGATATTTAGGTGTCTTCAAACTGATATTTTAGGTCTATCCTTGTGGACATTTGCTCCTGATGAGTTTGACAAACACACGTTTGCGTCTTGACTTTAGAGGAAAAAGTAATCGAAAGAAGCGACGGTCAAGCACCATTATTATTGTGAGTAGGACGTATTATTATTATTATTATTATTATTATTATTATCATTTTCTCCCTTTGCAGGTTAAAAGTTGCTGCAAGCTGGCAAATTGTGGGAATTAATTAAAACAATTACCATTCATTTATTTACCAAAAAGGGAAAAAAAAAGGTGCAAAAGCCAGAAGATACGTGGATTTTGGGCTTTATGGACAACCATGATCACATTAGATTGGGTCTGCATGGGGTAAAAAGAATGGGTCCCGTAGTTAATAATATAGGTTTCGGAGGCCACAGGCCCATTTTGGAGAAGGACAGTCGAACATGTCCATGAACCGCGGCGGTGTACATACATTAGAAGGAAAGTTACATGGAATTATGGAAAGTCAAAAGTTCAAAAAAAAAGAAAAAGAAAAATTCAATTTCTTGTAAATGTTTATTTAGTAAGTTATTAAAAATAATGTGATAATTAATATTTTCTCTTCAAAATCTTGCAAATTTTGAAGGACTCAAAAAGTAGAAAAGTGAGGGAAATTGTAGGAAACAATTTGTAACTTTCCTATTAAACAAACACACACAAAGGGGAAAAAATGATTTTCCTTGCAAACGAATGCATTACCAGACTATTTTTACATTCACTCCAAAAGAAAAGGTCACTTAAGTATGAATATATAGATCACTTGCAATAAAAATAACAAGAATGAGGTTTAGCTTGTTTCCTAGCAAAATGAGAAAATAAGGGCTAAATTCAAACAATTTGAAAAATTATTGGAGCATAAGGATTTGCAGAATTCTTAAATTTAGCATCTTCAGTGAACTAAGATTATACAGCTAGTCATTTCTATACCTCTGCTAAGCTTCATCCGATAATCACTTCTCCTTTCAGTCCATCAAAATTCTTCTTGATTGGAAGTTTACGCCTTTCAGAACTAGTACACTTGTAATGTTCTTGGTCATTTTCTACAAATTTCTTAAGAAAATAATGAGGGTATAATATTAGTCTCTTAATACATAAAACCATTTTTGGGAGAAAATTCTCTCAAGTTCTAGAATCTGACAATGAAGAAATTGACAGTGAAAGAAATATGTACGATAATATTTTCTGAAGGAATTTTTTTTCTAACAATTTTCTGCACTTACCATTTGACAGAGTGAGAGTCATCTGATTCATAATAGGACATTCTTGGTCCCGTGAATAGTCTATTTTATTTGCATTTCTCTCTGAGCATAAACCATTTTGCTTAGGTTGGGAACACACACACACACACACACACAGAGATATATAGCAAAAGGGTTGGGAATATTTGTGTGTATGTGTGTGTGTGTATTCTCATTTTTTGTGTGTGTGTGTATTATTCAAGCTCATGAATGGTTTAAATATGTGAATAACTGGCTTTTTCTGTTGTAAAAAATGAAGTTTTATGTGTCAAACGACATATCTGGTAAATTCAAAAGTTAAAAACTATTAACAACTTAAAAGAACTGAAGGGACCTTGAGAATTAGCCAGAATCCCAGTCAAGAACTTTGCGATGCATTTTGCAACTAATCAAGCCATGAAATCTGTATACAAATCAATTAGATGTTTATTTCTCTGGTTCTCCTGAGGTCGTAGTGAGAAAATGAGAATCACACTATAGCTGTGATTAGTCCTAACTTGTTAATTTGGAAGCTCAAACATTTCAGGCTCAAAATAATGCTTCATTTCACAATTTATACATCTAAAGCCTTTTGTGCATGAGAATTCTATATTTTCTGGGCAGACCAAAAGGTGAAAAATAAAACAGAACCTCAACCAGAACAGCTATACAACTTTACCAGATCCTCATGGATAGGATCAAAATTTGTCTATTGTGTCGAAACAACTTCAGTTCCAAAAATTTTCTCTACCTACCCTCTAATAGAGTTATAGTCGCGTCATTTGTAACAGAGTGCTGTTGTTGTTTGTCCATTGAATCTTGTGTTTCATTTGCAGCCCTCTCCGAATAGAAACCAGGCTGCTTAGGCTGCGGAAGTAGAGCAGTTTCACTGTTTAACATGGACAGAGCAATGGACATGGTTGGCCTGTCCTCAGGGTGCCGCTGCACGCATAGGAGGCCAACTTGTATGCACCTCTCTACCTCTGATACTGAGAAAGATTCTTCCATTACCTCATCTATCAGTTCACAGGCATTCCCTTCACTCCAGAGTTTCCATGCCTGAGATTGTAGACAAAAAATGACGAAGGGAACTTCAGGTGCAGAATATTTTTAAGGATGAAACACCAAATCCTGTTTACTTACGTGACCAAGTAAGTTATGGTTGTGCTTTGGATGATGAAAGTCCCTGTTCTTTCTGCCACTCACGATTTCAAGGACTAGCACTCCAAAGCTAAACACATCAGATTTTGTTGAGTATAGCCCATTTGTGACATACTCAGGAGACATGTAGCCACTGCAGATAATTGTATGTCAGTTGCTATGAAAGAAAAAATGTTACCTGCTGGAAAAGAAAAAGCGAAACCTGGAAATGATAAACTTTAAAGTCCCTTACTAAGTGCCAATAACCCTTGTTGTTTTTTCCAGACAATGGTCTCCTCTGAAAGCTCTAGCAATGCCGAAGTCTGAAATTTTAGGATTCATCTCACTGTCTATAAGGATATTGCTAGCTTTTAAATCCCTATGGATTATTCTCAATCTTGAATCTCGATGCAGGTAAATAAGCCCTCTAGCAATCCCAGTTATAATGTCAAAACGGCTTGTCCAGGTTAGCAACTTTCTTCTCGTGCTATCTGCAAGAGCTTTCTGATCAAGTAAGAAAGCCAAATTTTCTCATATCAAGATAGAAAGCAATAGAGCAAGGTTTTTCGTTGAATGGCACCGTATATGTAGTTGTCCAAGCTTTTACCGGGCATATACTCGTAAGTTAGCATCCTCTCTTCTCCTTGAATGCAGCATCCCAAAAGTTTAACCAGATTGCGATGTTGAAGTTTGGAAATCATGACGACTTCATTTTTAAATTCAGCAAGTCCTTGATTGGAGTCTACTGAGAGCCTCTTTACAGCAATCTCTTGTCCTGTTGGTAGCTGACCCTGTAAATGCAAAAAAAAAAAATTTCAGGATACCAACACATCAGAAGAAATTTGAAGCATATAGTCTAATTTGTAAGATTGCATATCATAAATGGATTACTACTACTTGAAATACCTTGTAAACTGGTCCAAAACCACCTACTCCAATCTTGTTTGAGTTAGAAAAGTTGTTGGTTGCCTTTGCAATGGTTATCATATCAAAAGTTGGTAATGAAAAGTCTTCCATTCCTCCAGAATGAAGCTGTGGTTTTAGCCCTGCACTCATAACACGTCCAACATTATAAAGAAACTTGAACTCAAATTCAACTTCAATTATGGATTCCCCAGTAGACGGGGTAGAGAAGCTAGGAACAAAAAGGAGTCAGACAAACACCTTCCATAAGGGTAATCTAGGAGGGGTGCATGATCAAACCCCAAATAAACAAGATTCAAAACAAATCTTAACCAATAGCAACATCAAAGGAACATGGCAGAGCCAACAATCACAAAATATTTAATTTTATAAATATTGATAAAAGTTAGTTAAAATATTGATAAAAGTTTGATAATAACAATGTGCTTGTTTAACAGACTAAACTCATGTGTTTGGTTGCCATAAGGTTCCACCCACGGATCCATAGCTAAGAGCCGGATCCATGTCGCAGATCCGAGAAAGAATCCATGTCTCAGGTCTAAGGCAGGAGGCTCTATCCACGACTGGCAGCTGCGCGGATCTATCTACAGATCTTCAACGTCAACCTGGACTTGATTTTTTTCCTTTCTCCATACCTCGCTAGCAGAATTACTACTGACAATAAAAATAACAGTTCTAACAAAAATAAATAAATAAAAACACTAACAAAAATCGTAGAAACTACCTTAATTAAAATCCTATATGAATTCTCTAGCGGATTCCTGAACATGGGATTCCTCGTTCCATATCAATGGAACAAGTTTCGAGATGCCTGTACTTAAATGAGACAGATATAAAAATTATAGCTTTTCTTGATAAAAAGATACATTTTCTGTTCTGTCATGTCTTCATCCCATTATTTATATTGTAAACCCATTTACTGGATCATCAAAAGTTGCAATTATCATTTCTGCAGGAGCATATTTCTATGATTGTCTCCCTCAAATAACTTACCCTTGAACACCAAATGTCTGGCATCAGCGGGAAGAGCAGCAGAGTTATAATACGAATTCCTGATCCCTTATTTCTAGGCAGATGTTTGTTACATTATTAGACCAGTAGGAGAAGTAGCAGGCAATAGGAGGGCTATACTTAATAAGAGCTCTTGATCAGAAAATGCATAATTTACTTGAGGCAGTTGTCATCAGCAAATAACAAGTTGAGAACGAATGAAAAAAGCATCGACTACTTGTCCATTTTTCAGATGAAATACTTAGTTGCTCATTACTTTGCATGAGTTCTTAGTCTTCTGCAGTAACAGCAAAACACTATAGCAAGTGTTTTCAAAAATGTTAAGGGAGTACTTGCTAACAACCGGGATTTTGTTTGGAACACAATCTTGAAATGAAAATCTATCTTGAGTTTCTGAATTTACCTCGTCTCTGTGATCTCTTGAATAGGATGGCACAAAAAGTCAAAACTAGCAACGCCACAGCAACTAAACAAGCTACCGCGACTAGAATGGCCTTTTTTCTTTTGTTAGAGCCTGTTATGAACTTTACAAAGTCAATAGCTGTCCAAAAATAGATGTACAAGGTATTAACAGATTATTAAGATATGATGGAGTAATAAAGCATTTCAAGATACCTAGTTTAAAAAAAAAAGAAAGAAAGAAAAAAAAAAAAGAAATATACCTAGTTCTGCAGCTTCCACACGAATATAAATATTTTGATTGCTTGGGGTAGCTAATCGCCTTATATCAATCAAATCCCCGTACCAAAGGAAGTAACCGCTTCCCCTCCCTGAAATGTTTGAATTGGCATATGCAGTACAAGTGCAATTCTTCAAGCACTCCTCTTCACATTCCTTGAGAGTTGCACCGCTGTCCATCCAATACACCCAATGATCGGGAACCTTCATGCCTTTTAACTCAATAAAACCTTCTCCTTTCGAACAGTTTAGAGGTTGTTTCCTAAGGCATCCATTGGACTGTATACCAATTTCCCAATCCTGAGGTGATTTAGGCATGTAGCCGGTCAAGCAACTGCAGTGAAAAGGATCATTTATGGTGCAAATACTGTTGGCACCACATTGGCAATAATTATCACAAGAATCAAGAGGAATACTATAGATGACTATCCATTCTAGGCTGCTGCTGTTCCATAAATAGCTGTGGACTTCACCAGAGTAGTTGACCGCAATCCTTTCAAGAAATGAACTGCTGTCAGGAAGCTCATAGTAAACCTCATTTGTGTTGACAATGACTGTTGAGTTGAAGACTGCAGGGATTGCTTGTGGTACAGAAATAAGTCCACTAAAGCCAACTCCATTGAAAGGTCCAGTTCGAAACTGTAGAGAATTACCTTTCCAAAGTTGAACCTCCAAGGAAAGTCCAGTAGTGCTGATGCCATATGTAAATTGCCCTGGGGATGGATCATCAATACTCGTCCAGGATGTCAATTTTCGAATTAGGCCAGTCCTGGAATCTCTCCCTAGTTTCATCCCTGGAAGCCAAGTATCAGTGATATGATCAAAGCTTTGCCAGATGTACCCTTCAGCATTTTCATTGTTATCATGTGTGAGAACTAGATTCCCAGAGTCCAAGAGCTGCAAAACAGTCCCACCTGAGGATTTCTCCTGAATATCAGTAGACCAAACTGTTTTTCCTGTACCGTCTCGAAGGATCAAATTTCCATCTTTAACATTGTTGACAGCCCCTAATGAGTCATTGAGAGAGCTATTTCTGTTTGCCACCCACACAATGGTTTGTGGGGTCATTCCATGGTACCATATTCCTAGGTATCTCTTTCTTGAATTTGGAGGACTGAAGAAGCCAAACTCAAATCTATTTCTGGCAGATACCAGTGTCAGGCCATCAGTTATATTCTCAGATGCAGTTAAGATATCAGTTGCCCTTACAACAGAAAGTATGAATCCTATTGTGCAGTAGAGAACCGCAAATATGACAATGATCTCCATATGAAGATCAGAATACATGAATCCCTGACAACAGAAAGTATGAATCCTATTGTGCAGTAGAGAACCGCAAATACGACAATGATCTCCATATGAGGATCAGAATACATGAATGGTTGAATATGCAAGCTGATCGTGTGGGAAGAAGTCTAAAACCAATTCAGTCAAAATTAATGATATTTTTAGTGATAGAATGCTGTGTAAAACAACTGTTTACTTTGAAGGTTGGCATCCAGATACGTCATCAGACTCTGAGTATCAGCCAAAAGTGTTGGATGCATTGATTATTTAGGTCCACATAGCTCATTAAATGAAGTCAAATGTGAGAAGAGTGTCAGTTTGTTAGTCCAATCTTCCTAGTGGTGAGCTTTGACAAACAAGCATGTGGAAAAACCATTATAATCTTCCTCGTGGTGAGGTTTGAAAACAAGCATGTGGAAAAGCCATTATATAGATGAGCTATATACGAGGACTGTGACTGCAATAATTATGTGTAGTAACATTGGATGAGAAACCATTAGGAAACGTCAAGTATTGGTGGGGAATTTTCAAAGGAGACTATATTTCTTAACATATCCAAGAAGGCTTGGTTAATGGTCCAGCTAATCAATATGTTTGTCCCGTTTGCTACTAACTATTTGGAGAATTATTAATCTAAAGCTGGGGCCGTAGCACCACTTAGCTCCTAGTTGGTTTATCAATAATAGGCCTAAGATTATATGTTAGCTTATTTCTTTTCTCCCCACCGATGCGCGATTCTTGGTTGGGGTCTCATACATGAAATTGCAAACTTGTTAACGAGACATTTCTAAAGATTTTTCGGTGATTTATTTGTTATTAACGTAACAACTCAGTATGTTCCAACCACTACTATTGTTTTACAGGACAGCGCATCTCCTGGCAAATTGGAGATCTCGGGATTCATCTCACTATCCAGTGACACATTGCTAGCTTTAAGATTCCAGTGAATAATTCCAAGTCGAGAACCTCAATGGAGATAAAGAATTCCCCTAGCAATTCCAACAATGATATCAAAACGCCTTCCCCACATGAGAACTATGTTCAGTACCTGGTGTGCCTGCATTTTATTATTCTCGGATGCAGCATATAATATGGATCACCAAACACTAATACTATGATTACCCCACATTAGTACATTACATTTATCCTTCTCATTAAAACTAAAGATCAAGAAAAATGTTATGCAGGACAAACCAAAATAAAGGGAATCAAGGCTCCCATTGGGCATCTATTCGTAGATCAGCAATCTCTCTCCTTTTGAGGTGCAGCACCTCAGTAGCCTAACTAGATTTCTGTGTTGAAGTTTGGCGATCATTATAACCTCATTTTGAACTCAGGGAGTCCTTGTCTTGAATTTTCTGAGAGCTTCTTGACAGCTACTTCTTGTGCAGACTGTAGTTGACCCTGCAGATCAGCGCAAGAGAGTACTGGGCCAAGGATGCTTGCGCTGTATGCAAACTGAAACTACATTTGCATCTTTTATAGGCGATCGGGAACAGAGTAAACTGTAAACTACCTTGTAAACAGAGCTGAAACCGCCTTGTCCAATTTTACTTGAGCTTGACAAATTCTTTGTTGCTTCTTGAGTTGTATCGAAACAGATGGTTCAAGATGTTCTTTATCTCTTTCTTGAATATCTGCACTACACCATTTGTGCATGATTTTCAGGGGGAGAACGTACGATTATCTGGTGTACGGAATCTGATCAAAGCTTCGCCACAGATAATTCTCATCAGAACTATGATCAGCTCCATACTTTAGGACAAGATTTCCAGAGTCTAATAGCTAAGCCACAGTTGCTTTGGATGTTATATTTGATATATTTAGCGACTAGGAGATTGTTCCTTCTGGTTAAAAGAATCCTCAAGTTCTCATCATCTCCGATCTTCAGAATTCCAGACGACTCATTGTTCAAAGAGTTGCGATTCGCAACCCAAACGATAGTCCGAATAGGAATGTAGTTCTACCATATGCTCAGATATCTGTTATTGGAATTTCCAGAAGTAAAGAAACCGGGCTTAAATTTGTTACCTGAAGTTATTAAACTGCCACTATCATTGAAAAGTTAGCTACGAGTTAGCAAGTCATCTAGGTTTCTGTAAAAGAAAACTGAGAGACTTAATTGGAATAGAAGTTTAACCATTAGCTGCACAATGAATGTGGAATTATAGTCAACCTAGAAGCACTAGTCGAGGGAAAATATTCCAAGTTCTTGTAAAGCCCAAATACATGGAAGAAGGAACTCATGTGTGTGACTTAAATTATATTCCATTTATAAGCAGATTATCTTTTGAACATTATGATGACAAGTCGCTGGCAAACTGTTATCAGAAGTCAAAAAAGAGGTGGTCCTAAACTGTAAGATTCATGCACTTGTAGTGTCTTAAACTCTGCAAGATAGGAAGGGAAACTATTAATATACTTTCCCTGGATTATCCAACAATTAACTCCATAACCAAGCCAAGTTATCCACAAAATCCCATCTCAGGGCATTTCACTCATGAAACTGGATATTTATAAACGGGCATTGAAATTGGACTAAATGGACAACCCAAAATAATCCCCTGCTCCATGAATGAGGGTGGCAAAATAACAAAACAGAAAATTTTGTGGATGGTATTTGTTCTACCTTTTGCAAATGAAGGAAAATGGCATCCTCAACTTTTTGAATGGTAAGTAGAGTCTCACTGGAATGATCAATTATCTGGACCCCGTACTTTCATTACCGTCTTCATTTTTCCATTTGTCATTTTGACTAAATTACACTCCAAAATTTTCACTTTGACATTCATTACATGAAATACAGCACAGAGGAAATTGTACAAAAGTTATCTTCTTTAGTCAGGTACTGTACACCCAGTCTCGTCAAGAGGCATCTATTTTTCTGCCTGGGTCCTTTCATCTTCAGATGTGAGTTGCCATTTCTGACTTTTCCGTGAATTTAGCAATCCCTTGTTTAATAGATCAAACTTGCCCTCAGGAAGTCCAAGGTATGAATAGTCTTCAGGTGGATAGATTTATTTCTGCCAGCCTAAGAGACTGGGGACATCAATAATTCTTTATTAAGGATGAAGAACTCGAACAATTAAAATTTAAAGCATAATCAGGTGCACTCAACAACTTGATGACTTAGTATACTGCGATTGAAAGTTGAAAGTAAAATTCAACCCCAAAATGGCTATTTTACAAAAACTAACAATTGAGGCTACTTAAAAAGAGCCTAAAGGCATTTCTACTTACAGTTTCTGTCAGGAAAAGATGCTCTCTGAAGGAGATTTTGTGTAATTTGTTTAAAGACAAAAATAATGTTTTTATCGACCCTCGATTGCAGTGACAGTTACATCATTTGTGGTAGGGCAACCTTCGCCAGGCAAATCGAGCCTCTCATCTCCACACCTTTCCATGTAGAAACCAGGCTTCTTTGGTTGGGGAAGGATGGTACTTTCACCATCCAACACCAGTAGTGCATTGGACATGGTAGGTCTATCTCCAGGGTGCTGTTGAACACACAAGAGGCCAACTTGAATGCACTTTTCTACCTCCGACACGGGAAATGATTTTTCCATTAGATCATCTATTAGTTGAGAGGCATTCCCATCATGCCAGAGTTTCCACGCCTGGAATTATTTGATAATAAGTTAATCATAAAATGTTTTGCACATTTTTCTGCAGATGAGATGTGCAATGGATGAACTTACATGTCCAAGTAGGTTAAGGTTGTGGTCTGGATGGCAAAAATCTCTGTTCTTTCTGCCACTGATAATTTCCAGGATCAATACTCCAAAGCTGAAAACATCTGATTTCATTGAGTATAGTCCTTTTGCAACATATTCGGGAGACATGTAGCCACTGCACGCCGACATTAATGTTATGAAATCAAACAATGCTACTTCCAGAAATAAGAAATGGCATAAAGTCAGGGAGCAAAGAAACTTTCTTACTAAGTGCCAACAACCCTTCTTGTTATTTCACAACTCTGATCTCCTCCAAAAGTTCTAGCAATGCCAAAATCTGAAATTTTAGGATTCATGTCTCTGTCGAGAAGAATATTGCTAGCTTTCAGATCCCTATGAACTATTCTCAATCTTGAATCTCTATGAAGATAGAGAAGCCCTCGAGCAATTCCAGTAATAATGTCAAAGCGCCTTGTCCATGTCAGTGAATGCCGCCTTGTACTATCTGTCAGAGCATCTAATTAAACATACTGTTTGTCTGACCCATACCAATCATTCCAATCATTCTAATACTTTTTCCCTAGGTTTTGTCCTTTTACTGCTGTCCTGCAAATTGTAAAAGAAATGAGGGTTAAGATTGCGAACCATAAATACAGCAATCCAAGCTTTTGTTATGCATGTATTCATAAATCAGCATCCTCTCTTCTCCTTGAATGCAGCATCCCAAAAGTTTAACCAAATTCCGATGTTGAAGCTTAGAAATCAATTTAACTTCATTTTTGAACTCAATCAGTCCTTGATTGGAATCTACAGAGAGCCTCTTCACTGCAATTTCTTGACCAGTTGGAATCCGACCCTATAAAATGCCAAATGAGTCCAGATAGTATGCCAGAACTTGAAGTTTCTGCACAAAATTAACGCTGATAGTCATGCTCACCTTGTAAACAGGGCCAAAACCACCCTCTCCAAGCTTGTTAGACTCTGAAAAGTTATTAGTTGCTTTTGCAACACTCGTGATCTCAAAAGTTGGCAATTCCAGGTCTTCCATGTCTTTAGACGGGCGCTGCAGTTTTACCTTTCCAACTGCAATTTGTGCAACATTAGAAAAGAAACTACCAACTGAAATAGTTAACCGATAAATGTATTCTGTACTATTAAGTAAGTTTGAATCCTTTGGCCGGGTCTTTGTAAACGTCTCTATCTTTCCGATCCCATACCTGGATACAGGATCTGGTAGTTTAATCGAGTTGAGAAAAGTGCTGAGCAGAAAAACTGCACAGTAAGAAGTCATAATAATGTTGCTCTACTTGTTTAATATCAATTAGTGTTCTAAACTATGTACTTGATAATCGAGAGTTGCTCCTTTATGTATTAGCATGTGTGCATGCTAAATGACGAAAAACACCAGTACAATAAAAATACCATATATCATCACTTTCTCCTCTTCTACCCTCCCCAACCCACAAACAACAAAGGGGCACACAACACTTGGAAGAAAAAAGTGTGTTTGATGTACTTCTGACAATCATATATATCTATATTCTGGTTAAGTCATATGTGTAGTCAGAGAAGGACAAGTGGTGGAATGGCTACGTCCCTTCTTTGATGTTTTTTAGTAAGAAGAGCTTTTAACCAGAAAAGAAACACATGCAAAACACCAAATAGAAATGAAAGGTAATGCACTTCAGTTTTAATATGTGGTACATGTTATCAGATCACTACATGGCAACAGCTTGCTGGTTATGGTAAGAATTGGCGAGGAAGCAATTAGCTTTGCAGCTAACAAGATTTCTGTCAGTACAATAAAAAGTGAGTTTACCTTGTATATGCGCTCTCTTAAGTAGGATGATACAGCAAACAGAAAAAATCACTGTCAAAGATAATGAGGAAGCTAACACAGCCAAGATAACCTTGATTCTTTTCTTTGGGCCTGTTATCAAATCCATGTACTCAATCAAAGTTCAGGAGAAAATAATCAGAAGGCAAAGACTGGTTGACTGGAAGTGATAAAGTAGTTCAGGCAATTATAGTACCTAGATCAGAAGCTGCAACGCGAATATAGAGATTTTGGGTACTTGGTCTCACTAGTCGCCTTATGTCAATCAAATCCCCATGCCATATTAAGCAACCACTTCCCTGCCCTGAAACGTTTGAATTAGCATACGCTGTGCAGGAACAATTCTTCAAGCACTCTGCTTGACATTCCTTCAGGGACATACTGGTGTTCATCCAAATTAGCCAATTATCTGGAACTTTAACGCCTTTTAGTTCCAAGAAACCTTCTCCTTTTGAACAATTTAATGGATGTTTCCTAACGCATCCACCAGACCAATCATGGATTTCCCAACCCTGTTGTGACTTAGGCATGAATCCAGTCAAGCAACTGCAAATAGTTGGGTCACTTATCGTGCAAATACTGTTGGCACCACATTGGCGATAATTATCACAAGGGTCATTGGGAAGAGTACCTACGAGTAGCCATTTTAGACTGGTAGCATTCCAGACATAACGAAGCATTATTCCGGAGTCGCTTATAACAGCTCTTGTTGTAGCAAGTTTGGTCTGAGGAACGTACTGGTAGTACGTCTCTTCTGCATTCACCACAAACTTCAGGTCAAAGACACTGTTTGGTTTAGGATTGAGTCCGCTGAAACAAACTCCGTTCCATGGTCCGCTTCTATACTGTAGAGAATTCCCTTTCCAAAGTACAAATTCCAAGGGCGGTCCACGGGGATTAACACTAGAAGTGTATTGCCCTGGGGCAGGGTCATCTGCACTTGTCCATGATGTCATATGTAGATACAGACCACTCCTGGGGTCCTTCCCTAGCTTCATTCCTGCTAACCAGGTATCTGAAAAATGATCAAAGCTTTGCCAAATATAGTTTCCTGCATTTCCACCGTTGTCATCTCTCAGGACAAGATTTCCAGAATCCAATATCTGCAATAAGGTCCCGTTTGAGGGTATGTTCTCAACAGCTGTAGACCAAACAATCCTCTCTGTCTGGTCTTGTAGGATCAAATTTCCATCTTTTGCAATGCGTACAACTCCTGATGAGTCATTAAGTGGATTATTCCCATTTGCCACCCAAACAATGGTTTGTGGACTAATCTCAAAGTACCATATTCCCAAGTATCTATTTCTGGAACTTCCCGGACTAAAGAAGCCAAACTCAAATACATTTCCAGCAGATACTAAAGTCGTGCCATCGGTGATTGCCGCTGGTGGAGTCAGCATGTCAATTGCCTGGGAGATTTCAATGAGGCAAATTGTCAATAATATACTGTAACAAAAACCCACAAAAGCAGCAACACGGCTGCCCCTGGAAATGGTTGACAGAGTCATATCACATTCATATCTGGCAATATGAATCTGTCGAGCCATAATTCTAGCTAAATGTTCAATACTTGGAGTAACAGAGATGATCTTGTTTCTGATTCTTCTGTTCGTCCCTTTTTCTTGAAGGGGTGGGAAAGAAGAGACTAAGACGGGAATGACGAGTGCAAGACTGCAGATGTCTCCAGGTAAGAAACTGAAAAGTTCTAACTTTTAAGGCGAATAACTAACTTAATTACTGGTTTGTGCCCGATTCTCGTATCATTTGTTTTGCAATCACTCGGCAGGAGTTTCAGTGAAAAATAAAGCTGAAAGACTAGCCTGACAGAATTTCAGTGGAAGAATTGCTTCATCGGAGCACTAAATTCAACTCAGTTTGTCTGGTTTTTGAAGTGTGATCCATCTGCAGCTTGGCATTTTTCATTTGAACGCGATGGAACAAAGTCGCAGTTTTACCAAGCAGCCACGTTGGACACGGAATTTTTTGACTATGGAGATTATGACAGTCAGATCTGAATACAGTAGGTAGTTGTCTGTCTTTTGTATGAATCAATTGATATCAAAAACTAAATGATGAACCAATCAATGATTAAATCAAGGATATATTACACATACCCTGTGATTTCACCTATTGTTACATGACACTCATAACATGCCAAACAACTATTTCATCCTCTTATGGTTTCATGCAAAGTGGAAACTTGATGGAAACTAGTTTATATAACGTAGCATCCCCACTTAAATATAAAATTGAACAATGAGCTATTTACCTTCCATAAAATTATAGGGGAATTATATGGATAACTATAAAAATTATAGGGGATAAAGTAGATATTCATGCAAATTAGTGGAGGTTAAATGAACATTATGATTTTATCACATTCACTTTTTAGCACAAGGTACAATCACCGAACTGATAGTGCATTCTATCCATTTTTCACTTTACATATAAGTATAAAGCGATTTATAAAGTGATTATGTGACTATTTTAAAACGTTAGAGGAATCATTTGACATTACGCAAAATTACAAAGGGGTTATATGCAATTTATCCTCAAGTCAATGAGGGTCCGTCAGAATTTTGTCCATGTCAATACTCTAAGTAATCAGTCCTGAATATTTTTTTAATGTTAATTAAATCTACCAAAATTTGAATCAAGTTAAGATTGGTAGATATAAATCTCAAAATTCTTATGTGAAAGTAAATTGACTCAAGTTTATAGAAAAAATTCCAAATGGTAGTCAATTAAAACGTCCATGAACTGTATTTATTTAATTTTTTAATCCAGCAATGTACTAATCACAGTGGGGAGAGGATACACTAGACAATACTTTCTAGTCTCAACAGAGAAGATAGAACAAAAAGGAATTTCATTTTTAAGCTGCCGGCTTCGCCATTTGGTAATGATTTGCAACAGTTTCGTTGACTTTTTCTGCACCAAGTTGCAAGACCTGCGCCATTTCTAATGTTTCATCAATTTCACAAAAGAAACTTTTATAAGTTATGACTTGTGAGCAAATAGTATCCATAGACTGATCTTCACGTCACAGCATGCACTTTGCCAGTCTTGCTAGGTAATCCCAATCTACTGTCCAGAAATTTGATTTAACTATGGTCAAAGCCTTGAATGCAAGTTTACTAGAAAATGTGATGTTGTTGAAGTAAACAAACGTATAATTGACCGGCGGATGTAACCATCATTTGATGTAGAATTGTGAATAAAATGAGCTATTCATGGGTTCAGCTCGTTTAGACCCGTTCGAACTCGAAAAAAGCTCACTCGAGAAGTTAAATGAATCGAGTTCAAACGTAAAATCTTGTTCTATATGTTATCGAGCAAGCTCGAGTTATGTTCGTAAACGTCACTAGTATTTGTTGAAGAGGGTATATTCATCTTTTCAAGAGACAGGGTTACACTGAATGAAACTTTTCGTTTCCTCTCGGCTCAACTGGACTCATTTATAACTCCAATAGGATGTCTGTTCTATTAAGTAAACTCTTTTGTTTGAGCAGCTTTTTGCAACCACAAAACCTGCCAATTTCTTGTTTTCCTCTCTGAAATTTGGAGTCATTGATAATAAATTCCAAGATCTTAGGTGCCTCCTTAGTGATAGGGTGCATTTTAGTCATTAATTTTATTAATATTGTTTGGACTAAATATTGCACTACTTGTTGGATTCTACTTAGTTTTTGTATTTGATACCAATTGCAGAAATTGGTAACAAAATGTGCTAAAAAACAGTTTCCAGAGGACTTTCTGGCGGTCAAGCGTGGGCGCGCCGAAGTCACGCTTTCAAGTCCGGACAATCGGGATCTCGCGCGCACGTGGACAGTTTCTAAAGAATTGCATAATCCAAATAGCGCGCACGTGGACAGTTTCTAAAGAATTGCATAATCCAAATTCGAGGCTGTGCTGAAACGAATCTCCTCTTTTGCTATTTAGTAGTTTATTATTATTAGGAAACTATCTTAATGTTTGTTATTAGAATATCTTTTTGGATTTGAAAAGTGGTAGTTTTTGATATTTATTAGGAAATTCCTAATAGATTAGTTTGAAAAGGAATCTAGGTTTTAATATTGATTTAGTTTTGCTTGCTGTGGAAAAAAGGAAGACTTGACCCGAGAAAGCGAGATCCCTTCGTGACTAGTAGTTTGAGCAGTACTTATTTTCCACGAAAAAGGGAAGGAGCGATAGCCTTGTTTTTCTTCTTTTCCTTCATGACTCTTCACTTACAAGACAAGATGATTTTTGATCTTTTCCTTTCAATCTTTTGTGGAATTTTCTCCGTGATACATGGCTAATTTTGTAGTCTAGTCAAAGATCAACTCGATGATGCAGTCCCGATTCTTTAATATTTGTGCGTTCTTTGTTTTATGTTATTGTGATTATTTTGTTAATCGAATGTCAAGAGCGCCCGATATTCAGATTAATCTAATAATCTACTGCCAATTAATCTGCTAAACCGTAATTGTTTAGTTGATTAATATTAGTGATAACTAACGTTAACACACGTTAGGAGAACGTGCAATCGAACTTAAACAAACCCCGGTAGTGTGTTTGTGGTTAGGATTTGGGTTTTTCTAATTCTTAGTACAAGTGGGAAATTAAATCCTACGAGCGTACCTAGGGTTATTTCTTGGTTAGGGGCAGTTAACGGGCGTACCTTAACTATCTATAATCTAAGAAAAAGTTGCTCGTTAGTGAGTTTATCCGGCGACTATAACCAACCTATTAATGAATTGGATGAATTATCTTTGCATCGATGATCGGATGTGTGGACTGTGTCTGAAAAGTTGGATCTTTGGTTAGAATTTACTTATCATTAATTTGATCTTTCCTATTTTAGTGAGTTGTTTTATTATTTAGTTGATTAGTTGTTTTTTGTATTTTCCAAAATCCCCCCATATTTTCCTCTTGAAAAGAAACAAATTTCTCCAGTCTCTGTAGAGACAATCCTACTTGTCACTATATACAAGCTAGTTATCACAATCCTACTTGCCACTGTATACAAGCTAGCTATTTTTCATAGGTCTGTAATTCTGGTATATCGGATCAAGCAAACTCTTTCGAGTCGAGGTGAATTAAGTAACCTATTGCACATTTATCAAATCAAGTAAACTCTTCGAAGCCAAGGTGAATTAAGTAATCTATTGCACATCCAGAGTCTCTATTTCAGTACCTAGAATTGAATTTTGACTACTCTTGCTAGCAGTTAGGCTTTTTATTAGTGTGTAAACTCGACACTTAGTCCAAATTACCTACCAATGCGTCTCTAACTTGGTTCGATTGACTATTGCATGCATGATGTCAAGCTTCACAAGCTTTGCGTTGGTTATACCACTTGGAGGCAGGAATTCTAACTTGAATATTAGGTATTAACCAATTCGATTTTCCTGACTAAAACGAAATCAAATATATTAATCAACATTCAAAGTTGAAGAATACAGCATTCTTTGGATCTCAAGTCAAATAATACACGAAGAAATATGACACTTGAAATTCAGGTAATGATACTCAAATAACTACACACCAGGACATTGTCCTGTAATTAATAATAGAATTGGAGATGTGAGCAGTCTCTTAAAAGTTGGTGAATTCTATTAATTTCTCTTCATAAGACCCTACTTGCAAGTATCTCAGTTTGAAATTAAATAAAAAGCTAAAAACCAAACCTTGCAAGGTGCTTTCATTCTTCTACCCCTTTCTTCTCTTATTTTCTCTGACAACACCAAATTCAAATTAAAAGGAAATGCTTCTCAAGAAATCTTCCCCCACTTTATCCCTTGTCATCCTAGTTTATGATTTCTGGATATTTACTTATCAAGAAACTGAATCCCAGTATAGGCCAGAGTTCAAAAGCTCAAACCCAAGTGAAAACAAGATTTACATTTGAACTAATTAATATGGAAGAGAAATTAACGTTCTGCATTCATATACTATACACTTTGGAATGTGTACGAATAATTAAATTTACACATCCTTTAAATTTTTGAAAGGATTATACACATGCTATGAACCAAAACTTATCGACCATGTAACACTGTTATTGTAACATCAGCAGAATTATGCTGCATTTTCCCACTTGATGTAGAATCTGTGTCAATAACAGTTCTCTCAATGTAAAAACCAGGTTTTTTGGGTTGTGGAAGAGTTGGATTCTCACCGTCCAAAAGTAATATAACAGTTGACATGGCAGGTCTGTCATCAGGCCGCTGTTGAACGCACAAGAGACCGACATGGATACACTTCAACACCTCAGACGTAGAAGCCACCCCCTCGAGAAATGGATCAACTAGCTTCAAAGGATTTCCTTCATTCCATAGTCTCCAAGCCTAAATTCAAAGCCGCCTCAGGTCAGTTGGATTATTCTCTACAAGATGTTAGTCAAGAAAGTACCACTGTTAATTTTCGACTCACATGTCCCAAAAGGTTGAGGTCATGATCAGGATGGCAAAATCCTCTGTTCTTTTCACCACTCACTATCTCCAAAACCAGGACACCGAAGCTAAATACATCAGATTTAACTGAAAACAGGCCATCTATTGCATACTCAGGAGCCATATAGCCACTAAATGGAAACATAGAAGAATATTCATCATTTGCAATTAGCTGCTGATGTCTGTGAAAAAAGAGGCAGGGATAAGAAAATGTGCTTACTATGTTCCCATGACTCTACTGGTGTTATCCTGGTAATGTTCACCACCAAATGTTCGTGCTAGGCCAAAGTCAGAGATTTTAGGATTCATCTCACTGTCTAGAAGAATGTTGCTTGCTTTCAAATCCCTATGAATTATTCTCAACCTCGAATCTCGATGAAGGTACAGAAGTCCCCGAGCAATTCCAACGATTATGTCAAAGCGTATTCTCCAGTCAAGTACTTTTCCTCTTGCTTGATCTATGATGTATTCAACTTCAATTAGCCTCTTTCATTTAAACAAAATGAAGATCAGAAGTTATAAGAAAAAACTTACTGAAGATGAATAAGTCAAGACTTCTGTTTGGCATGTATTCATATACTAACATTCTCTCGTCCCCATGGATGCAGCATCCTAGCAGCCTGACAAGGTTTCGATGCTGCAGTTTTGCAATTAAGATCACTTCATTTTTAAACTCTTCAATACCTTGTCCAGAATCTTTTGAGTCTTTCTTGACTGCTATTTGTTGCCCTGTTGAGAGGATACCCTGCAAAGCACCATAAATTTGAGTTGGAATAAGCAAAAAGTCCTACAAAAAATGTGAAAGGAAGTCATCGGATACGTGACAGACACTACCTTGTAAACAGGACCAAATCCACCTTCGCCGATCTTATTTGCTAATGAAAATTGATTAGTAGCATTTGAAATGGTGATCAAATCAAATAGGGGTAACTCTATCTCTTCATCTGCAATTCTTTTGGTACTCTTCTGACTTGCAGTCTCTTGTTCTTTAGCTGGTAATTTAGGCAAACATCGCATTAGACATCAACAGGAAAGGAAACCATCCAGCACTCAAGATATCCCTACTACTAAGGTTTGCTCTTGCCAGGGTCGATCAAATTTGCAGAAGTGGAGATCATATGTTTTACATTCTATCATTCAACAAAAAATCTATCTAATAATAACGCTTAACAGTAATTGACCTCCTAAATAGTAAATAGCTTGCACAACAGTTAGATTGCATTGCAAGGTGGTTTCAAGTGCCCCCCCCCCCCCTCTCCCCCTCCTTATGCTAGAGTTCCAAATTTGTAATAAAACTAGTTACATGTATGCCAAACTCCCACCATGTCGGGTTTTTTTTTTTTTTTTTTTGGTCTCTTATATTTTTAATTCTCATCAGAGGGGGAAAAAAAAGGAAAAATTAAAAAAAAGAAAAAAGAAAAACCTTGAGGTCCAAATTTTAGTCAAAGGAATAATCTCAAGAACATCCAATGTGAACCAAATTAACTAGAAGAAGTGGCTTCATCATATCTAAGATGAGATGAATCTGCATCACTTGCCACTTTAAACTGTATATCATCAAAGTTAGAATATGTATTGACTAATGCTTATGAAATTGCACAAGAAAATGACTTTGATATACCATACTCCAATTAGTGCCAGCCTTCCAGGTGAAATATTAGTGATGCTGAAAATTTTAATTTTCTTTGAATAAAATCCTGGCAGTTTGAGCAGAAATTATCCACAAGTTGGTTCCTAAAAAAAATTTTTCTATATTCCATTGACTTTGAAAAATTGAACATGACTTTAGAATGGGCCCATTGGCATAAGACTAATTGCAAAACAAGTGAACAAAAGAGTACTTTTCTTGCATCCGAATACGAAGAAACCTTCTAGATCATAGTGATCGTAAAACATATCTGTCAGACTGAGGCATTTCGTCAAACAATTATAACGCAATAATAGCGAAGATAAGGTTTACCTTGATCTCTATTTGCGGTCCATTTACGGAAAAGACACCAGCCACCGAAGACCAGCACAAGAGTCCCTAAAGCCACCGACACCGATATTATCAAAATCTCCCTTTTGCTGTCAGACCCTTCCATAATCCATCAAGAACGACAGGGAAATACCTTAGAATCAGTTTATTCATAGAGCCCGCAAAGAAAGCCCAAACAAAAAAAAAAGGGACTTAATGAAAAATGGAGTAAGTTCCTGATAGATAGTATGTTCACCACTTTGTGAGAATCATTCAAACAACAAGGCATAAGCAGGCTCATGGGGGAAAAATGGTGTAAAGTTTTGTTATGTTAATTACATAGCAATACTAGCATGTCTTATGTTACCAGAGTGCTGATGTATCAATATAATGGAAGTTGAAGCTTATATATAATTGTTGAATGCTAAGTTGGAAACCATGTGGTGAATCACGCAGTTGCAAATCATATATACATCCAGTTTAAATGTGAAAAATGAAGAAGTAACTTTGATCAAAGACATACCTAGTTCAGAGGCAGGCATCCTGATGTAGAGGTCCTGTCCTCCATAATTGTAAGTCCTAACATCCAACAAGTCACCGAACCAGACCACACATCCACCGTCATCAGTCTTAGCATAAGCCATGCAAGAGCAATTGCTCAAGCAAGCCGCTGCACACTGCAATGGATCAATTGCTGTTTTGTTTACCAGAAAATTTGCAGTATCAGGAAGCTTCAACTGGGAAAACTTTCTGAATCCCTCTGGTTCACTGCAATTCAATGGTTTTTTCGTACACATCCACCTGACCAGTCCATTCTTTCCCAATCCTCAGGAAGTCTTGGCATGAACCCTGGTGGACAACTACAATAAGGGTTGTTATTGAAATTGCAAATGCCATAACTTCCACATTGAGCGTACTGGTCACAAGCATCACTTTGCACTGTGGCTATGTCTACCCATTCTTTTCGCCTGATGCTCCAAGTTAGGTGCTGAATAAGTCCTGACTGGTTCAGTACGAATCTAGAAACAATTGAATCATTAGTATTCTCAAAAGTATAGTACTCATTATTTGCATCAAACACGAATTCAGGTTTAAAGACAGTATTTGCTTTCAGGTCACCACCCCAAAGCGGACACCATCCCAGGGTCCACTTCTGTATTGGATGGCCGTTCCTTCACGAAGAACAATTTGAGGAAGTCCGCGAGGATCAACTCTATACGTAAAGGCTCCTGTGGATGGATCCTGTAGGCTTTTCCAGGATGTTAGGTACCATTCCTGTTTAGTTCCGAAATTCCATCCAAGCTTCATTCCCGGAATTAAAGTATCACATGGGTGATCAAAGCTCTGCCACAGATAGGTACCTAAATTGTCGCCATTGTTGCCACCATTTCTCAGAACAAAATTGCCATTGTCCAGCAGCTGCAATGTCGGATTACTAACCAGTGTTGCGGATGTATTCGATGTCCAGATGATAGAATTAGTACTGTTGTTGATGATGACAATGTTTCCAGTTGGTGTAATTGTCAGGATGCCTGATGAGCTTGGTATCGGATTATCCTTGTTGGCAGCCCATACCACTGTTTGTTCTGGGATGTTCTTGAACCAAATGCCAATGTATCTTTTGCTCACATTTGACGGACCAAAGAAGCCTAACTCGAATTTTTGGCCAGCTGAAACCAGTGTCCCACCATTGTCTAATAGAACTTGATTTGGAGCTAAGAAGTCAACTGCCAAAGAAAATTGGCAGAAGAAGAAGGGTGAAGTGATGCAGAAGATAATGAGTAGGATGACCATCATTCATGATCTCAATTGCCAAGCTCTAGATCATGTTTATTGAGTTGAACAAGACAGGAATAAGGAAAAAAAAAGTAAAAAACAAAAATAGCAAGATTTGGACTTTGAATTGTGAATTGACTAGTTCAGAACTGGTAACACAACTAATTAGTCAATGAGCTTCCAAGAATGACTTTGACTGGGTTAAATGCTAAATGGTACTGCCTAGTGGATGATTGTCGTGATAAGATAAGAGAGACAGAGAGAGAGGGAGAGGGAGAGAGAGAGAGAGAGAACAATTGTGATCGCTGAAGACAAAGAGCAACACCTTCTGGTAGAAATTGATTAGACTCAAACTCTTGGTACCCCATTCTGCTTTTTTAGCTATGAAAATTTTCTTCGTTACTCAAGAGTCAGGACAAAAAGAAAAGACTTTTTTGAACAGCACCATAGAGGATAGCATACGACAAATTTCCATCCCCAAGATGAACACTATCAGAAACTTTCCTAACATTTTTCATCATTTGGAAGTGCTTATTTGTCCTTTCCTATGCATCCCATTTATCTAACCAGCACCACCTGTATCAATGAGACAAACATGAACATAAATTAACTGAAAATCAATTACAAGAATCAATATACAATGTTCATATGATTCTCAATATTTGGAGTCACTTGACATCTGAACGCGGAAAAAAAAAATATTGGCTTGTTTCAGGGAGGTTATAGCCAGAGTTTTGCCAGCTACTGTTTTGATCTTTTGCACTTATAGACGTGCACTTGACTATTCTAGTATGACTAAATGCATTCTAGACGTATTTAGTATGATGAGCATGCATGTGTTAACGTTCAAAGTTTAGATGAACAGATTTTACAAATTGAACAAGAAGAGCATGCTACGATGAGACAAAAATTTCTAAGAGTTATTTCAGTCATTATTATACTAGGATGGATGACTAGAAAAATTGTAACTGAACGAAGACATCAAATACATACATAAACTAATAAATCTCTGCTCAAATTCTTAAATCATCTTTGAAATTTAACAAAAAGCCATCAGGCATACCCAAAAATCTTAACTACAATGAAAAGACTGTGTTTATGTTATTTGCCAGGTCTATATTTCTTGGTATTTCTGTTTGGTGGAAGTAAAAGTACTGCAGACTTGTAAAAGCTGTCTACTCTATGTTCTTGAAATACTAGAGATTGAGTGGATGATGTTAAAGGATTTTTATCTACAGCATTAGTACCTAAACAGCACTTCTATGATCTATCAAGAAGGTTTCAAAAAGTGAAGCTTGTGTTAAATGTATGGAAAGATAATTCAGATTGAATAGAAACTGACATAGGGGACTATCTCGTACACAGAGAATGAGACCTCTCTTCATTATACTAGTAATACTTCACGTGCTTTGCACGTAATCTTATCATCTCAGTATGTAGTATCGTAAGATACTAAAATATTTTTTATAATTTTGATTGTCAACTTTACACTAAAATACTTTTTATTTTTGTTTTTATTTTAATTGTCACAAAATATTGATACTTGCTTATCTTACCAAAATTATTCAACATTTTTGATATAATATTTAAATCAGCATATCACAAGTTTTTACATACAAAATAATATTGTTGAGTGAGAAAAAATGAATTTAGATGTTGAGCTTGAGCGCAAGAAATATATATACATTAGCAACGTAAGAGGTTAATTTGTGATATCAATTTCTAAAAGGGCATTAAAGTAAATGAATATATTTATATCAATGGGGTAAATTCAACTCAAGTATCATATTATATATTTATTTCAATTCCCTATTCTTCCTACACTCTAACAAAAAACTTTCTAATCAAAGTATGAATTAGAACCATCAAACTACAACTTTTGAAAAGATAAGATTTGACTAAACTACTAAAGATTTTAACATAAGTATTAATGTATTGAACAATATGCCAATCTGTATATCTTTGCTTATGGATTTCTTTTTTCCCCCTTTTTGACTAAATAAAATAAATTGTTATAGTAGAACTATAGAGTGAGACTGATCTAATCAATTTATATGAAGTGTATGAATAGTTTTTATTTATTTATTTTTTTCGAGTGTGTGGACTGAACATTCAAACTAAAACGTAATTTCTTGCATATATGTTCTCATTCTATCATTACGTAATGTGAAATGAATTTGTTAATGATATGTGAAATAGTTCAGCATTAAATCAAAAACATGTGTTTACAATTGAATAGATGTGAAGTCTGTATGTATGACTCTTTGTATTCCTTTATAATAATGGAATATAAATAACCTGACCTATTTAATTGATTCGCGTTCATTCTTGTAAATTGAAATTTTGTTTAGAGATAAATTTGCATCCTTTTTTTCTGTTTGGCTTTTACTTTATTTCTATTTTACTTTTTTAGTAGACTTCATTAGAAAAGCATAAGTAAGAACTCCTATATAACTTGATAACACTTCTTTTTGGGATAAAGGTAACGACATTTGTATTTTGAATTATTGTCATTTTTTCTAGGTAATATTATGGTTAATATAGAATAGAAATGGTTTATACTACTTCATTATCTTAGATTAACTATTTCATTATCAATTGACATTCAATTGATAGAAATAGTTGGGTTCTTTTATTTTTTATTTTCTTTTATTATTTTTTCATAATGATAAAAAGTACAGAATTATATATTTATCGTATGATATGCATTTCAAGATTGTCCAAATGAATGTGGACTCTTTTTTCTTATATATTTCTTTTTTATTCTAAAAGCATCTTTTTTTACACTAATAATTTTTTACGATTTTAAAATTATGGTTAATACAATTGGTCACACTATTTTGAATAAGAAACTTTAACACACATAAGAAGAGTTGGAGATAGAGTGTAAGAGTCACTAAATAGTTTTAATAAGGAGTTTTTCATTTTAATTACCATTATTATTGAGTTTAGTCATTTGGAATGCTTTATATTTTTAGTTACTACCAAAACTAAAATGCAATAACTCTAATTAAAAGATTGGGGGCAATATAGGTATAAAAAAAACTAAGATAAAAAGGTGCTTACAACTTACACCTCATCATACTTTTAATGTAGTAATGATAATGATAATGATTTTTAGTTACTACCACAACTAAAATGCAATAACTCTAATTAAAAGATGGGGGCAATATGGGTATAACAAAAACTAAAATAAAAAAGTGCTTGCAACTTACACCAAGGCTCATCATAGTTTTAATTTTTATATTGTAAAAGCATCTTTTTTTACACTAATAATTTTTTAGGATTTTAAAATTATGGTTAATACAATTGGTCACACTATTTTGAGTGAGAAACTTTAACACACATAAGAGTTGGAGATAGAGTGTAAGAGTCACTAAATAGTTTTAATAAGGAGTTTTTAATTTTAATTACTATTATTATTGAGTTTAATCATTTGGAATGCTTTATATTTTTAGTTACTACCACAACTAAAATGCAATAACTCTAATTAAAAAATTGGGGGCAATATGGGTATAACAAAAACTAAGATAAAAAAGTGTTTACAACTTACACCAAGACTCATCATACTTTTAATATGGTAATGATAATGATAATGATAATGATAATGATAATGATGGGATACAGGTCAATTTATACCTCGTGACTGTCTACTGCCAATGAGTTGACAGCCTACTGTTATAACTTCTATCAAACCTTTTACATTTGCTTTCTTCAGTATGGTTCATCTTCCTCTGTAAAATATGTGGAAGCCGGACTTTGCTTAGTTTCATCATTCCATCTTTGGAAACCAAAAGAAAGATCGTACGGATGCAACATGCATGTGGTTTGGACCATTTTGAAAGTAAACATTTCTTCTTCCTTTCCTCCCACATAATCTGCTTTTCCAGAGAAAACCACTTATTCTGCACTCATTTCACATATTGATTATCTACCCCAAGTGAAAGTACTATCACTAAGACATACTTGGATTTAAAGAATTGATTAAGGCATAGAAACTCTGCATTGTTGTGTTGTATCTGAATGAACTCCGACCTTCTCTGCATTCCAACCGTGTCGTCAGTTTTCTATAATCAGATGATTTCTTCTTCCTTTCCTCCCACATAATCTGCTTTTCCAGAGAAAACCACTTATTCTGCACTCATTTCACATATTGATTATCTACCCCAAGTGAAAGTAATATCACTAAGACATACTTGGATTTAAAGAATTGATTAAGGCATAGAAACTCTGCATTGTTGTGTTGTATCTGAATGAACTCCGACCTTCTCTGCATTCCAACCGTGTCGTCAGTTTTCTATAATCAGATGAAATCTAACTATGTGAGAAAAGCTATATGCTTGAGAGGTGATTGACTTGTGAGTGGCGACCATGTAACCAAAGCTAACAACTGTACAAAATTGGAAGTCTTTTAGAATTTCCCAATCTTATCTTCCTTCCACTGCTGTGATAGTTACTTCATTGCCTGTATTGGAATCTTGACCACTCGATGAGGGGTCAATTTTGAAGGGGGAATTTTCTGTAACAAAACCAGGTTCTTTGGGTTGTGGCAACTCCACATTTTCATTACTTAGCATGAAAACCACAGTACTCATAGCTGGTCTTTCTTCAGCTCGTTGCTGCAGACACAAAAGCGCCACTTGGATACACCTTATGGCTTCTTTTACTGAAAATGAGCCGTCCAGCATCTCATCAACCAGTTCAAGTGACCTGTCTTCATTCCAAAGTTTCCATGTCTGAAACAAATTAAGTTCAATGAAACAATCATTAGTTACAAATAAAATTTTTCTGCTAATATGCATATTTTCAGTCGAAGTAAGTATCAATTTTCTTTGTGCACTTACATGTCCTATCAGGTTATAGTCATGTCCTGGATCATAGAATCCCCAGTTCTTTCTGCCACTTATTATCTCCAGCACTATAACACCAAAGCTGAATACGTCTGATTTTATGGAAAAATGACCACTCATTGCATACTCAGGAGACATGTAACCACTGCATCAGAGTACAGTGTTAGCAACATTGGTGACAGAACTGTATCAATCGTAGAGAAAGGTAAAGAAAAAGAATTGCGATTTCTAAATCTTTTAACATACGTATGACATTACTTACTATGTTCCAATTATTCTCCTAGTCTTTTCTTCTGTTTGCTCTCCTCCAAAAATTCTTGCAATGCCAAAGTCTGAGATTTTGGGGTTCATCTTGATATCAAGCAAAATGTTACTTGTTTTTAGATCTCGGTGGATAATTCTCAATCTGGAATCCTGGTGAAGATAAAGTAGCCCTCGTGCAACCCCCAAAACAATGTCAAAGCGTGTATTCCACTGCACTAGCTTTCTTTTCACTCGGTCTATAATTACACATGCAAATAAATTTGTAGGTAAGCCAATTTAGCTTGCCATAAAAGAGAGAGAACTAATGGAGCTACAAGTATTGAGGTTTAGTGCTGGTACCGAATATAAAGTTATCCAAGCTTTTGTTTGGGAGGTACTCGTACACCAACATTTTTTCTTCTCCTTGAATGCAGCACCCAAGTAGCTTAACAAGATTACGATGCTGAAGATTTGCAATCAGCTTGACTTCATTCTTAAACTCTCTTACGCCTTGTCCTGAATCCTGTGAAAGCCTTTTTACTGCTATTTCTGATCCGTTGGGTAGCCTGCCCTGTGGCACCGACACAATAACGAACAGCATATTACCCTGAAGGTTCTGATTTTCCTTTGTATACTAAGCTAACAACTAATCATCCATAGAAAAGTTGTATACCTTATAGACTGGACCAAAACCACCTTGCCCAATCTTATTGCCCAAAGCAAATTGGTCTGTAGCATCGACAATGGTTGCAAGACTGAATATAGGCAATTCAAGGTCTTCATCTTGAGTTTCTTCCTCATAATGGTTGTAAGAATTGTAGTCATGAGCTGGAAGAGTACATGTAATTGATGAAGCAAAGTTAGTGTGACAAGGTTTTCCTAGTTTTCAAATAAAGAAGATACTTTGAGTGGAATCACTATAAAATTCTGAATTTAATTCTAGTGGCTAAAATCCATTAAGTTCTAACTCGGCTGACGAAAAAGCCAAGTAGTGGTAATCACCAAACCTTATCTGAGAAATTGGTACTGTAGGGTAAGTATGAAATACCTATTGGCGTAGAAGCTGTATCCTCCTCTACTGTTCTCTTAACTCTTCTCATCATGTGCCAGACCATCACAGCCAAGAGAACCAGAAGAAAAGCTGTTGATATGGTGATTGCAATGGCTACTCTAATTTGCTTTCTCCTTTTTTTTTCAGCAATTGAATCTGGCAGTTATATTATGTCTAAGATGAGAATCAAAATTCTGAGTAAAAGCTCAGTATGCAGTTATTGCAACAACCACCCTGTAAGCACTAGCAGAGTTGCCAAGGCGTTTACTGGCTCAGATGCTAAAGTTTACCCAGTAAACCCTTTAAACAATTAAATGTGAACCAGAGGAAACAAATAAAAATGAAGGATTCCTAATTGGACTTCCAATATTTCTTTTAAGTGTTAAACCTGATCAGTTTTAAGTATGATACTGCTATCAGAACTTAAAGCATTTTAATCCACACTAAAGTGACCTAAGATGAAAAGTTAAATCTCTGGACAAACTTCAATACATGGGAGGAGTGAAATATCTTCGAAATCAAAAGTTAACCAACAGACTGGTTTAGTTACAAAAGTCATTGTAGATTGAGGCAGTTAGGATAAATAAAGAAGATTTTTGAATTCCCCAAAAAAGTCTAAAACATGGAGTACATCAATGATCTAAACATGGTTTCCAGATACTCATAGATGAAAGGCATCCCCATTGAGGTTCATTGGAGGCTAAATGCATTATAAGATTGAGGCAGAAGAAAGTTTTAGGTATTGTTTCAAACTGATTCCCAGCCATTCAATCAAGATAATTTCAGAAGTAGACCTAATTCATTGTGAAACATCTCAGAAAATTTCTAGATTATTCACCCCACATGACATAGAACAGTAATGATCAACAACTAGAAATGCTAGAGTCATCGTCATTGTTCTTCTTTGCAATCGACAACTAGAGCTATTACAGTTACTAATTTGTCATAGCTTCAATTTTCAGGAGAATTTGTCCTACAAGTTGAACTTTCTTCCTTTTTGTCTCTGGGTTTTGCTTCATGGATCATATTAACCTAACAAATTTGATTGATTAACATAAGTAAGATAGGTACAATGCAAATTTGTTGCTACTGTTTACCAATGTTAGGTTCGCCAGTGAAGCAGAATATAAGGCTAATGTACAAAAACTATAGCACAATTCGACAAGGCAAGAGTTCTGCATCTTCAGCAAGATGGAAGTGCATTCCTAATTTCAGAAGTGGTACAACAGTAGAGAATGACACAGCAGAAAACAAGTGCATACCTAATTCAGCACGTGCCATTCGTATGAAGAGTTCCTCTCCACCATTAGGATAATCGCTCATGTCAATCAAATCTTGGAGCCAGACCACGCATTGGCTGCCATTGCCAAGAGCATTGATTCTAGTGTAGGCCATACAATCACATCTCTTCAGACACTCTGCTCTACATTCCTCGACGCCAAGATTTACCCACAGAACTGCATTATCTGGTAATTTAAGTGCATTATACCTCACGAAACCATCCCCATTGCTACAATTGAGATAGTAACTCCTCTTACAACCACCTAATGAATCAAACAATCTCCAATCTTGTGGTGAGTTTGGAACAAAACCACTTAAACACCGGCAATTTGGATCATTGGCGTAGCAACTTCCATACGGTCCACACATCCCATATTTATCACAATAGATTCTGTTGAGCTCTGTTATGATGCTCCAGTCTCGACTAGTATTTCGCCAAGTGAGATACTGAATTGAACCCAGTGATGTCACAATGGACCGAACTAAAGTAGAAGTATCCAGGGTTTGATATGTATAATAAACTTCATCAGATGCGGAAACAAAGATGGGCTTGAACACTGTGTTATTCCTCAGTTCATTGCTACCGCTGAACCTATCACCATCAAAAGGACCCCACCTGTACTTCTTAGCCTCTCCCTGTCGAAGAATCAGCTGAGGAGTTTCAGGAGGATCCAAGCTAAATGTAAACTCACCATCTGAAGGGTCATCAAAATTTTTCCAAGATCTCATGATATTTTTGGTACCAGTTTTTAGATTCCATCCAAGCTTCATTCCAGGCAACATTGTATCAGACATATGATCAAAGCTCTGCCATATATAATCTTTTCCATCTGCTTCATCCTGTTTTCTTACTACAAGGTTACCTGTATCTAGAAGTTGCAGCAGTGGACTCTGGCCTGCCACTGTTCCATTCGTAATTGTAAACCGAACGAACCTGTTATAAAGAAACAGAGAACCGTTTGTACTCAAGGTTAGACAGCCAGATGAGTCGTTGATCGGATTGTCTCTATTGGCCACCCAAACCACTGTAAGGGGTTGTTGGTCGTGGTACCATATGCCCAAATACTTTCTACCTGAATTGCCTGGACTGAAGAATCCTAGTTCAAAGATCTGGTAGGAGGAAACCAAGGTTTGGCCATCTGTGAGGTTCTGGTTAGCTGCCAACGTATCTGCTGCAGTCGATGTGTGGGAGGCCAGAAGTGTGAAAATGCCCAAGGCACAAAATATCAGAGAAAAATCCATTCTTTCGAATTGGCAACGTAAAGGGACTTTCTATTACAAAATTTCATGTGTGTAATGAATGTGATTAAAAGTAAGAGCTAGCCAGAGAAGTTTAGGTGCAATACGAGTCTCCATGTTTGACTTCTAAGGCGTCACTTAGTTCTGACTTCTTGTATAGGTTGACTTGTTCCAAATACTTAGTTCTGACGTCTGAATCCTGTGTAGATCATTAGCAAATAGCAAGAAATTTCAGGATTTGTAGCTGGATGGTCATTACAGGACGCTGCTAGAAGGGAAAACCAGCGCAATGAATTCGAAGAACACTAGAGATTGGCCATATTTGGCCTTCCTAGCACCATTTCCTTGTGCGGAAAATCTGTCCAGTTAAGATTTATGAGTGATTAACCATATAAGACTTTGCAACCAAACTCTTTATGCTTCTAGAAATCTACGATTGAGTGTTTGACCATAGACCTGTGCATGACGTCTGTCGGAGCTAAAGTTTAGGTATCTTCCAGTGGAAACACTGAAATACTCCAGCAAAAAGATGAAAAAGAGAAAAGTCAGATCTGGCCAGCTGGTTTTCTTTCAGTCTTTCATTTTTTTAATGGAAAAATTACATATAAACCCCCTATAGTTTTACATAATGTTAGACGATTAGTTTTAAAATATCCACATAATTCCCCCTATAGTTTATAGAAAGTGAAAAATGGATGGAATACAGTGTCAGTTTTGGCATTAGACCATATGCGCTTTAAAAGTGCATGTGATAAAATTATAATATCCACTTAATCCCTTTATAGTTTGCATAAATATACACTCTACTCCTTGTAATTTTTACATTTATCCACATAATCTCCGTTGGTTTTGTACAAGGTGACTAAGTCATCATTAGATTTAGCATTTAAGCAAAGGCACTACTAGTATTTCGACTAATGAGGTTTTAAAGACTATTATTCATTAAATAGATGAAATCACAGGGAGTCATTAGTAATTTACCTCTTTTTGATCGGTTGATTATTGATCTTTACAGCCATAGATAATAAAAAGAGACTTCAAACGTGAAAAATAACCGGAAGAAGTATTGGTATAGACACTTTTTGATTTTGAAGAGCTATTTGCAGGGAAAAAATGATATCAAAGAATTAAGGAATAACCAGCTAACCGGCCCAACCTCCAATCCTCACATCACCAATACAATACGAGTCACTCTTGTGGATGGATGAAGCATGATACACTAAAAAACTGAGATGCTAGAGCCTGCCTTGTGACCATGTAACCAGAAGCTGAGATCTGTACAAAACTGGAGAATTTTTTTTCTTTTTGAAGTGTTATCGTCCCTCTGCAGTTGTGAGAGTAATATCATTTCCTGTGTGATAATCTGGACCACTAGATGAAGAATCAATCTTCATGGCAGATCTCTCTGAGACAAAACCAGGTTCTTTGGGTTGTGGCAACTCCACATTTTCATTACTTAGCATAAATACCACAGTACTCATTGTTGGTCGGTCTCCTGTACGTTGCTGGACACATAAAAGGGCCACTTGGATGCATCTCAAGACTTCATTCTTTGAAAATGATTTGTGCAATATCTCATCAACTAGTTCAATGGATCTATCTTCATTCCAGAGTTTCCAGGTCTGAAACAGATTGAGTTCAATATGTCAGAATGATGTAAATACAATTAGTTCAATAGGATAAATATGTGCACTTGAAGTATATAATCCTTTTCTATGCACTTACATGTCCTATCAGGTTATAATCATGGTCTGGATCATAAAATCCCCAATTCTTCCTGCCACTTATAATCTCCAGCACTATGACTCCAAAGCTGAATACATCTGATTTTACGGAAAAATGACCACTCATTGCATATTCGGGAGACATGTAACCGCTGCATCCGAATCCAGCATTTGTAAATGTTAATGACAAAATTGAATCACACCAAAAACAGCAGACAGAAATATGAGGTTCATTTTTTCTTTTGTGTTAATATTACTTACTATGTACCAATAATTCTCCTGGTCTTTTCTTCGGTTAGTTCTCCTCCAAAGATTCTTGCAATGCCAAAGTCTGAGATTTTGGGGTTCATCTCCCTATCAAGTAAAATATTGCTAGTTTTCAGATCTCTGTGGATAATTCTCAATCTGGAATCTTGGTGAAGATAAAGCAGCCCTCGTGCAATCCCCAAAACGATGTTAAAGCGTATACTCCATGGCAGTAGCTTTCTTTTCATTCCATCTGGAAGTTTTACAGAAATCAGTATGCAGGTTGGTTGATTTAGCTTAATAACTGAAAGGGTAGAATCATGAGGACAACATGTAATGAGATCTGATGAGTTACCAAATATAAAGTTGTCCAAGCTTTTGTTTGCCATGTACTCATAGACCAACATTTTCTCATCGCCTTGAATGCAGCATCCAAGTAGCCTAACAAGGTTACGATGTTGAAGCTTCGCAATCAGTATAACTTCATTCTTAAACTCTCTTAGGCCTTGACCTGAATTCTGTGAAAGCCTCTTTACTGCTATGTCTTGTCGATTAGGTAATTCACCCTGTGGTACAAATAAAGTAAAAAGCAATATCATGCTCAATAGTTGATTTTTCTTTTCTGCATTTGTCTTCTAATTACTAATTGGATGGAAGGAAAAATAAGTCATACCTTGTATACAGGACCAAACCCACCCTGTCCAATCTTATTACGTAAGGAAAACTGATCTGTAGCAGCAGAGATGGTTGCTAGATCAAATATAGGTAATTCAAAATCCTCCTCCTCACTTTCTTCCTCATAATGTGGGAATGACTTGTTCTCTTGGGCTGCAATGGCACTTGGGAGTTAGATGGAGGAATCTACTACAATACCTACATTACCTTTCTCATCATCTAAATCCTTTCGATGAAAGCACTATAATTTGAATCTAGTCACAGTTCCAAGAACTAAAACCATGTGACAAACGTCTGAAATCAATAGGAAAAGTAAAATTTGAAATACCTATTGGCATTGATATGGTATCCTCCTCTCTTCTCCCTTTTGGTCTCAGCATGTACCAAGCCAAGATAACCAAGAGAAGCAGCACAAAAGCTGATAAAATTGTGATGGCAACAACTAATCTGATGTGCTTTCTCCATTTGTTTTTAGCAATTGAATCTGGTAGTTAAAAATACAGCTGAATAAATATGAGAATCGAAATGTCTGCTACATATATAATTAGGCACATTATACTGTAGTCTTTTAGCAGATCTGGGAAGAAGTTTGTTCTCTATGGTGGCTAGTTATATGCAGACTTTTTTTTTAAAGTCTTTATAACAAAAGAAACAAAAACTAGAAGAAACATAAGCTTCATTCTATCTTTATAGTCTACTCTTCAGAAGAACCGAAGCAACATAAACAAGTTTATCATGATATGTGGTAGAATGGCCGTTCATAAGGATTGGACATACAGCCATTATACCCTTCGGGGGGTAGGGAAGATGAAGTTTTCATTTAGTGGTTGCAGCATACTATCAAAGTAACTAATATATGCTAACTAAGAAACATTAGTTAGGCACGAAGCCTCTCATGCAGCTTTTTTAAAGATCCACATCATATGACAGAATTCGAAGTGAAGATCAACAACTTGGAAGGTCAGTTAGCCTAGTTGTGCTTCTTTGTAGTCAGGAAGTATAGCTGATACTCGTTCCTTAGATCAATTTTAGAAAGACATTCATTTATGCTATGGTTTTCGTTTCAGAGAATCCAACTAAGCTAATAAAGTTGATGCATATAAATGGATAGTCATATGAAACAATTGCAATAGTTACTCACTAATTTCAACTTTACTGTGTGCATCACAGGATGTTTATAGTGAAGAGAAACAGAAACACATCATGAACATAAGAATTCCACATCCTCTGCAAAATATTAGTGTATCCCTAATGGCAAAACTAATATGAGTAAGACATTACTATGGTAGAATATGACATTCCAGACAGCAGAATACAAGTTGCATACCTATTTCAGCACGTGCCATGCGTATATATAGTTCTTCACCTCCATCAGGGAAATCTCTGAGGTCAATTAAGTCACCAAACCAAACTACACACTGGCTGCCATTACCTAGAGGGTTGATTCTGGTATAGGCCATACAATCACATTTTCTCAGACACTCTGCTCTACATCCTTCAGGGGTAAGGTTGGGCCACACAACAACATTATCTGGCAACTTCAGTCCATCATACTTAACAAAACCATCTCTATTGCTACAATTCAGATCAAATTTCCTCTTGCAACCATCTGAATAATCATATAATCTCCAATCCTGTGGCGAGCGCGGAACAAACCCATTTAAACACCTGCACGGAGGATCATCCGCATAGCAATTTCCATTTCCTTTACACATTCCATATCGATCACAATAGAGCCTATTTACCTCTACAGTCATGCTCCAGTCTTTACTACCATTTGGCCATGTGAGATACTGAATTCCACCAAGTGATGTCACAATGGACCGAATTAAAACAGAATTATCCAGTGCTTCAAAAGTATAATAAATTTCATCAGCAGTTGAAACAAACATAGGCTTGAACACTGTATTGTTCCTCAATCGGTTGCCACCACTAAACCTGTCACCATCAAAAGGCCCCCACCTGTACTCCTTATCCGACCCCCTACGCAGTATAAGCTGAGGTGTTGCAGGAGGTTCCAGGCTGAATGTAAAATCTCCATCAGAAGGGTCATCAGTACTTTTCCAGGATCTCATGTAGTTGCTGGTACGAGTTTTCAACTTCCATCCAAGTTTCATTCCAGGCAACATAGTATCAGACATGTGATCAAAGCTCTGCCAAATGTAATCATTTGAATTAGTATCATTTTTTTTTCTAACTACAAGATTACCTGTAGCTAGAAGCTGCAGAATTGGACTCTGGCCCGCTACTGTTTCATTCATAGACCATACAACAGCCATGGAGCTGTTGTAAAGCAATAAAGCACCATCAGACCCCATGGTTAGATGGCCTAATGAGTCGCTGAGAGGGTTATCTTTGTTTGCTACCCAAACCACAGTGGTGGGAAGGTTATGATACAATATGCCCAAATATCTTTTACCTGAGTTTCCTGGAGTAAAGAATCCCAGCTCAAACATCTGGTTGGTGGACACCAAGATTTGGCCATCGGTGAGGTTCTGATTTGGTGTTAAGGTGTCCATGGCAATGGATGAGTAGGAAGCAAGAAATGTGAAGATGAGAAGAAGTGAAAGGGAAAACAGCCGAGGAAAATCCATTCTTTCACACTAGCAAGCTAAAGGGGCCTCCTTATATACTTTAAATAATCCATAATGCAAGGAACTGGTAAAGGAGTTTTTGAAAATTGATTATGAGCGATCACTTCTAGAGGAAGAAGTTCCAGTAATAAGTCACCATCTTTGACTTGTAAGGTCTCGTGGGACGAAAATATTTTGAAGTGCTTTGTTTACATTATGCATCGAAAAATAGGAATCAAAAACGCCAACACGTTTTTTATCCTACTTGTTTGGTTCAGAACTGAGATAGATTTTGCCAAGGGAATAGATTAATTTATTTAAAACCCAATTCGCGGGGAAAAAATAATGAGCCAAGAAGTTTGTTTTTACACTCAAGAATGATATAAAGTAGTTCTTTTCGAATAAAATGTCTGACTATTGTTGATTTTGATGTCAATTCTTGCTCTAAACCAAAACACCATAATAGTTTGCCTACATCACATTTAGGATAAATTACTTATAACCCCCTGTGGTTTCGACTGTTGCCATATGACGCTTCTAACGTTTTAAAATGTCCACTTCACCCCCTTTTGATTTTATATAAAGTGGAAAGTGGATGGAATGCAAAATTAGTTACGGCGTTTGTACCAAACGCGCTCTAAAAGCGAGTATGAGAAAATTTTAATATCCATACAACCTCTTATGATTCATATAAATATCCATTTTACCCTCCTGTAATTTTTACAATTGTTCATGTAATTTGCCTATATTTCTATATAAAGTGGTTAATCCATCTATTGATTTAATATATAAATAAGAGCACTATTGTCATTTCAATTAACGACGTTACATGGGGTATTTTCCATCAAATTTTCACTTTACATAAAATTACAGGGGGATAAAGTGGACATTTTGAAATGTTAAAAGGGTTATGTGGCAACAGTCAAGGTCACAGGGGATTATATGTAAATTGCCCTTACATTTAACTCTCATGCAATTTTTTTTTTTTATAATTTCACGTGACCCTCCAATGAGTTCTATGACATAGAATTATTATATCTTTCTTAACCCATCGTATCTACTTAATCTATCATATTTTATGCAAGTCCATAAGGTTGTTGTCAATTTAGTGTTTAATTAAGAATAATATGGATATTTTAACTAAACATTATATATAGAGGCTATTTTCTGCTTAAGTTTTCACTTTACACGAACCTATAAGAATGTTGGGTCCGTTTGGATTAGCTGTTTTTGGGCTGCTTTTACAAAAAACAAAGATCAGAAAGATTTGAGAAACAGCAAATACTGTTTGGATTAACTGTATTTGAAGAACAGACTGTTTTTGACAAACCAGTGCGTTTGGATTCTGTTTTTCCAATTGTTTTTAGAAGACTGTATTTGCCTAAGGAGAATGTGTGATTGTGGCAACTAGTATAGCAAACAAACACATTCCCACCAGCTATTCCAAAACCCAACTATTACATACAGCAATTAAAAATTTCATTTGGTGTAGTTTGGGTAATTTTTAGAATTACAAAATTTATTTGGATCTGATTGTTTAGGCAGAACAATACCGTTTTCAATAGAGGTATTTCATGTTTACTATTTTTTATTGAAATAGCAACTTTTGGAAATACCTTGGGCCATTTTATAAATTAAGAATAGATTTGGGGTTTTAGGTTTCAACATCCGTAGACTAAAGTTAATGCGTACAGGGAGTGGGATACATTTCGGCACGTGGAGTACAAGTTAAGCAACTACAAATCTCGAATGTTCGCAGATTCGATTTAATCCCTAATCGAATTACAAGAATCGATTTCTGTACATACTATTGGCAATGGCCCGACGATCTTGGGCGAATGCGGCAATTCCAGCTTCCGACATATCAACTTGTTGTGGCGGGGGCACTTGGTACCCATCTTCCATTGCATCATCAAGTTCTGTAGCAGCTATTTCTTCATCGAAATATGCGTCATTCATGCCATTCTCCCGCATGAAATTGTGTACAGCACAACAAGCAAGCACAATATTATTTTGGGTCGCCATCATATAATTCTGCATGGGTCCCCTTAAAATTGGAAACCGCCTTTTCAACACACCAAATGTAATGCGTTCTATAATGCTCTAAGGGAAGCATGTAGCTATTAAATAGCTTTTGCTTCCCGCTTGAGCACTCCCCTAGCTCCTCTAAATGGCGCCATAAAGCCATGCATGTTTGTGTAAGCAGCGTCTGCAGCATAATACTTGCCTAAGGCAAAAAAGGATCAACTAGATTATAAGTTTCTTGAACTTAAGGGCCGAAATAAAAACAGAGAGGAGAATTGTAAACCTTCTGGTGGCATTGGAAATCCACAATCCGGATCAGCTAAAGTTCTCTGCAACACACGGGAATCGTGAGCACTGCCCTCCCATCCTACCTGAACAAATACAAACCGCATATCGTGATCGCAAACCGCTAAAACGTTTTGGGATAGGTCTCCATGCCTGTTTCGAAATCGGTCTTGTTGATCAGCTCTACACCAGGCCGAGACATGAGTTCCGTCAATTGCGCCAACACAATCCTGTGAAATTAGGGATATTTCAAACGCCATAATAAATTGGAAAATAACACATACGAGAAAATGTACACAACTAAATTTCAGCTTTAGCTTTTGATGTAGTAGTCCATGCAACTTTCTTTGAACCACGGCCAAAACTTCTGACTATTCAGTATACGTGGATGAGTTTGGTGAAAATTCCGTGGCCTAACTAAATCTCGGCCAAGCCGCACCAGGGATCTTAGACAACGGCGGAGATGCCTGTCAACCGTTTCCAAAGAATGATTAAACCGTTCAGCCAGGACGTGATGGCGCTCATTGTGACTTAGGCAAACCAAAGCAATAGCAACTGACTCGTGAATTCCAACCCTTTGCGTCGGATGCGGCTGCCAGTAACCCCGTTGTAATAAAAGGTCACACAAGTGTAAGAAAAGGTTAGCATCCATCCGCATGTTATCAAATATCCTATCCCGGTGCCCATTTATGAGTTCGGTCACCCATTGTGCCCCTGAAAGAGCACCATCTCGAATCCTTGGCCTAGGTACGGGGTTTAGGTTCGGGTCAAACAGAGCCAACCCCAACATCACAAATAGGGCAAATGTTAGCTCCATATCGTCATCTGATGAGTCTCCCGACTGATCCCCGTGTGTATCGTCAAAGTTATCCATCAACAAGTCTAGGCTTACGATCAATAGTCGGCTTACTAACCTGCATGTGCAAGGACAAATGAGAATTGGTTATACTATCAGAAGATATATCCTGGAAAAGGTCACATCCAAGACGTCATTGGATGTGTTAACCAACCTTTGGTTTCTACCATGCAGACAACTTAAGCCAAAAAAAACAGAGAACAAATTTTAGCAATGGGTCACCAACTCCACTGGTTATAGAAGCATATACTAGGCTACTTGGAAATCCAAAAATTGCGTGGAGGTATAAGCTGCTCAATTCAAATTAGGCCGAGGACATTACAAAAACCATCACAGTTTCGAGCTCCAATAAACCGTTGCAAATAACTTTTCATAAGTTAGAGAAAAGCAAAGAGCAGGACAAAAGAAGGAAAAAAACATCCGATTATAAGTTTTTTGGGCAAGGGACCACGGCATCAATTGCCTTTTCACATAAAGCCACCGTTAATCAAACATCACAAATGTACTTCTGGAAAATGAATAAATAATTAAATGCAGAATGCAAGGCCTCACAAATATGCTAAAAAACTGTCCAACAAGAACAATAAACCAACTTAAAGAACAAATCAATAGTCACTTGGGACTCTCATTCCCATCTTGGCTTCCTCGCGGGTTCGGTGGAAAGCATCCCCTCATCCGCACTAGGGCAATCCGATCCTCATCAGATCTGGCCGTCTTCCACAACATAGTCTCCATGGGATCCTTTAAAATTGTTCCCATCCTAACATGCACCTCCCAAGGCAGCCCTAGGTTCACAAGCTCTTCCAAAGCAATCTCATAGTCCTCTTTGACCTTTGAGGAGCCAGGTTTTGTCTTGGAAGGTGAGCTAACCGAGACACTCATGCTACTGCTATTCTTCTTGCCCTTTCGGCTTACGATCGTCTCCAAGCCATCAAGAACACGGATATACCTATCTTGAGCAGCAGCGGATGGACTCCGAATAGGTGAATCGCTGGACAAGTCTCCAGATTTGCGTTTTCCCTTGCCCTTCTTGCCTTTCCCCTTGCTAGGCCTCACCTCAATGACATCGTCCCCTGATGTCTCGGGGTCAGCTTTGGCCTTGCCTCTTCTGCTGCCAACAAGGTCTTCCATCTCCTTCTCCTCATCCGAGTTGGGTGGAGACCTTACAAAACCAGAAGTATACTCTCCAGTTGCCCCCTGTGATCGGAAAACATCTTCCAGCATGTGATAGATGTAGCAGTTCTTATTGTAGAATTTGCCATAATCCTTGTTCACCTAAACAAACAAAATTCCCATCCAATCATGAGTTTTGACACCTAATTCAATCACTGTCATGGTTTCAGCTTATCTTAGGTAAAGAGTTACCCGTAAGCAGATTCAAGAAAACAGTTGCCATTCCATGTGAGGACACCTCAATGAAAGGAAACACACATTAAATTTTTTGGCAAGAAAGAAATCGTGACTTGCGGCCCTTCCATTCCAAAAACAGCACACATTACCAAGAAGACCTCAACAGATTATAAACTACCACAGGGGAAACTTATTAAACGATAACCAATCATAAACAAATGAAAAAAAATGCACAACACCTAGACAAAATGGAAGTATCTGAAGACCAGCACCTTCACTTTCACCATATAATGAAAAAAACAGGAAACCGTCTTCAATGAAGATATAAACCCCTACAGTTCACAAATTATCAAAAAAAAAAACAGCTGCAGTTCCATTTACAATGGCCAGCACCACAACCTAATGAAGCTAAGAACCAAACATGAGAATGGCCGTTTGGATGAAGCTTCACAACCTACCCCAGAACGTAAAAAATTATACATTTAGGCTTAACCAGCGTCACAGAGGAAAAAATTAGCATGCTGGCCAAGACAAAAAAGGAACCCACGCAACCACCAAACAAAAACAAAAAAAGGTAAACAATTTTCGTGAAATTTGGCATACATTTAAGCTTGTCCGACGTAATTACGGTATGATCACAAGGCCAAACACACATTAAAGCTCCCATACTTTGTCAAACTAAAAAACAGCACTATAACTTCCAATGAATGCTTTATTCAATTATTACGTAAAAAGAACTCAACAAAGCAGGACAGCTAACACAAGGAAAGCATTCTTAACATTTAAAACCTTAGAATACCTGCTGCAAATCTGCCCACCGAGGATCATCCATCATGAAGGTGTACTTTTGACTATCCCACCCCATTCCGGTGCCATTTTTCTTGAAATCCATGTACAATTTGGTTGCATCTCGAAGGGCATAGTATTTGGACCTAATAGTATCCCGAGGAACGGTTATGCCATGGTCCTCATGAAGGCGCCGCATCATTTCAGGCACAACGTAGCTAGAGATTGTATTTCCAGATATCTTGCCCTCCAAATTCATGGTGACAAGGTATTGGGCAAGAGAAAGTTCTTGCTCCTTACTGAAATGAATGCGCTCGGAAAACCCACGTCTTTGTTTACGCATCTTAACAACCAATAAAAGAAAGAAACAGCCTAAAATTGGCTGCTGAAATAGCAAAAAATAGTACTATCCTACGTAAATGAGTAAATGCACAATATATCTATTTACCTTGTAGTAATTATCAAGGCACAACCGCAAATCGTTCTCTCCACAAAAGGATTCCTTGCAGTGGGGATTTAGGCGAAGGCGGGCTTTCAATGCTGGTTTTAAAAAATGAATTTGGATCAGCTCTAACATGAATAAAACATGTATAGAAAATTAGATACAAGAGTACCTAGAGGTAACCCTTGCCTTTAGATGCACGCCGAGTCACTGGGGGCATGTAATTTGCAAGCCTTTTACACGTATATGGGCAGGCAACCACTGAACAATTGTCACTAATAGGCAAACCACATGAAGGAAAAACAATAAAGAAAACAGTGAATGAATTTTCTGAATAAATTGGATACAGTTTTACAGCACTATCCAAATATCAGTTAGCGCTTGTTAGTATAACTGATATCAAGGGCAGGCTTTGTCAATCAATTTACCATTGAAATAGTCATTCGTTAAGAAAAGAACAGAAGCAGAATTCAGGATTTAGTACTAAATTTTTGCCTAACCTGCATGTTTAGGCTCTCCGACAATTGCTAAAAATGTCGCATTTGGTTACAGCAGGCAGCAACTTCAGCCACTTCACTCACGATCGCTGAGGGACAGCTTCAATGGTTATAGTGAATTCAGGTAAATGCTAATTCTTGGGATGTTTCGCTATGCATGTCCAAATAGGAAAACGTAAAAGAAAAACACCAGGACAGGTGCAAAATGCCGATTCCAAAAAATACCAATCATGTAGTAATTCAAATTTGCAACCCTCCCACACATACAAGAAGTCAGACCAGGACGATAAAAGAATATGGACCATGCTGTCAGCAGAGGATTTTGGTAGACTGTTAGTAATAAAACAAAATCACGTTTTATTTGTCCTCATGATTCATGAATATGGTGTGGCATAAAAAGTATGGGCAACTTACGTTTAGGATAAGAAAATTAGGCAGCAAAATTTATGAACATTGTTGCACCTGCCAAGTCCAAACAGAATCTAAAACAAACATCACAAATTCTCTGAATTCAAAGTCCACACACCTAATTATTTTTCCAGTATCCACGGCAAATCAATTGATTTTTAGGAGCTGCCAATGTAGCGTACGATCACAAAATAATTTCCAGACTTAAACATTGCCAGGTTTAAGCTAAACAGGGGATTTACCAATTTGCTGGGAAAGCACTCATTCAACAAACGGTGGAAATAAAAAACAGAAAATCAGAACATGGGTGACTGTTTAGGGAAAACCTGCACAATTTCGGAGACACTGTAGACGGGTTCGAAACAGAGGCTGGAACGGCACCGTAGCAGCGACGGAGATGATGGCTTCGGAGGGCCTTGGCTTCACTACTGCACAGCGCGAAGAAATAGCTCCCGAAGCAGCTGACGAATTTCACCTTCGACAGAAACCAAGCTTAGAGTTGCACGACCACCTAGCCCCGTAGCCCTTCGAAGATCGGCAGTGTAGGATAATGTCGTTTCCAGCCGCAGGACGCTGCCCAAGCTTTTTGCCGTGAGAGATATGATGAAGATTGGGAGTTGGAGCAACACAATTGACAACTATTGCAGCAAGGGCTTCTACACCAGCACACCGAAATCACGGGCTTTTGCTCCCAATCTGCAACACCGTGACTCGAGCTCCAAGATTGGCAATGTAGTTTCGAAGTTTTGCAGCTTCCCGAAAGTACAACTCAGAGAACGTGAGACAAGGGCTTCTCTCTTCGCCGCCGATGGAGTAAAGGCAGAAGAGTTGTCTGATGTTTTGGTTAGGGTTAGAGAACGAAAGAAAAGGGGCAGATTGGGAGGTATTGGGTAAAAGTTACAAATGGCAAAAACGACGTCGTTTCCTTGTACACATACTGTTCACTAAAGTTGTTTTTCCCGAATACTGTAGCTTGTAGTTTAGAAACAAAAGACAGTTTTTCTTAAAACAACACAATCCAAGCGCGGCCGTTAAGTAATATACCGTAATACTGCTGAAAAGTGAAAAGTCCCATGTGCAGTGTGCACCAGTTGGGGGTTGGTACAACTGGTTGGTATTTGGAGTTGACTTGAAAGATCAGTTAAAACCACAAAGATTCATTGGCTAGGTTGACGGTCATGCAAGGACTGCCGGAAGAGTTTTCAAACACACGGAGAGATGGACCACATTTGTGATTTGACTAGTCGTCTCGCGGCCCTTTTGATGTCAAAATTTTCTAATGTTTGGATTGCTTATATTTAATTAAAAAATTTTGCTTACATCATCAACATAAATTCCAATCACTTTGTTATTTCAAATACATCACATCAAAAAAGTACTACAGTAATGTTATAGTATTCTTTTCAACAAATTATCCCAAAAAATCTACTGTCCAAACGCACTCGGCTACGTTCGAGAAGAGTGCATGCTTACTACAGAAAACAGTAGACAGAACACAAAACAGTGGTGCCAAACTGATCATGCAGCGAATTGCTTAATGTAAAAACACACGGCATTGGTAGCAAACTGAACTGGGTAAGATGCAAATAGTTCAGTAGAAGCGACTATGACCTGCAGAGGACGAGCGTCAGGTCCCAAGGTCACTCCGACGGTTGGTTAGCTATAAATTGTCTTGTTTAGATTGCTATTTTTTAGGATTTTCATGAAAAATATACTGTAACGATATGACGTATATGAGGTAAAAAGATATTTGAAAAATGTGATTGTGGAAAACATAAAAAATTTTTAATAGAAAATTGCAATCCAAACATGACCACTTTCCGAATGGATGAATTCTCAAAACATTAAATGAGTAACAGTTTTCTCAAAGTTAAGTAATCAATCAAGTAATAGTTCTACCGTGCATAAATAAGAATGAATGATAGGGAGATAATTGTACTTGTTAATTGTGGGTATTTGACTTAATTTCTGCCATTTATTGTGCAATGTATTGGGTCACTGCTTATAATTGGTTTTTGTCTTAATTTCAGACATTTGGTGTTTAAAGTGACATTTAAAGGCAATTTCCAGAAAACTCTTCATTCCAAAGCGTGCCTGTGCCAGAGAGTGTGGAACAAGGCTAAAGTGGTGACTTTTGAAGCTAAATTTCTGGGAATTTGCCATTATTTTTGGGATACATTGGAAGTCGATTTTGGGGAGGAAACGTCTTTTAAGGGAAGTGAACAGCGGATTAGAAAAAAATTCCGTGCGGATTGGAAACTCACTTGATGACCTAGGATGTTTTCCTTATTGTGTGGGATTTCCTAATTATTTGGAGAATGGTATCCGCCTGTTTCCATAGAGCAGCAGCGAGTGATTAATATATAAGATTGTTTATTCCTTGCTTGGGGCATCTTTTGTTAAGTCGTTAGTAGCAATTCTAGTCTTTCTTCTCCGCCGCCATATAGAGTGATTACTCTAGTTATCAATTGAAGACTTTCCCTTGCGAATTCAATTGCTTTGACTTCCATTCAAATTACATGAAACTCATGGATTGCTTGGTCATGATGCAAGGCTAAATCAAATTCCTAGTTAAGGAATAATCAAAACTCGGTTGCACAACAATTGTGAGATCTTTTTAATTGTCTATTTTCAATTCTACGTTTATGGGTATTTAATTATTCTTTGTTTTCCGTGGGTTATTATTGTTTGAATTTGTTGGATAAATAAAGCCTATTGTTCAATTGTCTGAATAATAAATAGCCAATTAAGGTGTTGGCGCATCGCCTTTAACCAACTTAATTAGTGGGAAATAAAATAATTTGACCACCTCGCAAGCCATCTAATTTGTGTCGTGGGAATAATTAATTTAGTTTGAATGAACCCGCATGTGTATTTGTTAACTAGAATTGGGTCTCTCTAACTCCTAAAGTTGTGACTACATTAAATCCTATGAGCGTCTTTAGGGTTGTCTCATTTACAAGAGAGTAGTCTATGAACGTCTCTGGACTACCATAAAATTAAGGAGAGATTGATGGTTCAGCGCGTCGCTAGACTGCTATAACTAATTTATATGTGAACGCACGAATTATTCCATGTATCTATGATCAGTTGTGTGCACCGATGCCGAGATTAGTTCCTTGACTAGGTTGTGTTAATTAATTGTTTCTTATGTTATTTAATTAATGCGTTTTTGCTTAATTAGAATTTCAGTATTTCTGCATCTTTAATTATTGGGATAATTTCAGAAACCTCCCCTGAGGTTTCTCATAATATCACTTAGTTCTCCTGAAATTTTTAAAATCTCACTTACCTCCCTTGTCAACTTGATAAGATTAAATATTCTTATCAAAAGTCACAAATTGACAACATTACCCTTGATCTTGATAACTATTTAACTAAAAAGTCAAACCAAAAAAAAATTTCAAAGCAAAAAATGTATATTAAAAAAAATTGCTATTTAATAATGGTCCATATTTTTCTAAATCGAGGTCATGTTAGGATAAAAAAAAGATATGGATAAATTAAATTTAGTCAAAATCAACCACCTGAGAGGATTTTAGTGACTAACTAACATCTTAAAAATTTCATGGAACAATTATAGTTAAGGAATTCAAACAAAATTTTGAAAAATATGTTTTGATACATGATGTAGTTTAAGTTGCAATTGTAACTAAAATAATCTATTTATACGTATAAATTTTTCATGGTGTAATTTTTTGAAGGTGTAAATTTTGCTTTTGTTTCAGTACAACTAAAATAAATAGTTTAAGTTAAGAAATTTACACCTTATAAAAGTTTAGTCTTGATTTATTTTTTATTGTTATTGTAAACTTCATAAGTAGAATAATACAAGGGTAGTATTGGAACAAAAGTTTTATACTTATTGCATTTCTTTCAAAGGGGTTACAATGTTACAAGAAATGTCAATTCAAGGGAGGTAAGTGAGATTTTAAAAGCTTAGGGGAGCTCGGTGATATTATGAGAAACCTCAAGGGAGGTTTCTGAAATTATCCCTTAATTATTTGTTGCCTTCTCCAAAGAAAAAAACCCCGAGATTCCCTGTGTGGTTAATCTATCAGTTCCCTGGGGAGACGATCCTATTTGTCCTACACACAAATTAATAGGATTCTCTTGAATAAATTCTGGTATATCGGGTTCAGCATACTCCTTAGAATCAGGGTGTTACACATCCGGAGTCACTGTTCCAGTACTAGAATTAATTTGGAAATATTTTGTTAGCAATTAGACTAATTATTTTAACTTTATTTTTGGCGGTTTGACACCCACCAATGAACAATGTGATGTATACTTGGCATTTATAGGGATAAATAGATGATAAATGAATCATATGAGAGTTCGGCTCTTTAATTCCTTGTAAGAATGGCCGATCTGATAATCATTTGCCATTATCGAGTCATTAGAGATAATTATATGATATCAAGTACTTCTCCATCGTAGCAATCCTTTGTAATTCGGGTATAAATTTATCAAATCTCTGGTGAAGTACGAGCATAGGAAAACTGGGGATGATCAGTACTAGTTATCGGGTATAAACCATTAAGTTTATCACACTTCAAAGAAGAGGTGGGCTGGTTTGCTATCCATTGTTCAAGCATTGGGAAACCTCTTTTATGTTTTGGAGGTTTCAGTAGAGCCACGAAGTTCTTGAGGTTTTGAGCACAATTTATCTGATTCATACAAGTTAGATACCCTGTGAAGGTAACAATGGATTGATTCTGAATTTCGGACAATGTGCTTGAATTCTGATGGAGAAACCTGTTAAAGAAGGTGTCCCATCATATACTGGCATCTGCTCACCAAACATCTTTATTCAATTGACGTTTACTGAATTCAATGAATCAAGTCAACGCTTACTCGCCACTGAATTATGTAGTTGACTTCAACGATTGTCAAAGTCTTAAACAGAAATATCGCATATCAGATCCTCACACTGACTGAATCGGGCTCTTATTTATGGTGTTCTGTGAGATTTTAGCCTCAGAATGATTTATCTTCTACAGTCTATTTCAATGCTATCTCAAGCTCAACTCCCAACTGCCTTGTACAGTTTTACTCGGTCATAAATTATTGGAGGGGTACATAATCAGAACAGACGGTTTGGTTACTTCAACAAGGATGGTTTGTAATCGTCCAGTTACATTAATATATTAGTGAGTGGAAAGGCAGAGATAGACATCATGCTTGGTACTTCATTCAAAATTACTTCAATGTTTCCATTCTCAACAAAACAGTAAATTTACAATGAACTTCAGCAAGAAAAGGTGTTGGGGTGGTTGGGGGAAGAAAGAAAGAAAGAACTATATCAAATGTATGACTTTTGTATCTGGCATCAACAAAAATGTATGAATCTCAAGGTATTAACTAAAAGAAGCAAAAAGAAAATCAAGTATAAACAGAAAATTCTTGTCGAATTCAATGAACTATACAATTCTGCTTCGCTGGAGGGCGTACCCTCAACTACCGGCCATCAAGGATAGTTACTGTAAGTTGGTTGACAGTGCAAGATTCATCTTGTTTACTCTGAAGATGAACTTGTGTCATGGGGCCTTCTTCCAAGGCAAAATCCGGGGTGTTTAGGCTGGGGCAGTGATGCACTTTCACTGCTTAACATCAGAACCACGGTTCCCATGTTCGGTCTATCTTCTGCGTGCTCCTGCACACATAGTAGACCCACCCGTATGCATCTCATTACTTCAAAAGTAGAATACAGTTGACCTGCTGCTGGATCCATTAGTTCTAGTCCTCTATCTTCCCTCCATAGCTTCCAAGCCTACGAGATTTCATACAATCTTTTTGTCAGTGATCACAGATTGAGTATAAAGCCTTTTTTTTTTTTTTATTAAGAAAATATAAGTTTATAGAAGTGAGGATATGTAACTCTAGTTTTCAATGCAAAAATTTAACACACAAACTTTGAATATACTAGACTTACATGTGCAAGAAGATTGAGTTGGTTGTTCATATGATAGAATCCTCTGTTCTTCTTACCACTCACTATCTCCAAGACTAGAACTCCAAAACTGAAAACGTCAGATTTAGCAGAGAAGATGCCATCCATTGCATATTCTGGGGACATATAACCACTGCACCCAAAAAAAAAAAAAAAATCCAGGATATAGTTGTAAGAGGTAGTGTATTAATGTTAAGCCGAATGCTACCAAGGATTTGCATTTGCTGCTTACTATGTTCCAACTACTCTTCTTGTGTTTGCTTCTGTCTCATCTCCTCCAAAAATTCTTGCCATGCCAAAATCTGAAATTTTGGGGTTCATTTCTTTGTCAAGGAGAATATTGCTTGCTTTGAGATCTCTATGAATAATTCTGAACCGCGAGTCTTGGTGTAGGTAAAGAAGCCCCCGAGCAATCCCACAAATGATGTTGAAACGCCTTTGCCAGTAGAGCAATGAGCTTCTCTCTTTGTCTGAGCCAATTAGCATACATCCATCAAAACTAGTTGTCGAGATTTTGAAGAAAATTGTAACTCTGCTAAGTGCTAACAACAAAAACCACGTTGGCAAAACTACAAGAACAGTAGACTTACTAAATAAGATTGAGTCTAGGCTCTTGTTTTCCATATACTCGTAAACAAGAATCTTCTCTTCCATGTCGATGCAACAACCTAAAAGGCGAACTAAATTTCTGTGCTGAAGCCTTGCGATCAATGTAACTTCGTTTTTGAATTCTTCTATTCCTTGGCCGGAGTTCTTGGAGAGCCTTTTCACTGCTACTTCTTGGTCTTCAAACAGCATACCCTGATATTATCATCAAGACATTGTCACAAGCTCTTCTTTTCACGTCTGAATATACTTGAATATGTCAAATTCCTGAATCATTATTGGGACATACCTTATAAACACAGCCAAATCCACCTTGTCCAAGCTTATTTTTTTCAGAGAAGTAGTCTGTAGCCATTGCTATGGTGCTAAAATCAAATAATGGAAGCTCAAGTTCCTCAGTGGCGCTTTCACCAGAATAATCCCTTTTACTGGGAATAACTTGTGCTTTCATCAGAAGATCTTGACTTCTTTCACGTGAGCCTGGAGAAAATGAGAGCAGGCATTGTTAAATAAGCAATAACTCATGAGTATCAATAAATACCAAATGAAGCTTGGAGAAAGTGTATAATTTTTTAATTACCTCTATGGTCTATAATGCTCTTTTGGACACGTTGCAATTTCCTCTTCCGAACAAAAAATAAACCTAGTACCAAGAGCATAAGAAGAATACCAGCTGCTATGCCAGCTGCCATGATGATCCTAGTTCTCTTGTCAGAGTCATTTCCAGAGCCAGCACCACCAGCCTGACCTGAAATTCAAATGGTAAAGGCAGAAATATTAGCCCATTGCATGTTTAAACATCTTAATCAACATTGAAGAGTGCTAATGCAGTGCCATAAACTAGGGTCAAAAACTAGATGGTCTTGTAACTTAAGCCGCATATATGAGGTCTTGATTCATTGGACAGTACGTGATTACCTCATGAGTCATTGTTCATGCTAGAAAGAATATCAGGAGAAATGTCAATTATAAATCATGGAATTCCTACCGACACTAGTCAGACTGCCAGAGGATAATACAAAGAGCAAGGATCATAGACAAATAGGCATTTTTATTGCTGATTGTTTAACATTCGCCGTTGGTTCTTAGGAAGATAATTCGTTCTAACTTACCTAGTCGTTGCTTCTTTAAATTTGGTTTGACTTAATCGAGAATGTACAATTGTGTTCATGCTCGTCAACACATTTGTATCTTTTCTTTAAATTTTTATATATTATCAATTTTATTTCATGTAACATTTTGCTGCCCGCATTTGGCTGTTCGTCAGTAGGGGAAATCTTATATTGTGAACATGGGACAAATTGCAGCAACTCCCTAATTATAGGGGTTAATCTGCAATTAAGCCTTCAAAGCACAACGAAATAATCTGTAAAATACCGACCAGTCCATAGTCCCAAGTCCTGTGATTGGAAGTTGGGCCAGAGCCCTACCTTCCCATTCGACTAGTACTTTGACAAAATCTAAGCCCTTCGACGTCAACCTGCTTAATTTATTGTTCATTATCCTCATTAATCCCTAGTGATATTCGTAATCAACCACTAATGACATCAAAAGTTCTGAAGCTCAGTTGTAATCACTCAGAAATCAAAAAGGAAAAGAAAATTTTTCTTAAAGCTACTTTATCAAGTTAAAGAAACATAAAAACGTCTTGGTCCAACTGAAAATTCTAATTTATCAAAAGAAACAAGATAACAAGCCCGAAGCAAAGGAACAAATGCAAATTACAAGTTACCACGTAATTCATTAGTTTCAGAAAAAGAAGAAGAAAAAAAACAGAGACTCATAACTCAGCAAATGCAAATTCATAGTGGGTCAAAAAATGAGTAAGGAGATAAAGTTTTCCCTCAAAAAAAAATTTATGTTTTTCGTGACCACATTCTCCAATTCACATTTTTATTTCATAAATAGCAAATCGATGCAGTACATTTTTCTACAAAAGCTATTGAAAATAGCAATTCAAACCGGCTCTTAGCTTCTTTAAAAAGTTGTGAGATCTACTCAAATGTGAAAATCTTTTCTTTTGACTTTCCAGAGGAGATGATATTCTTTTGCTTAAATGTCAAAGTCGTATGTATTCATTCGCTCAAAGTTGAGGACAATAAAAAAAGATCAAAAAACACACACCAAGAAGAAAGAAATCCGTGGAAAAGTTCTCTGAATTTTCAAATCCTCCACCAACATGCAATTTAAATAATTCTAAAATCGTTTTATTCTGAAAACCATCCAATAAAACTCGTATAGCAAAGTCTATCTTTTCATACCAATAAAATTAACAGGTCAATCATGGAAAATGTTAAAAGGGAGGGCTGACTGTCACTATAATGTTAAAAAAAAAAAAAAAGAAAAAAGAAAATCCACGAGACTTGGACCATTTTATGGCCTCAATTTTATGGCGACAAATAAAAAGTGTTTTTGGAATGAAATAGTATACAGCCTTGTTTAGATTGCCATTTTTCCTTTAAAAAAATATATATTTTTTTATGAACATATTATCTAATTATTTTTTTTTTTACTTCACATATACTGAATACTATAGTATGTTTTTTTCTATTAAAATTCTAGAAAATAGCACTCCACCTGAACCAGATAATTGAGACATATATACTGATTGCAAATTATGCTCGGACAGAACTGTTCAGTACTAAACCTACCAACTCCTATCACCAGGTCAACATTGTCGGCCGTTGGAGGTTGGATGTTGGGTAATTTTTAGACCCTCTTCTGTGGGGTTTCAGCAGAAGAAACATGTGAATGTGGCCAGGAATTAGGTCCCGTCGCATTCAGCTGGTGTAAAATATAGACTTATGCCAATTTATTTGAAAATTCTTGGTGGAATATCTCCAAATCGAAAATTTGGCTGCAGGCCTCCAGTATATCACGCAACTATTCAAGGATTCTTTGGGGTCCCAACTCCCAAGAAACTACATTATGATTCATGACCCTACTCCGAAGATTAAAGGATGCCATCATATATTGGTGCCTAGATTGATCCTGACTTTTGAGTAGATTCCAATATTGTCAGTTCTCAATTCTTGAACATTTGTGGCAGGGAGAAAACACACAGTTTTTTTTTCTCCATTGTAAAAGATAAAAAGCATGTGGGATATATTACTTACAGAGAAACAACGTTGTGATTGAAGTACTTGTTGGGCATTTGTTGCACCTAGTTGATAAATATACGGTGAACACAATTATTTTGGTTTTGATATCAGACTTTTGAGACTTGAAAAACATGTATATACTTCGAGTTTAATCCATTTTTCACTTAGGAAAATTCTATATTAAATGACGTACGACTGATCTCAACGACAGAAACAAACTAAAAGATAATTCACCTCATTCATTTGAGAAATTCTCCTGTTTGTTTGTGTCACTCAATGTCGTGATTTACAATCAGCTCATTGTAAGTGAACTCTTTCCACTTTTATTCACCTCATTCCACAATTCTACTCGTCTAATCTTAAGGTAGCAAAATACTGAACTCAAACAAATCCTTCACAATATCCACCTATCTAGCCATGATCATATAGTTTATTCAGAATGAACTTCCACCCAACTCCACAGTGGAAGAAAGCAACTCCCAAAACTGAAAGGTAAAGGAGGGCCTTTATTAAAAGGGTCCATGCTAAAAAAAGCCTAAAGCTACGTGCAATCCTGTGCTTGATATAGTAGAATTCTGTAGATGGCGACGGGCGCCATGATTGGTATTTGATATTTGATACGATGCCCTTATCTGCTAAGTACTTTTCCCTAATGATCGTGGCCAGGTCAAGGATTATAGCTGGAAACACCAATTAATGATCATCGTACATGGTTGTTCTTAGGTCGTTGTTTTACACCTTGTCCTCAGAAAATATGTGACACATATTATTCAATTATCCACTTACTAACTTCATCAACTTTTCAAAGCGTTGCACCAAACATTTTTGTTCTCACATTAAAAATTAAAAACACTTCACAAGAACCCCACTGCGAATATACATATACAATCATGAAAAGAAATTGCAGCTTAACATTAGTCAAAAATAGGTGAAATTGGTTTAAAAAATTCCCAAGTTTTGTTGCACAAATACCCGCCGCGCTTTTTCATTTTCTGCAAATACAATTACAACTGTCGTTTTCATTACTAGCACCCCTAATATTGCCGTTAACCACCAAAAAATTTCACCTTTTAAATTCTGTATTAGTACTATAGTAGTGAAATTATAATCTAATAAAGAGTATCATACTTCCTCTCAATGTCTTGGAAGTGAGAACAAGGATTTTTTTGGGCTGTATCCAACCCTTCTTCCCCCTCCTTTTCTCTTAGCAGTTGGCATCCCTCCCTTTCTAAAATAGTTAAACATACTAAAAGTGAAACTTATGACACACAATGGACTGCTGGACACAATTGCAATTATAATTGACAGGCAATGCATTTATGGCCAGAGACAAATTAGTCGAATCTTCTGGCCAGAATTGAACCAAACACATTAAAATTTGCAGCTAATTGAATTGAAAGAAGCGTACCTAAATCAGAAGCTGCAACCCGAACATATAGATCTTGGCCACCTTCAGCCGCCGCGTATTGCCTCATATCAAGAAGATCCGTCGTCCAAATAGCACATCCAGAACCACCAGCTGTAATATTCGAATTAGCGTAAGCCGTGCAAGAACAATTTTTCCGGCACATCTGTTCACAATCGGCTAAACTCATGCCGGAGTCCACAAACGTGCTGGAACTCTCCGGCAATTTCATGTTATTCAACGGCAAAAACCCGTCACTCTCACAATCCAATTTATGCTTCCTGAAACATCCATCGGTTCCATCTCTCAGATTCCAAGCCTGTGGATTTCTGGGCTCAAATCCCTGCATACACTTGCAAACTGGTGAAGCATTTGTGTCGCATACACCATAGTTTCCACATTCTTTGTAGACGTCGCACTGATCTTTTTTGGCATACCAAAAAAGGTTCCATATTTTGCTATCATCTATCCAAGTAAATCTCTGAAGGCTGCCAGTGTAAGACATAACCAATCTTGAATACAACGATGCATTGTGCAACTCGAATGAGTAATATACCTCGTCTTTAGTGTCCACAAATAAAAAGGTTATGACAGGACCAGTGGCTTTCATTTCGGGGACACCGCTAAATCTGAGGCCATTCCAGGCTCCGCTGCGATACAATCTGACGTCTTTATTCATCAAGAAACATTCAGGGAATCCATGGATATCAAGCACAAAACTGTAGTCACCTGAGGATGGATTATCTGCACTTTTCCATGATGTCAAGTTTCTGTTCAGGCCAGTTTTCGCGTCCCACCCGAGCTTCATCCCTGGTAACAATGTATCGGTGGGGTGATCAAAGCTTTGCCAGAGAAAATTTTCAGGATCAGCATCGTCTGCGTGACGTAGTATGAAATTTCCGGAGTCTAGCAGCTGCGCCACTGTATTGCCTACCCTGGATAGATTTGAGGACCATATTATACTTGCAGCTTCATCAAGAATTTGGACGTTGCCATCATCACCAATCTTCAACAGCCCAGATGAGTTTGTCAGAGGATTGTCTCTGTTGGCTACCCAAACAATGGTCTTGTCTGTTGTCTTTTTGTACCATATTCCAACATACCATTTCTTTGAATCTCCAGGACTGAAGAAGCCTAATTCAAAATTCTCACCGGATGAAACTAAGGTTTGGTCTTTGGTCAGGGGTTCTGTTGGAGTTAGGATGTCAAAAGCCACGGCAAGGTTTGTAACAAACAGGGCTAATGAGCAGAAGAAGAGGAAAATTGGGAAGAAATGAGGCTTGATGATGATGCAACTCATTCTCCAAGGTTTCTGTCTAACATTTGGATGTTTAATTTTCTCTGGTTATCTTCGAGGTGAAGACAAGGGCGATGGTTTTTTAGCAGGAAAGCATGGCTAATTGACTGAAGATTATTGATTCCCTTGTAACCCCACCATGGGGTACCCTTGGGCTTCCTTTGAAAAGGAAGAATTACGCCCCATGTTTTCCATATTTATTAGTCGGACAAACACTATATGGTTAGTCTAGCATTTTGGTTGTGAAACGCAAATAAAATTCAAACTAAAATATGAGACGGGTATATTACAACATATAATATTGCTAATAGTTTGTGGATTTGTTTTTAAAATAAAGCTAAAAGTTTGGCGCAAAAATATGAGTTTTGTAAGATTAAGCATATAAATTTGTACGTAAAGAGTATGAATATTTTTGAAACTTACAAAACCAAAAATACAGATAAAATTACTACAATTTTTAAAGATTAAACCACTTCTAATTATTATTCTTGTGTATCAAATATTAAATTTATTAAAATTTATCACCTTGTTATGTTTACATGCATAAATCTTCAGAAGTTGCGATATACATAGCTCCGATTTTATATATAATTGGGGAGATATGTCATTATTATTATATAAATCTTAAATTCATTTCCATACATGTAATAAGTTGCTAAATAGTAAAGAGAATTACTTACTTCCCACTATAATCAATTACTTTCTAACTATTTCATTTTACATAAACGGTAGGATAGATAAAGTAGTACAAGTTAGGATCTTAATTTGTAATTGAATAATAAGATTCCTTTCGTAAGGAACTCATATCATAAATCATAATCATAATTGATAATAATATCGTACGATACATTCTAACTTAATTTATTGAAGATATCATTAATAGGAGATATTTATTGACAAAATGTCAATTAACTGATCTGACTATCAATCGATTTAGAATCAATCATATGGGTCACTTATGGCAGGTCTTACACCTTTGAGCATGGTTTGATCTAGAGCTAATTAAATAGCATAAATCGCATGGATCGAACATTTTGGCGTGAATTAGGACGGAAGGATCACTTCCAAAAATATTTTCAAGACATCATTGCTTAATTTTAATATGCAGACTCCTGTTCAAAAAGGTTTTTTCCCATCCAATTATTTAGAACGTTATAACATTTGGTCATTTTGAAGAAGTAAAACAGCTTAAAAAATTTCATATAAAACAGTCTAAAGGAGCCTTACTAATTTGAATGCTACTTGCACTATAGTTTTAAATTTTAACCTTTGAGAGAGATTGCAAATGGTCCCCGTAATTAACTGATTGGCAAAGAATAAGAGAAAGTTTAGTCAAGTTGGGGCATCCCCCTACAATGTATTTTTCTACTTTTGTTCACATTAGCTTTTGAATTACTCAATTAGATACCATAATAAAAAGATAAAGTACTCGTTACACATAGTAAGAATTGATCGTCGAGATGGCTTAATTTAAATTAAAATGGTACTTGAATTTGAACTGGTTTTGACCCTTGTCCAACCCAAAAAATTATTACTATTCTCCAATTAGAATGGGTCAATTTCTTGAATTGACAACTATAGAATACAATGAACATCAATTCTTCAGTAACACCGAACATGATATGATACTTCAATGACAGGCAAGAGATATTAAAAGTGTCTTAAGTTACTTATGAATGATGAGAACAAATTACACCTTTTTTGTGCACTTTCTTTTTGATTTGCCCTTGCACTTACTTAGCTTCTTTAATAAAGCACACATGTACAACATAGTACTTGTCCGTAAATTCAGCTAATCTTCATAATAATTGCAGTATACATAAGCTTAAAGGTTAATGAACAGGCTTAATATTACTTATTTACCAGTGAAAAAGTAGAAACAGAAAAAAAAAAAAACAAAAGTATGCCGTGACTAAAATTTAAAAAAAAAATACAATAAGACCTTGTTTGAAATATAATTTTTCTTTAAAAATTTTTATGTTTTTCATAAACAGATTTCTCAATCACACTTTTACTTCATATGCATCAAATCAATACAGTACAATTCTTTACAAAAACTCCAGAACATAACAATCCAAGTGGGCTCAGACTTAGTTTGAAACATGATGATTGAGTAAAATCCTACGTCATGTACGTAGTAGGTAAGATCAAGGGGATTCCAAATAGAGAGAGCCATTCCACACGTCCTTCGCAGAAGCATGTTATTTGTCCTCTATGGCAGCCCAAATATCCATTTGTTCCCAACAAATGAAGATTGAAGAGGTTGTCAGCATTATTGGCGACTTTGATTGTTGATGAAGGTTATATGTTTCACACAGCCGGCCAAGAAAGGAAAAAGGAGGCTTGTTCGTCTCTTCGTTGGAATGAAAAAAGTGGTTAGGCAATGGGCGCTCGTTTTCATTACTTTATTAACTAAGCTTTTTCAATGCAGGAAGCATTTTTGTGTTGTTATATTATAGTTCACCAACCATGTCGATTTGGCAGCTCCTTGAACAATATATAAATCGTCCATCCTTGCCTCCTGGAATTTTCTAATGCTTCCACAGTCTTCTTTGCATTCTCGAATATGATATTTTTTATGTTTGGGAATATTCTGAGATCATTGCAATCCAAAACTCCGAGACAAAATAAATTAGAACTTGAGAAAGGTCACAATACTGCATTTATACATAAAAAGTGTGTGTTGTGATTTTGTGAACTTTGAAGAGGGTTTCCAGTGATTTCATGTGACAGTCAAGACCTGAAAAGGTTACTAATGAAATACTCAACTTAAAAATCCATTTATCTGGAAACTTAGATAAAAGCGGAATTGTAACGTTGGGATCTTAAGTAGAAAGGGGGATATTTTAGAGGGTATATTAACACCTCCAAAAAATTCATTAATCTATCCAAACTCATTTAAACATGTTAATGAATCAGAATGGAATGATTACCAAGTTGGATAGGGTCAAGTTTCTTTTTTTTTTTTTTAGCTCCTATTCCAGGATGAGGGTTGAATCAAATCCAAATATGCATCCTGGATGGGAAAGGAGCCAACAGGGAAATGGTTGAAGAACTATTCAACTACCAATTTTACTTTGTTAGGAGATTCAGCTACAGTAATGGGACCAGGACAACAGGGTATATATCTGTATCATTTGAGGTTGGATATCATCGGCTGCATTAATCTGGTAGAATTCCACGCAGAATTTTCTGTGTTATTTTATGCTGTCATTGGAGACTTTTTAGGCTTCACGTCCAACAAACTCTTCAGAGGAAAAAAAATAAATAAATGACAAAAATAATTGGAAATAACCATGAAGGCTGGTGTGCAAGTAGCCATAGTTGTTCTACCTGGAGTAGCTTAGGATTATGTTGGCACGAGTCTGCTTTACTAGGATGTTGCAAGCTTTATTACTTATTTAGAATTTAATTCTGAATTCTCCCTTCTGTTCAATAGAAGAAACAAGAATTAAAAAAAGGAAAAACATAAAATTTCATTCTGAATTCTCCCTTTTGTTGAATAGGAAAAAAAGGAAAAACAAGAAACAGTTAAAAAAAAATGTAGTGCAAAGAGGAGTCCCTCCATCATCAATTATTTCCAATTAAATAGAGTCAAGAGATAAGGTCTTTGTCCCCGTTTGATAACCCAATTCAGCACTTAAACTTAATGGGTTTACATCTTAACCATTTAGATGCGTTTGATAACCAAAAATAGAACATCTGAATTAATTAAGTGGCACTGAATCATTTAGACAAAACTTGCTCTTAGAATAAGTGATAAGCTTTTCACTTATCACTGAATGTGATATACATTTAAATATATTAGATTTAATACTTAACAATTCAATCACTTAATGAATTCAGACTTCAGATTTCAGATTTCAGACTTCAAGATTTTAGATTTCAGTTTTATCAAACGCACCTTTGTTCCTCTCCATTGTGTACTTATTACTAAATGAATCAATAATACTAATAATAATAAGTGAATAGAGGAGTTCTTTCTTTTTCTCACTTTTTTGTTTAATCTTTCCGTTTCTCCTCATGCCCTACCCACCTCCAAATTTTAGGCAGATTCGAAAACTTTAAATGGAAGAGCCCGAATTTGCATTTACACCTCGTTTTCCTTTGCTCAAAGACTTGCCATAAACGGTGACTTAAGATGCTTTCCTTTCTTCTCATTTCTTTTTCTTCTTCTTTTTTTTTTTAAAGATTAATAATGATTCTTTGCTTACTCCCTTAAATCTTGATATTTGAACTCGTTATTTATTAGGTGAAACTTTTTACCAATTAGGCTATACTTCATTATTTCACAATTCTCATTAATATTTTTCTAATTACTCATTAATATTAACAAACTTGTATCGCTCAATTAATTCTAATGTCATGCATATCTGTTTTTTTAATGGGTGGCATAGGACACATTTTAAAATATCTAAAATTCACTAACTTATCGTGTATATACACACTAACAACTATTACCCTTCCTTATATTTATATATTTCCCTATTTAATCTTACTTACTCTCCCTTGTATTTATTTACTTTTCTTAATTAATTTTATATTTTTAAAAATAACACCTGAAATAGATATTAATGAGTGTCCTGTGAACACCTGTTAGACAAGACCCTAAAAAAAAATTACACATTGGGAAACAATTATTTAGTCATACTCACCAGTCAATGAAGGAAACGAGGCAGGTAAAAGTAATCTTTCTTTATTTGTCATTTCTGAAGTACAGACTCACGCAGGAAGCAGTAGTTCTCTTCTTTTTCTTCCAAAATAGTTGACTTTTTCACTCAGGCAAAAGAGTTAAGGCTGGAACTAGAACACATTGAATCAGCAGAAATCAATGCACCACATTTATGATTGACGGCAGTGATGGCTGTTGCTTAGTTGCTGTCATCAATGTGTTTATAAGGCCGGTGGAGTAAACGTGGAGCGGTGGAGGAGGACGACACAAGAGAAGAGAGTAGGCCTGTCAACAGGCAGGGTTTAGGTTCGGACCTGACTCGAACCCATTAAATTTTTCTGGATTTGGAACTAGGTATAGTTTCATTTACATAGACCTAGATCCGGACCCTTTTGTTCCATTATAAAACGGTTCGAATACGGAATATGGAATTCTGACTTTTATCGGACCCAAAACCTTTTAAATAAATTAATAAATATAAAATATATATACATATTAATACTCTTACAGTAGAATATTAATATTCTTAATTTATTAAAATATATAATACATATTATTAAAAAATATATATATATACATATCAATACTCTCATAAAAATAAAATATTTATATATTAATACTTTTATAATTATAATATATATATATATATATATATATATATAGAACATATATACATAATAATATTTTTTTACTAGGTAGATCGACCCTGATCCGGACCGATTTGAATCGGATCCGGATTTGCTGCTATAAGGCCCGTCAAATATACAGATTTGGGCATAGAACAAGTAAATATAAATAAATCTAAATTCAAAATATTCAATTTTGACCTGACCGGACCTGTAGACAGGTCGAGAAGAGAGGAACGAGCTGGACCAGACCAGAACAAGCTTCAAAGGTACAGCAAAATGACCGATGGGATCTGGGCGGTGGTACGGTTCAACGGGGTTTGTCATTGGACAATGACCGTACTTGTCTTCCAGGCCCACAAATGGACATTCAATGCAGCGTCCAATCAAAAACTTCATGTCCCCTTTATGTTGCAGTGGACACACGGAGTTTTCAATGACCCGGCCCATCGTCCACAGTTTGGGACCTATCTACCTAAGCCAAGCAATGAATGAATCAATTGTAGTAGGCTGCCAGTTCAGTTTTCAGTGTATCACAAATCAATTGAAACATGAGAAGGAAATATTTGGCAAATTTGCCTGTAGACAATTGACAACTCTTTTAAGTAGTTTTTAAATATTTGCTATTTTAAATGATACCAATGTTGGCTTTTTTTATCCTCAAAGTTTTCTTTTCACATCTTTAGTTTCATCTCTAACCATCTCTGGTTGAGCATACATTTTGGGAGTACATTTGGTCTTACGGTAAGATCTTCCAATTGCAGTTAGTTGTTGAATCGTTATAACATTTGGAGAGAAGAAGGGTTAAGGATAAAGAGTTCACCTACAAATATCGATGATAGGTCACGACATTATTAAGGGATAGCTGCAAATATTGGAATTTCTAAAATCAATGAGGTGGCTATCCTTTAGTTTGTTTCTATTGTTTTAAGTTATATGTCATCCAGTATAGAATTTTTCAAAGATAAAGATGGTCTTGAATTGATATGTCAATTTCTCTTCTACTATTTTTGGGCCAATCCCGAGTTTTGAATGAGTAAATTGTTTATCTTTAGAGACCAGGAGAGGCCGGAAGGATTGTTTTGCGAATAAATAATGGTCATTTTTCTTATTTGAGTAGTAATATTGTACGTGCATTGCATGTGGTTGGATAATATGTAGTTTGATCATGTGTTTTTTTAGTGTATTTACCTCTGTATTATAGAGTTGGGAATAGAATTAAGATGGGAAAAATGTGTCATAAAATTTTGAATAGTAAGTAATATAATCAATGTTACTGAATGTAAAATGGACACATAGAGAAGACAATAAATATAATTGAGTAATAATCAGTGTTTGAATCTTTCTCAACATTTTGCAAGAAGGTTTGGCTTGCAAGACGTTGTTCAGAGCAAACCGGGACATAAGATAGCTCCCCTCAAAAGATTAATAAGTGAACTTATTATTTTTCTATCATCACTATTAAACTTTCAGAGGATTGTTTAAATAAATTCAGGTGATAGAACCCGTTTGAATTGTTTTTTTTTAGAGTTTTCATAGAAAAATATACTGTAATGATTTGATATGTGTGAGGTAAAAAGGTGATTAGAAAATTTATTTATGGAAAATATAATTTTTTTTTTAAAATAAAACAACAATCCAATTCTTTCAACTGCCAAATAGTTTCTTCCTAGGACATGCAAGCATGCAAATCCTAATTCATTTTCAGATACAGTGATAATTAAGATGCTGCTTGTACACGAGCGTCCAAAGAAATATGTACCTCATGCATAAGCATTATCTTTTTGAGTAAAACCGAGAACAAGTATGGTTATACCCCTATCAAACAGAAATTCCAATGCTGTTAATAGCTGCGATATAATCAAGAATTCTCACTTGTATGGTCCAGTATTTTTCTCCCTCTCAGCAGTCATCTTCTCATCTCTGAATAATGCAAGATTTGTGAAGTATTCTGACAGACGCAATGCACGATGCCTGCACAGCATTCTGGTCTTTACAACAGTCACCACTGGACAGTATCAAAATTTCAGAGGATTCTTCAAAACAAATTCCAGTGCTTGATGCATATATAATCACGAATTCTCATTCTTAGCGAAGGAACGAATACTGCTCAGCCACATTGATGTTTCTCTAGAACTTACGATATGGACTTTGATGCATATCTCTGTGACTAGTTTTTTCTTTAAAAATACTACAGAACAAAAGCCATGCTAAAGAGCACCAGTCTTAGTTGGAATGTATTTTGCTATTCAGTACATAGGAGTTAATCCGAACTCTGAACCTTAATTACGTTTATTTACACAATGCATCTAATACAAGCTAAATTCACATGTCTTGTTCATGTTTTATCTTAAGTAGAAAATTCATCAACTTTCAACCATTGAAATACTGGCTTCATTTATGGAACCATTGCATGCTGAAACTTGTCACTTTGGGAAGTGTTGATTGTAGAATTCATAGTTCAAAGTGTCTCAAATTAAAGTTTGGGAGCAAAGTGAGAATTTGTGTAAAGCTTAAGAATACAAAGTAGAATTTATCCCACGATAAACAAGAAACTCATTGACGGACCTATTTGAACACAATAATTCTACATTATTCGAGATGAGAAAACATCATTCTGGTATTCACCAAATTAATCACTAAACTGATCAGATCATTTAAGAGAATTCTTCAACGACATCCATATAAGGAAGTTTGTTTCGGTTGCTTCAACTGCTGAAAACGCTCTTCCTTAGATATGACCGGTTGCAGACTTAATTCAGTTCAGATATGAAAACAGACGCAGCTCAAACCAAAGCATTGTGATTCTTAATAATATTTACTTACAGTAAAGCATCTGATAAGTGCTAAAATTCATAATATATGGATTTGTGTCTCTTGACTCCTATATAAATCAAACATTCATCTTCCTTCAACCATTGAAAACTGACTTCGTTAATGGAATCATTGCATGAACTAAACCCTGACTGAAAATGATCAGATTTCAGCGTGCTTTGGAATGTAAATGTACTCTGTCTTGGTTGAGGAAGTTCTATTTCACTCTCAGAACTGCTTAGCATGAGAACTACATTTGCCATTGTAGGCCGATCAGCAGGATGGTCTTGAACACAAAGAAGCCCAACTTGAATGCATCTCATTACTTCTGATGGGGTGCAAGAATTAGATAGTGATTCATCCAGCAACTCTGGAGCTTTGCACTCATTCCATAATTGCCATGCCTGAATGAACCATTTCCAATTGTTAAGAAACTATTTTGAGTAAGCAAACTGTAGTTAGGCTTGTCATATTATTTATCTTGCAACCTCAATTCTTAGGCATGACTGGAAATTTGTATGATCTAGTTAATTTGAAACATCTGAGTGAGTTTGCACTTACATAACCAATAAGGTTCAAATGATCTTCGTGATAACCAAATCCAGTGTTCTTCTTGCTGCTGACTATTTCGAGCAACAAGACTCCAAAACTGTAAACATCAGATTTTTCTGAAAAAAGCCCTCCCATGACATATTCAGGAGACATATAGCCGCTGCAATGACATTGAAATATGAAATGTGTTATTAATATTTGTCAATAACATTCCAAGTCTATAATTCAAGCACATTAGTCCATATAATAGATATATATATATTTTTATGTTTGTTTTAGTTGGTCATGAAATCAGGGCAAACAGGCTTTAGCTGCTACAGAAAGATATAATCATGCTATGCGAATCAGGGGCATTCTATGAGATATTTTTTTCCTTTTTGAGCTCTATGGTCAGTAGCTGGATGTGTAAGTTCTAATCTGAAGTAATAATATTACATGAAAAAACTATCCAATTTGTTCATGAACATAACTAAAGTACCAAAGAACGGGGGACCTTCAGGCTTTTGTTAGCAGATAATAAGAAACTACTGAGGAAAAGCAAAGACTTACAAAGTTCCCACAACCCTGCGGGTGTTGGCTATTTCTTGTGTGACTTGGAAAGTTCGTGCCAGCCCAAAGTCTGAGATTTTGGGGTTCATGTCATCATCCAAGAGAATGTTGCTGGCCTTTAAATCTCTGTGAATAATTCTTAAACAAGAATCTCGATGAAGGTATAGAAGCCCTCTGGCAATGCCCTGAATTATGTTGAAGCGTTTTGCCCAATTTAGCTCCAATCTTTTTGTCTGGTCTGCCCATTATCCACAGTCCACAAGCACAATTTAATTCGTGAGACGAAAAGGTCGGTCCATAAGGTGTACCAAATGATGTTCATTAAAAAAATAAACGCAGTGTTGCATCAGTGCTTTTTTCTTTCTTTTGCTCTCTTTTGACAGATTGGTTGCAGTTTAAAGCTACTATCAAATGTTTCTAACTGGAGATAAATTGCAGAACCAGAAATCTGGCTACAATGTTTTTAACTTCGCACAAGGTCTAGACCTCAAGAGACATCATCACACATAATGCAAAGATAATAATTCTACAAACCTAAGAATCTATTTGGTGATATAAAGAGGGCAATGCAGATCATACTCTATGGAAATGGAGCGATGTGTTTGCCGTTACAAAACTTGCCTCAGACGCGTCAAAGCAAGGATCAGATGCAGGGGAGTTGAGCATGGATTCAATTATCTAGAAATTAAATTAAGTATAGAAAAGTAGCAGTTGGTGTATGGTGTAATTTTGTACGTGCATGAATATTGGATGAAACATTCTTATGAAGCATAAAGTAGATTACTCATAAACGGTTGTGTGCACACAAACTTGTTTGATGAATACATAATCAGCTCTTCTTTATACACTTGACTGACCATTATACACTCTGACTAAGTTGAGCACCATTTTATTGTAGCCTTTGATCTTCAGGCAGATGTATACATTGACATATACAGAAGACTTTTATGGACTAAGTTAATTTACCAAATAGAGAAAAGGAACCAGTAAGGAAATGGAAGAGCATTTACCAAAGAGGTACTTGTCCAAGCTTTTGTTTTTCATGTATTCAAGAATTACCATCTTCTCTTCTCCTTGAATACAGCAGCCCAACAGCCTTACAAGATTTCTATGCTGAAGTTTAGATATCAATACAACCTCATTTTTGAACTCCCCCATACCTTGTCCTGAATAACGTGAAAGCCTTTTCACAGCTATTTGCTGTCCATCTTCTAATCTCCCCTGCGTGTAATTCGGTTCAAAAAATTTACTAATCAGTTTTCTCTGTGCCTTAAGCTAATCAAGTGTCATTATTCTTGTTTTGACACTTGTGAATAATATTTACCTTGTAAACTGCACCGAATCCTCCTTCACCAAGCTTGTTAGCTTCACTGAAGTTGTTGGTAGCAATCTTTATCCGATTGAAATCGATCACTGGAAGCTCCAGTGACTCATTTACTGATGCAGGACTTTCCTGTATATCATCTTGTGAGGTATTCCACAAAGTGTCCTTTTTCTCAGACCTCACGCGATCCTTTAGCATGCACAAATTTCTGATGCGCTTTATTATGCACCATTTTCTTGTCACCGCCCTTCCCAAGATCGTTACAAGCATAACTGCAGATACTTCAAAAATAACTGCATATACAGAAAATTAGCAATCATTATCCTTTTCTGAGTTGTAAACACTATGGAATGGTTAAATTTCTGGGGAGGGTCAGCTTCCTTTTTTTTTTTTTTTTTGGGTATCAAAAAAATGAAATTTTTGTTGATGATAAGCGAGAAAGTTTACACAATCGGATTGAGCCTCTCTGTACGTATGTATGATAAAAAAAATTACTTTAAGTCATAATTTTCTATTTGCGGTGTTAATTCTTGTATTAACAAGGGAAAAAAAAAAAAAGTTCCCAACAAACTGTGAGTAATTGGTGAACACAGTTACCTCTTCTGTTTGCTTCAGAATTTGTCCACCCAATGAATGCTTGAGATCCCTTTGTTATTCTTCTTCTGTCATTAGCCTTTCTATCTGCTTCAACATGTGAATTGAAGAAAAATCATAAATTGTCAATATAGACGGTAAACAAATGAGGTTGACCTTTTTATTCAACTATGCACACTGCAAGGTGGCAAAATCGGATATCATTTTCTATCCTAGTCCCGTTGTTATATCAAAAATCATGAGGTCACTGAATCCCTCCCCAGATAATCTCGAGCATAAATTTGTTATTAACTGGGGTGGTTCCATAAAAGATAATATTTTGATCTCTGTTATTTATCAGCTTAACATCTTTTAGAGTGACTTGCACCATCCTAGTCATTCACTCTGTCAAGCGATACAGAGTCCACGGAAGTGTATTACAGCTAGAATATTAGGTATTCAAATCGTTGAATTGGGAAATTACATATCCAACACATATTATTCCTTCTTATGATAGGAAAATATAGCTTAGTTGAGTCGTTGACATGCTTAGTTGGTCTTTAAGTAGTGGCAAGTAATAGGTTCCTTTTGTTAGGAAAGTACAAAGGAAATGACTAGATGGATCAAAGTAAACAACACAAATGGCTTCAAATTGTGATTGTAAAATCACTTTTCTTTAAGCTTTATTTGTCCAATAAAGAACTTGGATAGATATCCTTTAGGATAATTTAAAGGTTGTTTGTGTAACTTTTACACTAAGTTGACAAACTCTCTTGAATAATTGTGTGTTTTGCAGACTATTCTAATTGATAGAAAAGTAATTTTTTTGTACCAAATCACTCCCTATTTAATCTTTTATACAGGTATGAGATTTGTCTTACAATTTGTGACTTTTCCTTTAATTGAATTACTCAAGAGGTTCCTTGACACTTCCAAACAATTTCTGGACCTTTTTGCACCATTTAGAAGACAAATTATTGTCATAACATAAAAAAGTGCGCATTTGAAACAGTTTTTGACTATTAAACATGAACCAGTCAATGACTGGCACACTAATCGGTGAGAAGACCGGTGCGGGACATCAAACTGCATACAGAATCGTCAAAACAGACGATAATCGGTGCATAGGCCGGCGCCGGTCATTGTCTGATTGATCATATTTTGAAAAGTCACCGATGCTCTTGGCATTGTTAAATGCTAAAGGGTAAATTGCATTTAACCCCCCTGTAGTTTTGACTGTTGCCACATAACCCCCTAATGTTTGAAAATATCCACTTTACCTTCCTATGGTTTTATGTAAAGTGAAAATTGTACAGAATGTACAATTTTGTACCAAACGTGCTCCAAAAGCGCGTGTGATAAAATTTTAATATCCATACAATCCCCTTATGATTCATATAAATATCCACTTTACCCCCCTATGGTTTTTGCAATCGTCCACGTAATTCCCCTTTACTTTTATATAAAGTGGTAAATCCACTTTACATAAAACTATAGGGGGGTGAAGTGGATATTTTCAAACATTAGGGGGTTATATGGCAACAGTCAAAACCATAGGGTGGTTAAATATAATTTACCCAATGCCAAAAGGTTATACTTGAACAGTAATCTTCAGCTTGATGGAGATTGATTGCAAAATTAGAAGTTCTTTCCTGTAGAGTATAGCCGAAATAACTTTGTGCAGGAGCTTAATTAGTCAAAATTTTTTGATCTCCAACCAATGACTGAATATGGTTTCTAGATTTTCTGTGCAGAAAATGCTTACAAAGGTCTGACTGATTCAACCATGGATTCTGCCAATTTTGTGTGCATTAACTATATGTAATCTATGAGGCCCCGAATTTTCTCAATATTTGGAAAATATTAAATAATATTAATTATAATTATTTTTGTTTGCCAAGGTGTTTATATGGTTTGTTTTACTTTTAAAAATGTTTGTTTTTAATTATTTTGTTTTACAAGTTTGAAAACCCTAATTTGAAATTTAAACCCTAATTTGCTTCGAAAACCCTAAATTTGGATAAAACCCTAATTTGTATATATGAAAACCCTAGTTTGGATTCGTAAAACCCTAGTTTTGAAAATAAAATTTAAGTTTTATGTCCAACTACAAGTTTGTTACTTCTTGGATTTTACGTGTGTTAATGCATGTGCAAGAAGAGAGATTAGGGTGTCTAGGTGATTAGTAGCCTAAGTAAGTGTGATTAGGCTTTGATAGGCTAGGTTCAATTGAGCACCTATGGACTAGTTTGATAGGAAAGAAAATTACTTGGGCAAGAGTTGGAATTAACCTAAGATAGTAGGTTTAATTGAGCATGACATTTTTGACTTGGACTTGGACCAAATTTTGACTAACTAAACAAATATCTAAGAGACTTAATCTCTTAGCAAAAGAAAGACAAGAAAGTCGGCCAAGCAAGGAGAAAAGAAGGAAGAAAAGAGAAGGAAAAAAAAGAGAGAAAAAGAGAGGAAAAAAAGAGAGAAAAGCTTGGGAAAATTTTGCAAGTTCAATCACTCAATCTTGATTTGGAGCTAGGAGGTGAAGCTTGCCCTTAAGAGCTTAGTGTTGCACCAAGAACATCAACAAGAAAGGTTTTCTTCTAGTTTCCTTCTATGTTACAAGTTGGAATTTTGATGGATGTTATGTAATGGTTGGATTTTGTGGTTCTTTTGGCTTGATTCATGCTTATTCTTAGCTTATGAGATGATTCTACGGATTGGATTGGTCAATTTTTATGTGTTAATGCCTAGCCATGATTATGAGTTAGGGTTAGGGTTTCATTAGTTGAAGATTTCATGATGGTTGATGTTTGTGGTTGTTGGTAGGATGAAATTAATGCTTGGTCTTAGCTTAATTTGTGAAATTATGGTGTAAACTTGGATGATTTCATGCCTTCAATTTTCGGCCAAGAAGTTTGAGGTTAGAGTTTGATTGGTTGAGTTATGGAATGATTGGGAATTGATGATATTGCACTTGTATTAATGCATTGGAGTAGTTTGGATGTGGTGGAATTGTTGGAAGGTGAAATGTTAGCTCAAGTTTAGGAACTTTAAGGTTGCATGTTAGTGTGTGTCGAGGGCAATATGGGATGTGTAAGAGCTGCAATTGCATGTTTGTTATCGCATTTGAGTCGTTGGAATTGCATGTGTGCGTTTTGGTTGCATGAGATACATTTGGGCGTAGAGCTGGAAAACAGGGTTGACTGATCAGCAAATTTGGCCTCGTTTTTCATGTTGATCCTTTGTGATTTGGCTTTTGGCCAAAACACAAAATTTATAGCCTTTCGTTCTAGCTTTCCAACGCCGCTGGAATTTCTTGATTTAGATTTGTGAGCGCTGAGTTATGACCGTTTGAATCTAACCTATCGGAATTTCTGACGAGAAAATTTTTGAAACTGTTTCCGCATTTTTGACCTAGTTAGAGAGAATTTGGGCAGAAATGGTCTTCATGAAAGTTATAGATTGTTCTCTTAGCTTCGAAACGGCACCTTGTGCACTCTAGTCCGATACTTGTAGCTTGAGTTATGAGTAAAGGCGCACAGGGTGTCAAAACTGCCTTTTACACCTTTTAGTGTGTGTTTTTCGTTTTCATTCCGTTCTCGTCCGTGTTTAGTCGAACGCCCATACATGTACCTTATTTTCTGTTTTAAGTGTTTCTAAGTGGTTTTGGCATCTTAGTGATTGTTTGAGTAATCTTGTGGCTCAACTTTTCACAGGAAGTGACGAGGTCGAGGAGACCGGGGAACTTTTCTAACCTCTTTGCTTTTGTACTACTGTTGGTGAGTAATTAGGACTTTATGTGTGATTATATTGTGAAATGTAATTAGTGGGTGTTTGGACGAGAGTGTACTTTATCGCACTCGACCAAAGCTCCATATATGGTTCTTGAATGTACGTGTTGTGTGATATATGAATGCATATGATGGGTGATATATGAACTGTACATGTGATATTATTGATGATGATGTGACCATGTGGATGGTTTGATCTCAAGGGATGCCTTTGAGATCTCAATGTTAGTGTGGATCTCTGACCACTTGGATGGTCTGATTTCAAAGGTTACTTTGGGGTCTCAATGGGATGGTTTGATCTCAAGGGGTTGCCTTGGGGTCTCAATGGTAAATGTTATTTTCTGACCAAATAGATGGTCTGATCTCAAGGGGTTGCCTTGGGGTCTCAATGGTAAATGTTATTTTCCGACCAAGTAGATGGTCTGATCTCAATGCCTTTGGGATCTCAATGATATTATTGCTCAAGCTGTTATGTACTGTAGACTGGCTAGAGTGGGTGATAAGGTGGACGGTAGGAGTATAAGTGGGGTCTACGGATTATCGGTTGACGGAGTGTCAACGGAAGATCAAGTGTGGAAATTGAAATGGTTTTGAAGCCACCCGTATCCTTACTTGTGGTGTTACTTTTGCTTTTGATTTGATAATCTGTGAAAATGTGATTTACATGTGCTTCCCCTCCTGATTATTCACTAAGCATATAGCTTAATCTTTTTCAATTTGTTTTCCTTAGCAGGGGGCTGAAGCGAGATTTGACGCGTGGGAGGCATAGTGTAGCCTTTTAGCTTTAGTACTTGCTTTGGGTTAGAGTTTTGGCGGTGTATATTGTATTTTGGATAGCGGGTGTGAGAAACCTTGTTGGGAGTTGTACTCTAACTCTCATGGTCTTGTAGTGGATATTATGTCTATATATAATGTACATATCGTCCTTTGGTGAGAATTTGACGCATTTATCATTTTGCTATCGAGTCCTGACGAGGGCTGGGCAGGCGATCCGCTAAGCCCTTTGGTACGCCTCTGGGTACGGTGGGGTCGTCACATAATCTGCAAAATCGAAGTTGGTGTGTCAATTTCTCTTCTTCTTATATGTTTTTTGGCCAATCCTAAGTTCTGTACGAGTAAATTGTTTATCTATTTAATGCCAATTTCCTTTGGAAGAGAGTAGAAGATGCCGGATGGACTATTTTGCGAATAAATAATGGTAATTTTTCTTATCTGATAAATCACTGGTGGTGTCTCATGATGTTGCATTAAAGGTTAGGTTTCTCCTTATATAGTGCTCTTGTATGCTTGAATTTAAGGTTGCAAATGAGTCAAGTCGAGTCAAATTTTGACTTAATCAAATCAAACTCGAACTCAAACTTGAATTGGACGAACTCTCAATGTAAAGTTCGAACTCAAGATCGAGTTTGAATTCGAGACTAATCGAAGTCAAACTTGAGGTCGAGTTTGAACTCGAGCCTACTCAAGGTTAAAAAAATAAAAAACTATCATTTTATTTTTAAAAAATAAGCAAAATAATCATTTTCCTTAATGCATAATAAAAAATTAGGGATATATATGTAATTTTATTATTAAAATAAATAAATAACTATATATATATATATATATATATATATATATATATGAGCCAACTCATGGGTTAATGAGTTGAATATCTCTTGACTCAACCTCGAGATTGAATATATATAGTGGCTCAAGCTCGACTTTGAGCTTGATATTTTGATCAACTATTCATCTTTCCTTTCACAAATTGATGTGGGACAAGGTCACAGGTATCACGCGCAAGGTCGAAATCCTCTAGCCCTAAAAGGTCAACTCAAGTTGTTAATAGCGTATTAACGAACCCAAGCTAATAAACTATTTATCTTTCCCTTCACAAATCAACGTGGGACAAAGTCACAGGTATCACACGTAAGGCCGAAATCCACTAACACAAAATGGTTAACTCAAGTTGTTAGTAACCCGTTGAACCCAAGCTAATAAACTATTCATCTTCCCCTTCACAAATTGATGCGGGACAAAGTTAATACATTGGCCCATAATCACCCTGATGTTCATACACTAGCCCATACTCACCCTGGGACAACTATTCATCTTTCTCTTTATAAATCGATGAGGGACAAAGTTAATACACTGGCCCATTCTCATCATGGGACACAGTTCCTTCACCATTTGTCATGCTTGGCCTCAAGGAGTTGGCACAACAACTTCTGGACCGAAATCCACTAGCTCAAAATGGTTAATTTAAGTTCTTACTATTGAACCCAAGCCAATAAACCATTCATCTATCCCCTCACAAACTAATATAAGACAAGGTCATTGTATCACAAAAGGTTGAGCTTCCACTTTCTAAAAAAAAGGCACTTTTCATCCTTAATGTTTAAGGCATAGACCAATTTCATTCCTAAAGTTCCGGTCAAGACACATTTCATAGTTTTAATCAATTGAGAGCAATTGATGAATTGCTAAGCAATTTGGACAGAATATTATCACTTGACCAAAGCATACTCTGTTAGTCAAAAAAAGTTGTGTCAACAAAAACCTCAAAAATATTTTCTTAACTCACTTTCTAATCTTCAACTCAAAACAAGCCCTAAAAAAATTCCAGCGCTGTAACTCTCCTCAATTGTGAATCGAACAAAAAGATTGAGAGGAAAAGCAATGGAGAAGAAATGACCTCACTATAGCCAATTGAAAAAAAAAAATTGTGATTGTGAACGAAAGAGATTAACAATAGGCAAACCCCAGAAACAAGTTTGTTTGGATTGTCATATATATTTATATATATATATATATATATATATATGTAGCATCATAAATATATTTTAAAATCATATTTTTTTATCTTTCCAATTACTTGTTATCTCACATACATCATATCATAAAAAATGCCACAGTGTGTTTTTCAAAAAAAAAAAAATCAAATAATATCCTATCCAACTACATGTTTTTTTAACTTAATCATTAGCTGAATTTAGCGTGTTCTTAATGCAATTGCTAATAGAATATGCTGGCCATGTGATAATATTCCCTTAGCAATTATTCAATTATCCTAAATTGGTCGAAATATGAAACTATGAGGATGAAATGTATTTTGCATGCAACTTTAAAGACAAAATTGGTACCCAAAACATTGGGGGTGAAAAGTGTATTTTCAGGCCACTTTCACAAACAAGTTTGTTAAGGAGGCCAAACAACATGTTTTTGGTTATGAACTTTTTCTCTTGCCTGAGCACTGATATATTCAATTTGGCTATCGGTTAGCTTCACTGAATTCGATGGCGGCAATCTTTATTTCGTGTGAAATCGATCAGTAGAAATTCTGGTAACTCCATCTCTTGTGAGGTATCTCTTGGAGTCAAATTCTTTTTGATCACTCTTAGCCATCGATCAACACTATGGGGCTAAACATATAAGAAAAAAGAACTCAGCAGGCTAGTCCAAAAGCACTCTGAATCTTGCTTACAAAGGATATGCTACGTACTAAAATTTGTAATCTCTCTATGCCTAAAATTTGTAATCTCTCTATGGGCACTGTGTCTCTTGACTGTTGTGCAAATCGACCATTCATCGTCCTACAATTATTGAAATACTGATTTCGTTTATTGAACCATTGCATAAGCGAATAGCTGATTGAAAATGCTCGGATTCCTGCAAGCTTTGAAACGTAAATGTAGGTTGTCTTGGTTGAGGAAGTTCCATTTCACTCTCAGAACTGCTTAGCATGAGAACTACATTAGACATTGTAGGCCGATCTGCAGCATGGTCTTGAACACAAAGAAGCCCAATTTGAATGCATCTCTCTACTTCTGCTGGGGTGCAAGAATCTGCCAGTGATTGATCCAGCAATTCTGCAGCTTTGCGCTCATTCCACAGTTGCCATGCCTGAAAGAACCATTTATTTCCAAATTTTAAGGAACCATTTTGACATTTGAGTAACTGAACTGTATTATGGCAAGTCTTTTTTCTCAAACGTAACAAATTCTTATCTGATCTTGCTACAAGTAAACATGTAAGCAATATGCACTTACATAACCAAGAAGGTTTAAACATTTTTCGTGATAACAGAATCCAGTGTTCTTCTTGCTGCTGACAATCTCTAGCAACAAAACTCCGAAGCTATAAACATCAGATTTCTCTGAAAATTGCCCTCCCATGGCATATTCAGGAGACATATAGCCACTGCAATTGAAACATGAAGCGATGAGTAACATTTGACATCTATAATTAAGCAGATTAGCCCATGCAATAGGTATTATCTTTAAGTTTATTTCTGTTTTAACAGGGCAGACAGGCTTTAGACGCAAAATGATGATACATCACCTGGTCCTGCTATATGACTCAAGAGCATTCTTGTGTACTTAATGAATCGAATGACAACTAATGAACTTCAAACTACGTTCTTCTCTCTCTTTTTGGGATCGCCCAAGCCTATTCTGAAAATAGTTCACCATGCAGGAATTGAACTACAAAATATTAAAATTAAGCAAGCGTTTTTTTTTTTTTTTGTCATTCTATTAAAAGCTTTCGTTACTTGAATAGTTTAAGTGGCTAAGGACACTCTTTTGTTGAGATAAATAAATGGACTTTTTCCCATTGATAGAACCTTCAAATTACTCTTTACTAAAATCAAAAGAAACCAGCAAAAAACATGGACATTTATCATCAGAAAAGCTAAACGCTAATACTTTTATCAAAACAACTAAAATTACTCTGCTCATTCTACTCATTTTGTAGTTTGTTGCTTCCACAATCAATTCAACAGTGCCAAATGGGCTAGATGATTAATCTCTCAAATTGGATGACAAAAAATTAAGGTTTTGTCAATTTAAATGGCCAAATTAAGAGTTTTAATACCAGAACAAGACTTCATCAATTTGAGAGACCAAATTGAGAAGCTTTGCTAATGTCAAGACCAAACTGACAAATTTTCAGCTCAAGGGACTAAATTGAAAAATTTGCACCAGTGTACCAAGATGAAATTAATCTAGAAAGCAAAGCTGCTAGCCATGGGAATGGTGCAACTGATGCAGTTATTGTACTCGTCATAATTTGGTGTACACTAACCTAATTTGTTATATTTTATGATTTAATGTACGCTTGCATAACTTTTATTATCATCATGTGGCAAGACAAAATTATGTGAGTCTACACTAAATCGTTAAAAAGGAGTACAATAACCATACTTAAGACTAACTGTGACTGCCCCAAACCCGCTAGTCACCCCAGCTCCGTGCAGACAAAAGCACCAAAGAGCACTAGCACTGGGGATTGGGGAATGGCGGGCATGAATTAGAAGAATCTCTTGACTAGAGACAAAAGAAGACTTACAAAGTTCCCACAACCCTGCGGGTGTTGGCTAATTCCTGTGTGACGCGGAAAGTTCGTGCCAGTCCAAAGTCTGAGATTTTCGGATTCATATCATCGTCCAAGAGAATGTTGCTGGCCTTCAAATCTCTCTGAATAATTCTTAAACAAGAATCTCGATGGAGGTAGAGAAGCCCTCTGGCAATGCCCTGAATTATGCTGAAGCGTTTGGTCCAATCTAGCTCCAGCCTTTTTGCTTGATCTGCCCATTTACCAAACACAAATTCAATGTACGATACATAAAGGTAAGTCCGCAGTACTGCATATACTAAGTGACATTCAATATACTCATCTTTCCCATAACCTGGTTATATATAGCTTAAAGCTATTATCAACGGAGGAAAATGCATATCCTATCTGAATGCAAATTAAGAGCATCAAATGTACAAGAAGAAATGTTGAAGTTACTGGTTGTTATGGCTTTAGAAAACTAAAAAGGTAGCAACTATTGTGATGTATGGGTATCAAACACCTTTGCCGTGAGAGTGATAAGGAAAATTTCAAAAAAGTTGCAAAAAGTTAATGCCAGACCCCCTTATCTCACTTTAGGTATAACATAGATCGTAGAACCAGAAATAGAAATAAAGCTTCAATCTGTTTTACATGCACGTGGTAATAGATCACTTCAATGGGGTGCCATCAGACTAATGCAAAAACAAGAAGAATTCTGACATTCTACTCTTGTACATGAAAGTCATCTACAAAAACAAGAATTCTGTCCTTCATTGCAGGGATCTGGGGCAGCAAAAGTTGAGGATGGATTTGATTTTCAAGTCCATCAAGTCAGCGTGGAAGTAGCAACTGTTTTATTGCGTGAAAGATTAATTAATTATGAAAAACCGTATGATTTTGTGTGCCGATAAAGATTGGAAGAAAGATGATTATGAAGCACAAAGTAAGGTCTGTTTTGGTTTTCTGATCATGTATGAACTTGTTTAAAATATGTACTTTCAGAGCTATTTTATAAGCTCAACCGACCTTTGTACACTTAAATTAGGTGCAAAAGTTCGATCCCAACTGGGGATCCTTATTGCAAAACAATACATTAGAATTTACAAAAACTTCAGGCCTGAAGCAAAAAATTTAAAAAAAAAAAAAAGAAGGAAACTTAGTAAAGTAAAGGAACAATATTTACCGAACAGGAAAGTGTCCAAGCGTTTGTTTTTCATATATTCAAGAATTACTATTTTCTCTTCTCCTTGTATGCAGCAGCCCAACAGCCTTACAAGATTTCTGTGTTGAAGTTTAGATATCAATATAACTTCATTCTTGAACTCCTCCATGCCCTGTCCTGAGTAACTCGAAAGCCTTTTCACAGCTATTTGGTGTCCATCTGCTAAGCTTCCCTACACGAAATTTGAGTTCACAAATTATTCATCAATGTCATCCAGGCCTTAAGCTAATATCGTGTTTTCAGATACCTGTTTAGATGCTTGGAATGACGATTACCTTGTAAACTATGCCAAATCCTGCTTCACCAAGCTTGTTAGCTTCGCTGAAGTTGTTGGTAGCGATCTTTATCCTATTGAAATCGACTATGGGAAGCTCTGATGACCCCTTTGATGATGCAGGATTTTCTTGGATGTTGTCTTGTGAAGTATCAATCAAAGTGCCCTTTCTGTCAGCCAAGAGACCCTTTACTATGCCCATTTTTCTGGTGCTCTTTTTTATGCACCATTTTCTTGTCTCTGAACTTTGTTCCCTGAGATGTCTGTCTGTGATTGTATGCATAAGAACATCAGTGATTATTAGCCTTTTCTGAGATGTAAATACAAGTTTGCTTGAAATTAGCAATGGAGTTGCTAGAATTCTGTGAAAAATGAGGGTAAATGTATCTTTAATACTGATTTGCAGTTAAATGATCAAATACAATAAATAGTCTGAGTCATATTCAGTGTGTTGCTATATCTGCACGCTAAAAGTAGTTGATGAACAAGTTTACCTCTTCTGCTAGCTTTCCATCTGTGAACACAACATATTAACAGACCCACGAGGAAGCCAACCGATATAGATACGAAGCTGATGATGATTGCTGTATGTCTACTTTTTACTCCTGAAAATCACATTAAATAATTTGTTGAAGAACAGAATGCTATATTATGTAGTAAGAGTCCAGATAGATCTAACTTACCTAGCTCTGAATTAGCAAGGCGGAGGTATAGGTCCTCTCCAGAGTTTACGAGTTGCTTCATGTCGACAAGATCAGTTACCCAAACTAGACACCGTATACCATCTGGATATGCATATGCCAGACAAGAGCAGTTACTCAGGCACCACTGACTACAACCCCCTTGGTCAGCCTTATCATATAAATACAGATAATGATCTGGTAATTTCATCTGACTGACCTTCCAGAAGCCATCCGGTTTAGATACATTGAAGCTTAAGTTGCTTCTGTTTCTATTGCACATCAGTTCTGTACGCCTTACACATCCACTTGTCCAATTTCCCTTACTCCATTCCTCATTTGACCTAGGCAAGAACCCTTTCAGGCACTCACAAGTTGGAGTGTGGTTCCCGCTACAAACACTGAAGGGTCCACAAGTTCAGTATGCGGCACATGGATCCCCAGGTTCTGCCAATACAAAGTTTCATTTATTTTGTTTTGCTTCCATGTTCCATACCTCTATCATACCCATCGGCGAAATTACACCAATTGAAAAATAAGAGTTGTCAAAAGTGTCGAAAGTCAGGGATGCAGCTCCCATCTGATTATTTGGAGTCACAAATATTCCATTTGAATACCCCTCAGCGAAGTCTTGTAAACCAGTGAACTTCCATCCGTCCCATGGGCCAGATCTCCAGTATCGTTTTGTACCATTCCATGATACAGCTTGTGCTGGTCTTTCGTCTGAGAGTCCAAAAATAAAGTTTCCAGGTGCTGGATCATTCTCATTTTTCCAGGCTGTCAAGAAGTTTTCCCGTCCAGTTCTACTGCTGAATCCTATCTGCATGCCTGCTAAAATTGTATCAGTAGGATAATTAAAACTTTCCCATAAAATTTGCCCTGAAACATTATCTTTGTTCATTTTTTTTCAGGTTGATTTGCCCTGAAACATTATCAGTAGGCAAAAGCTAGGAAGAGGGAAAGGAATTTTGTTCATTTTTTTTTTCTGGGAAAGATTCTCAATGAAAATTTGTAATAAATTTTTTGGCGCTAAAAGGAATTTTATAAACTTGGGGCCGGCTGCACCGATACTCCTTCCAACCCCTGGACTTGAATACTTGAAGAATAAGCATTCTCTATCTGGACTACAAATACAAGACTGGTAACTATACTTTGCTAAACAGCACCACTTATCAATGAACAATATTGTGCTAAATCCAGTACATATTAACCAAAAAAAAGTTGTGTTAAATCTACTACAGACAAACTAAATAAAGATTCATGTAAATTATGAAACTTTATCAGGTTGATTTACGAGTAGCATACGATACATGCTAAATTTTACTTGCTTCAGACGTCTTGTGTCTCAAGTAGAATTGAAAAATGAACCAAACTACTCAATATTTCGAGTAGACTACTCATCGACCTTCTACCGTTGAAATGCTAACTTTATTTATGGAAACATCGCAGGGGCAAAGCCCTGATTGAAAATGCTCAGATTCTAGCAAGCTTTGAAACGTAAATGTAGGTTGTCTGGGTTGAGGAAGTTCCATTTCACTCTCAGAACTGCTTAGCATCAGAACCACATTGGACATTGTAGGCCGATCTGCAGCATGGTCTTGAACACAAAGAAGTCCAATTTGAATGCATCTCATTACTTCCGCTGGGGTGCAAGAATCCGCAAGTGATTGATCCAGCAATTCTGGAGCTTTACACTGGTTCCACAATTCCCATGCCTGAGCAATGAATCATTTCCATGTTGCAGATTAGAATTCGCTTCAAGTACCCAAATTGTAGCTTGGATTACCACAATATTTTTCTTTTTTAACTTAATTCTTAGACAACACAGATTTTATCTGATCTACCTGAAATTAAATCAACATGAGAATATGAAAAGCTTTATGCACTTACATAACCAAGAAGGTTCAAATATTTTTCATGATACCCAAACCCAGTGTTCTTCTTGCTGCTGACAATCTCTAGCAGCAAAACTCCAAAGCTATAAACATCAGATTTTTCTGAAAAGAGGCCTCCCATGGCATATTCGGGAGACATATAACCCCTGCATCATATTTGAAACATGAAAGTATCAATGGTTTACAAAATTCACCTATAATTAAGCATTTATTTATCCATGCAATAGATGTTAGCTTTATCCTTATATTCTATTCGCTTGGCCAAGGGTCAGGGCAGACATGCTTTAGAAAAGAGCAGTTGATCACTTACCAAGTTCCCACAACTCTGCGAGTGTTAGCTAGTTCTTGGGTGACTTGGAAAGTTCGTGCCAGCCCAAAATCTGAGATTTTGGGGTTCATTCCATCATCCAAGAGAATATTGCTGGCCTTCAAATCTCTGTGAATGATTCTTAAACAAGAATCTCGATGGAGATACAGAACACCTCTGGCAATGCCCTGAATTATGTTGAACCGTTTGGCCCAATCTAGCTCCAGCCTTCTTGTTCGGTCTGCCCAGTATCCACACACACATATTAATGCATAAAAGGAAAAAGTGAGTGCACAACATCCACCATGTGGTGTTCAAATTTCAGTAGCAAGTAGAAGGATATTGTGTATTTTTGCTGTTTCTGACAATTGGTTGCAGTTAAAGCTAGTATTCAATTTTTCTGGATTAATGTATACACAAACAGAAATCAAGCTTCAATTTTTGTAACTCCCAAATGGTGTTAAGTTACCTCAAAGGACATCATCATAATGATCGAAAAAACTGGAGTTCTTCTAGTCATGAAAGAGACCACCTGAACCTAGGAAACCAGTTAAAGAGTTGGCAATGTAGATTATTATTATTTCGAAATGGAAAAAGCTGTTTTCCTGTTAAATTTTAACTTTAAAAATCTGAGACTTGTCTATATTCCAATGTAATCTATCCAATATTCCATACAATTGTGGCAAATGTTTTCATTTCCTCTAGAGGGTAAGCTAACGAAAGGAATTTTGAGGAAATTATCGGGGCAATTGAAAGGGTAAAGAAAACTATAGAATTGTCAGGAGGTGCAAATGTCAAATACATTAATTTTGAAGATGTGTTTGATGTCACAAAACGTGCCAAAGACTAATTCAGAACGGGACCGAGGGCCTTGCAAATTGAGGATGAGTTCAATTTTCCAATGAAGCGGTTGTTCTACAAGATAACTATGCATATACACTAACATCTGATGAGATATAATTATAAACCATAAACCAGATCACTCGGCCGACCTCAAGCTCAATGCCACTAACGCAGTCCTGATCCTCATAGCAAAGAATACACAGGAAGTTACTTACAATTCCCTAGCCTAAACTAATTAAAAGAAATTTTGAGTTAGTAATTCAGTGTAAGTAATAGAAGAATATTTACCAAAGAGGAATTTGTCCAAGCTTTTGTTTTTCATGTATTCAAGAATGACTATCTTTTCTTCACCCTGAATGCAGCATCCCAACAGGCTTACAAGATTTCTGTGCTGAAGTTTAGATATCAACATAACCTCATTCTTGAACTCCTCCATGCCTTGTCCTGAGTGTATCGAAAGCCTTTTCACTGCTATTTGCTGTCCATCTTCTAATTTCCCCTGGAATTATGGTTCACAAATTATTCATCAGTTCTATCCATACCCAAGCTAATATCAATGTGTAGATACTTGTTTACAAGCTTAATTACCATGTAAACTGTGCCGAATCCTCCTTCACCAAGCTTGTTAGCTTCACTGAAGTTGTTGGTAGCTATCTTTACCCTATTGAAATCAATAATTGGAAGCTCAGATGACCCCTTTGCTGATGCAGGGCCTTCCTGGATATCTTCTTGTGAAATATCTATCACAGTGCCCTTTTTCTTGGACAGAAAGAGACCCTTTATTATGCAATTTAGCCTGGAGCCCTTCACTGTGCACCATTTCTCTGGCTTTTGTTCACGGTGATGCGTGTCTGAATAACTGATTGCTGCAAATTTAAAAATAAGGGTAAATTACATTTAACCCTCCTGTAGTTTTGACTGTTACCATATAACCCCTCTAATGTTTGAAAATATCCACTTCACCCCCCTATAGTTTTATGTAAAGTGGAAAGTGTACGGAATGTACAATTTTGTACCAAACGCGCTCCAAAAGCGCGTGTGATAAAATTTTAATATCCATACAACCCCTTTATGATTCATATAAATATCCACTTTACCCTTTGTGATTTTTGCAATCGTCCACGTAATTCCCATATACTTTTATATAAAGTGATAAATTCACTTTACATAAAACTATAAGGGGGTGAAATAGATATTTTCAAACATTAGGGGGTTATGTGGCAACAGTCAAAACCATAGGGGCTTAAATGTAATTTACCCTAAAAATAATTATATAGAAAATGAGCAGTTCTCAACTTTTCTTGAGTTGTAGAATCAGTTTGCTTGAGATTAACAATGGAATAACCAGATACCCAGGAAGGGGAGGGTAAGCGTATCTATAATACTGAATTGCTGTTAATTGATCAAATATAGGTATTCAACTACATTTAGATGAATTTTCAGTCCTACGCAGTTAGTATGTCAACAGACTAGCCCCTAACACGCTGTGAGTAATTGATAAACATGTTTACCTCTTCTATTTGCTTTCCATCTCTTAACACAACAAATCAACAAGCCCAAGATTGAACCAACCGATAAAGATAGGACGCTGATGATGATTGCTGTGTATCGTTTCTTCACACCTGAATATTACATTATACAAATTGTGAAGAACAGGCAACCTTTATAATGTAGAAACAGTCCAGACTAGCCCCAAATTACCTAGCTCTGAATTAGCAAGGCGGAGATATAAATCTTCCCCATCATTTGAGAATTGCTGAATGTCAACAAGATCTGTCACCCAAACCATACACCCTATACCATCTGGATATGCATATGCCAGACAAGAGCAGTTGCTCAGGCACCTTTGGCTACACCCTACTTGGTCATTCTGGTCGTACAAATACAGATAATGATCTGGTAATTTCATCTGACTGAGCTTCCAGAAGCCATCTGGTTTAGATGCTTTGCTACTGTTTCCACCACACATCAGTTCTGTACCCCTCACACATCCACTTGTCCAATTTCCTTTACTCCATTCCTCATTAGACAACCGGAAGAACCCTTTCAGGCACTCACAAGGTGGAGATCGACTCTTGCTACAAGAGCTGAAGGGTCCACAAGTTCCATATATGTCGCATGGATGCTGAGGTGCTGCCCAAGACACGTTCCACTGATTTTGTTGTCCTTCCCAATGCAGTATCTCCAACATACCTGTTGGTAAAATTACCATAACTGGGATGTAGGAATTGTTGAAAGTGTTGAAAATCAGAGATGAGGCTCCCATTTGATTATTTGGAGTCAGGCTTATTCCATTTTGGTACCCCTTATCCTCATCTTCAATTCCAATGAACTTCCATCCATCCCAAGGACCTCCTCTCCAATATGGTTTGGTACCATTCCATGTGAAAGCTTGTGGTGGTTTTTCATCTGAAAGTCCAACGACAAACTTTCCAGGGGCTGGATCCTCATCACTTTCCCAGGCTGTCAAGAAGCTTGTCTGACCAGTTCTACTGTTGAATCCTACCTGCATATTTGCTAAAATTGTATCAGAAGGATAATAAAAGCTTTCCCACAGAGTGGCCCCTGAAACCTTATCTTTAAGGATGAAATCACCGTCATCTCTAAGCACTGCAATTGTGTTATTAGAGTGGAGCGAAGCATTAGTTGACCAGACAGTATTTTGCTTCCCATCTATAAGATTTAGATTCCCGTCGCTGCTGATTACCAACCTTGAAGCCCGGTCACTCGCCAAGAGTGCATTTTCTCTGTTTGCAACCCAAACAATTCTATGACCAGGATCAATCTTGTACCAGATTCCAATATACAGTGCACTGGTGTTACCAGGACTGAAGAAGCCTAATTCAAAGATTTGCCTGGCAGAGATTAGAGTTTGTCCCACTTTGAGTGGTTGGGTTGGAGTTATGGTGTCATTTGATGCACAACATACTCGTAAAATGGAGAGGATGTTATAAAACACAAGCAATAATAAGCCAGCTTTATCCATATACCATATGCTCTCTATTCACTGTACTGTCTTTGATGCTAAAAGAGATTCAAAATTGTGTTCACCAAATGAATTCATAAGATCAATTTCTAGTTTCTTCTTCTTTACTCTGCCTTGGTCTTTTATCTACTACGACATAAACAAATAAAGATCAATGGTCAATGTAATAATAAATAAATGAACCTCTTCAATTCAACAATGCAAAACTGCCAGGTGGCTATTGTATATCATTTTCTAGCCTAATCTTTTTGTTATGTCAGTAACCATCAGGTCAGACAATGCCTGAAAATGTATGCAGAAATCTTTTGTTGACTGTGGCGACTCCTTTTAAATAATGCTTTTATGTGTCAACCGAAATAAACCATGGGAACACGTATCATATGGTTGAATAGAGACCTGTCATATCTTAGTTTATTCTTTCTGATGAGAGGGAGAGAAAACAGGAGGAAGAAAAACAAGCAAAGAAATCAGGGGAAATACATTAATGGACAATTTACGATCAATATACCTGAGTTGACCAGTATTACTTGGTGTATAAGATTACACAAATGATGGTCACTGGGATGTTTCCTATAGCACTGTCAAAGTTGGACTATGGAAAACTACACTTGAATTGCTATTTTCAGCTTGATGAAGTTTTAACTGTAAATAAAACTTCTTTCCTTCTAAAAAGTATAATCAAAAGATCGCTCTTATAATAAGCTTTAATATGACTGAGTTAGTACTTCGGGTGATGTAACACTAATTTCATAAGATCCTGTTACTTTGTCAAACTTCAAGGGTATCAACTATCAATTAATCAATGTTGTAGGTCTTTTGTAGCTCTTGTAAGTCCTAAATGTTGCTTACACGTTTCTACTTCTAACAGCAGTTTAAATAAGAGAAGAGATGATTTTGTAAATGAAATGATCTTCTCTTATCTGATTTAAGCCTGAAGATTTTTGAAATATTTTAAGATACATAATGTAATATTTCAGCCCCCTTGATCTTAAAAGAAAGAATTGTATTGTGGTCTTGACATTAGTCACCACTGGACAAATATCAAAGTCCCTCAGGATCTTTCAAAAGAAATTCCAGCAGACCCCTTTTTTTTTTTCTTTTTTTTTTTTTGTGTTTCAAGTGTCAAATAATTTCTCGCTTGGACATGCAAGCATTGAGGTCTTAATTCAAGTTCAGGCATGGCAACATGATGCTCCTCATTCAGGATGAAACATTTTTATTTTTAGTTTTATTGAACAAAAAGCTCTATAACATTTGATCAAAATATTAAATAACTACTTAATTCTCTAGTTTCTTGTTCTTACAATTCCAAAGGAACAAAAGTTTAATTTGATTATTCTTTAATATCAAACTTCGGACAGCAATCATATCCCAGAGTGTAAATTGGAAGTAAAGAGATAACATTGCAAATTACCTTTATATGTTGGTTTTGATGTTTAGGAAGAGCATTTCTATAGTATACGATTTTATTAGTTTTTCTCTTACATATAAAAATCACATATATCTAAAACCAAGTGTTAAAACTTGAAGTTTTGAAGACTGATAATGGAAATTAAAATAAGACAATTAATAGAAAGGTGTGCATGATTTAGCTATTAAGAGGTTCTTCTTAACACAATAGATAAAATTGTAGTAAGGCAATACATAATTGATATTACTAAAGCAGTTAATAAGAAGTGATCAACTAAATATGATACACGGTAAAAAAAATATATACCTAAAGAGAAGTAAAAGTTCAAATTTTTCACAAGCTTTTGCTAGGCCGAGGGAAACCAATTTTATCAAATTTTTGTTTGGGGTTAAAGGGACGGGAGCCGTCTCATTTCGAAACAAGATGTGACCTAAGTCTCGACAGCCAATCCAATTATTTGAACTCTGTTCTCACTAACCAAAAATGAATATTTTAAATTGGATTTGAATGCTTAAACTCTACTTAAATATTGATTTATATTACTTATTTTTGGATTTGGGATGAAATATCATAGGGGCAAAAGAAAGACTATCAATTAAAATTTGTAAAACTTTTAAGTGGCTAAAAGGAAATTTCAAAATTCCTACTCCCTTCGCCCTGGTAGAAAAATATTGCATCAACTCATCAATGAACAATTTTGTGTAACTACTACAGAAATTGTGCTAAATCTTCTACAGACTAACTATATAAGGATTCATCTAAATTATGAACTGTATTACGTTTACAAATAGCTCATGATACATGTTAAATTTCACTATTGTTCTAGACATTTTGTGTCTCGAGCAGACTATTCATCGGCCTTCAACCGTTGAAATGCTAACTCTATTTATGGAAACATTGCACATGCAAAGCCCTGATTGAAATTGCTGAGATTCCAGCAAGCTTTGAAACGTAAATGTTGGTTGTCTTGGTTGAGGAAGTTCCATTTCACTCTCAGAACTGCCTAGCATCAGAACCACATTTGACATCGTAGGCCGATCGGCAGCATGGTCTTGAACACAAAGAAGTCCAATTTGAATGCATCTCATGACTTCTGCTGGGGTGCAAGAATCCTCCAGTGATGGTTCCAGCAATTCTGGAGCTTTACACTCGTTCCACAATTGCCATGCCTGAGCAATGAATCATTTCCAAGTTGCAGGTTAGTGTTTGATTCGAGTTCCTAAATTGTAGTTTGGCATCCACAGCATTCGTCTCTCAAATCTTAATTCTCAGACAAGACAAACTTCGTCTGATCAACCCCAAATTAAATTAACATGAGAATAAGAAAAGAATTATGCACTTACATAACCAAGAAGATTCAAATATTTTTCATGATACCCAAACCCAGTGCTCTTCTTGCTGCTGACAATCTCTAGAAGCAAAACTCCGAAGCTATAAACATCAGATTTTTCTGAAAAAAGGCCTCCCATGGCATATTCAGGAGACATGTAACCGCTGCATCGTATTTGAAACACGAAAATATCAATGGTTTGCAAATTTAACTCTAGTTAAGCATATAATTTGTCCATGCAATAGATATTAGCTTCATCTTTATATTCTTTTCGGTTGGCCTAGAACCAGGGCAGACATGCCTTATAAAGGACCAGTAGATCACTTACAAAGTTCCCACAACTCTGCGAGTGTTAGCTAGCTCTTGGGTGACTCGGAAAGTTCGTGCAAGCCCAAAGTCTGAGATTTTGGGGTTCATTTCATCATCCAAGAGAATATTGCTGGCTTTCAAATCTCTGTGAATGATTCTCAAAGAAGAATCTCGATGGAGGTATAGAAGCCCTCTGGCAATGCCCTGAATTATGTTGAACCGTTTCGCCCAGTCTAACTCCAACCTTTTTGTTCGGTCTGCCCATTATCCACATAAACAGTTTAATGCATGAGGGAAAAAGGTTAGCCCACAAGATACACCATGGGTGTTCAAATTTCAATAATAAGTAGAAGGATATCGTAAATTTTTTCTGTTTCTGACAATTTGGTTGCAGTTTAAAGCTAGTATTCAGTACTAGATTAATATACATTACACAATCAGAAATCAAGCTTCAATTTTTGTAGTCTCCGCATGGTGTTAGGTTACAACAAAGGACATCATCATACCAATTGGGAGGAGAAAAAAAAAAAAGAATTATTCTAGTCTAGAAAAAGATCGCATGAATCTAGGAAACCAGTTAGAGAGCTGGTAATGTAGATTATTGTTATTTGGACAAGGGAAAAGCTGTTTTCCTGTTAAATTTAACTTCAAAACATCTGAGATTTATCTATTTTCCCATGATTTATTCAGTATTCCATACAATTGAGGCAAATGTTTACATTTCTTCAAGAGGCCAAGATAACAGAGGAAGGAAATTTGAGAATACTATAGGAGCAATTGAAAGGGTAAAGGAAATTTCAGAATTTTCAGGGTGTACAAATGCCTAATACCCTAAAATGTGCTAAGGACTATTCATAACGGGAATGAGGGCCTTACAAGTACAGGGTGGATTCAATTTTCCAATTACGTAGTTGTTCTACAAGCTATTGATGTATATACACTACCATCCGATGAGAGATAATTATGAACCATAAAGCAGATCACTCGGCTGAAATCAAGTTGAATGTAGCTAGCACAGTCCTGGTCGTCATAGCAAACAATACACAGGAAATTACTTAGAACTCACTAGCTTAAACTAATTAAAAGATATTTTGAGTTAGTAATTCAGTGAAGTAATAGAAGACTATTTACCAAAGAGGAATTTGTCCAAGCTTTTGTTTTTCATGTATTCAAGAATGACTATCTTTTCTTCTCCTTGAATGCAGCAACCCAGCAGCCTTACAAGATTTCTGTGCTGAAGTTTAGATATCAACATAACCTCATTCTTGAACTCCTCCATGCCTTGTCCTGAGTGACTCGAAAGCCTTTTCACAGCTATTTGCTGTCCATCTTCTAATTTCCCCTGGAATTCAGGTTCACAAATTATTCATCATTTCTATCCATGCCTAAGCTAATATCAATGCGTAGATACTTGTTTACAAGCTTAATTACCATATAAACTGTGCCGAATCCTCCTTCACCAAGCTTGTTAGCGTCACTGAAGTTGTTGGCAGCTAACTTTACCCTATTGAAATCAATAATTGGAAGCTCAGATGACCCCTTTGCAGATGCAGGAACTTCCTGAATATCTTCTTGTGAAATATCTCTCACAGTGCCCTTTTTCTCGGACACGAAGAGACCCTTTACTATGCGTTTTATCCTGAAGCCCTTCCTTATGCGCCATTTACTCTTTTGTTCAGGGAGATGTGTGTCTGAATGTCTAAGTGCTGCAACTTTAACAATAATTACATAGAAAATCAGCTCTTATTAACTTTTGTGAATTGTAGAATCAGTCTGCTTGAGATTAGCAATGGAATACTCAGATTCAGGGGAGGGGAGGGTAAGTATATCTTCAACACTGAATTGCTGCTAAATGATCAAGTATAGAAATTTAAATATGTTTAGAAGTCTTTTCATTTTCAGTCCCATGCAGTCAGTCTGTAAACAGAATGGCTCCTAACACGCTGTGAGTAATTGATAAACATGTTTACCTCTTCTGTTTGTTTTCCATCTCTTAATACAACATATCAACAAGCCCATGAGTAAACCAACTGATATAGATAGGACGCTCATTATGATTGCTCTGTGTAGCTTTTTTGGTCCTGAAAATTACAATAAACAAATTGTGAAGAAGTAGAACAGCAAGCTTTGTAATGCAGAAATAGTTTAGACTAGACCTAGATTACCTAGCTCTGAATTTGCAAGGCGGAGATACAGATCTTCCCCACCATCTGAGAATTGCTGAACGTCAACAAGATCTGTCACCCAAACCATACACCCTATACCATCTGGATATGCATAAGCCTGACAAGAGCAGTTACTCAGGCACCATTGGCTACACCCCCCTTGGTCATTCTGGTCATACAAATACAGATAATGATCTGGTAATTTCATCTGACTGAGCTTCCAGAAGCCATCCGGTTTAGATGCTTTGAAGGTTAAGTTGCTACTGTTTCCAGCACACATCAATTCAGTACCCCTCATACACCCACTTGTCCAATTTCCCTTACTCCATTCCTCATTGGACTGCGGAAAGAACCCTTTCAGGCACTCACAAATTGGAGATCCGCTCATGCTACAGGCACTGAAGGGTCCACAAGTTCCATATACATCGCATGGATTTTGAGGTGCTGCCCAGAACACGTTCCATTGTTTTTGTTGTCCTTCCAAGCTAAGTAGTTGCAACGTACCTGTTGGTAAGATTACCATAATATAAATGTAGGACTCATTGAAAGTGCTGAAAGTGAAAGATGGAGCTCCGTTGTGGTTATTTGGTATCAGACTCATTCCATTTGCATACCCCTTTGTTGCATCTGGAATTCCAATGAACTGCCATCCGTTCCATGGCCCTCCTCTCCAGTATGGTTTGGTACCATTACATGTGAAAGGTTGTGGTGGTTTTTCATCTGAAAGTGTACTAAAAAACTTCCCAAATGCTGGATCATCCTCATTTTCCCAGGCTGTTGAGAAATTTTTCGCTCCAGCCATGTTTGGTAAAACTGTACCAGAAGGGTAATAAAAGCTTTCCCAAAGACTTGCCCCTGAAAAATTATCTCTAAGAATGAAATCACCGTCATCTGTAAGCACTGCAATTGTGTTATTATAGTGGATCGAAGCATTAGTTGACCAGACAGTATTTTGCTTCCCATCTATAAGATTTAGATTCCCGTCGCTGCTGATTACCAACCTTGAAGCCCGGTCACTCGCCAAGAGTGCATTTTCTCTGTTTGCAACCCAAACAATTCTATGACCAGGATCAATCTTGTACCAGATTCCAATATACAGTGCACTGTTGTTACCAGGACTGAAGAAGCCTAATTCAAAGATTTGCCTGGCAGAGATCAGAGTTTGTCCCACTTTGAGTGGTTGGGTTGGATTTATGGTGTCATTTGATGCACAACATACTCGTAAAATGGAGAGGATGTTATAAAACACAAGCAATAATAAGCCAGCTTTATCCATATGCCATATGCTCTCTATTCACTGTACTGTCTTTGATGCTAAAAGAGATTCAAAAAATGTGTCCTCCAAATGAATTCTTAAGATCACTTTCTAGTTTCTTCTTCTTTATTCTGTCTTGGTCTTCTATCTGCTACGACATAAACAAATAAAGATCAATGGTCAATGTAATGATAAATAAATGAACCTCTTCAATTCAACTATGCAAAACTGCCAGGTGGCTTGATTGGATATCATTTTCTAGCCTAATCTTCTTGGCATGTCAATAATCATCAGGCCAGACCATCCTTTCCCGGAAAATGTACGCAGAAATCTCTTATTACCTGTGGCGACTCCTTTTAAATAATGCTTTTATGTGTCAACCGAAATAAACCATTGGAACACGTATCAAATGGTTGCATAGAGACCTGTCGTATCTTAGGGTCCGTTTGGATTCGCTGTTTTTGGACATGTTTTTGAAAAACTGTATTTCACATTCCAAATGTTGCAATAATACACCAACAAAAAACAATCTCAAAAACACCAATTCAAACAAATATTTCAAAAACAACTTATATATACAAAAAAAAAAAAAATTATCCTTCTTCTTTCACTCCAACCCCACCACCACCGCCACCACTCACCCCCACCACCACCTCCTCCCCCAGTTTCTCCCTCCCCCCTTCACCTTCCCTCTCCCTTCTCCCCCGCCTTCTCTCTTTCTCCCCCTCCCTCCCCTCCCCTCCCCTCCCCGCAGCCCCCTTCCCCTTCCCATCCCATCAAATTAAAAATTTATTTGGGGTATTTTTTAGGACATTTTTAAAATTAAAAATTTATTTGAGATAATTTTTTGAGACATTTTTAAAAACAAAAATTTATTTAGGGTAATTTTTAGGTATTTTTAAATTAAAAAATTTAATTGGGATATTTTTGGGGGTATTTTTAAAATTACAAATTTATTTGGGGTAATTTTTTGGGGCATTTGTAAAATTAAAAATTTATTTGGGGTAATTTTTGTGGTATTTTTAAACTTAAAAATTTATTTGGGGTATTTTTGGGGAATTTTTAAAATTAAAAAATTTATTTGGGGTAATTTTTTGGGGCATTTTAAAAAAAATTTATTTGGGGTAATTTTTTGGGGTATTTTTAAAATTAAAAATTTATTTGGAGTAATTTTTGGGGTTTTTTAAAAATTACTTAACTTATTTGTGGTATTTTTGAAATAATTTATTTGAGGTATTTTTTTAAAAAAATTAACCCACCACCACCCACCAAATAAATTTTAATTTTAAAAATACCCCAAAAATTACCCCATATAAATTTTTAATTTAAAAATACCCCAAAAAATATCCCAAATAAATTTTTAATTTTAAAAATATCCCAAAAATTACCCCAAATAAAATTTTTAATTTTAAAAATGCTCCAAATAAATTTTTAATTTTAGAATGCCCAAAAATTATCCAAATAAATTTTTAATTTTAAAAAGGGATAATTTCAGAAACCTTCCCTAAGATTTCATGAAATATCACTTAGCTCCCCTGACGTTTTCAAAATCTCTCTTACCACCTCTGAAGTAATTGTGGGCACACATATTACTATCAGAAGGGATCAATTGCCAATAATACCCTTATTTCTTCTAGCAATTATTTATCTTTGAAAGACAAAAAAAACAATTTGACAAATCTCATAAGCATGTAATAGCAAAATACTCGGAAAATAATTGGCACCACTCTTCTTCTTCTATACCAACAAAGGCATGAAATTATCTGACAAGACGTTCAAAGGCGTACAAGTTCTTGTCATAATAAATACTCATAATAATGAGACTTTTATTTATATGTTGTAATCATCATTTTTTCTCTTCTTTATTTCTTTTTTTTTTTGTGAATAATACGAGAATTTGGAGTAGATGAGGGGAAAATTGCAACTTCACTAAGATGATTCCCTAAGCTTTGGAGTGAAGGTGTGATTTTCAAAATAAACTGCATAACAAGTTATGAGCTCATATTTTAAATGATCAATAAGTAATAGGAGATGATGTAGGGTTCATAATCAAAATAGTTACATAAAAGCAAGAGAGTGGTATAATTTTTATTGCTTGATTGTAAGATATTCTTCCTTATCAAGCTATACAAATGGGTAGTTGATGCCAAGTACTTATATGCATTCCTCCCATATGTGACCTACTTTGAGGTGGTGTTTTTTATTTATTTGGAAATTTCAAATTAGGTAATGTCACTTTGTCGATTGCTGTTATTGACATTATTAGAAACTCCATGACTTGTTAATATTATATTTCTACTTTGTTATTTTTTTTAGATAGTCTAAGGGTATTGTTAAGTCCTCAATGATGCATATTATTTATGGATATTTCTCCTTAATTATGGCCTAAATATTGTGTTAACTGTTTGATTCTACTCATATTTGATTCTTGGCATTTATTTAAGTCATTGGACTAATTTGGAGGTTAAAAGTGCAAATTTGGTGAAAATTCCAGAAGACTATCAAGGATAAGGCGCAGGCATGCTGCATTTGGCTGTGAAGAAGACTTTGTGGAGAAATCCTATGCCTGATATTTGTTATCTTTGGATTGAAGATTTTATTTTACTTCTAGGAATTGGTCAAAGACCCTTTTTATTTAGGAAAGCTGTCATTGGGTTCCTTATTTATTTTGTTATTATTATTTAGCAAGTAGACTCCAATCAGAACTAGAACTCTTGGGCCCTCATTAGGTAAGTAAGCTTAGGGAAGCTTTCGTTTGTTATATTCATAGGTTATCATTGACGGCTACACAAGAGGATTGGGGAGGCTACCAAACTTTGGTTTAGTTCGTAGGTTTCTTTAGGCTTTATTAGTTGTTCGAATTGGGGAGGCATCGTTTTTGTCTCTTCTTGGCTGCACGTTTTGTTTGGTCAAGGAACAAAAAGTGCCATTCCTTCTTGTGTCTCTCGTTTTCGTCAATCTTAATTGAAATTCCACAAATATCTCTTGGTTGCAATTCTCCATGAGGAGCGGCTAAATTTCTCGTCTACTCAAAGGGCAACTCGAAGGCGTGATCCATAACATTTGTGAGATCGAATCGATTCTTTGTCCTTTCTTTTAATTTGGTTACTATTCGTATGTTTCCTGAATTAATTGTTTATGGTTATTTTGTTAATTGAATGTCAACGACCGGATATTTTATTTAACCTAATAAACTACTGTCAAATTAACTGAATTGAATCCGTAATTGTTCATTTGGTTAATAACTAGTGGCGACCACCATAATTGGTTTTATGTTGGGGAAACGTAAGATCTAGCTTAAATGAACCCTCTTAGCGTGTTCATTGGTTAAGGTTGGGTTTTTCTAGCTTTTAATGCAACTGGGTAATTAAATTCCTATGGTTGTACCTAGAGTTGTTATCTGGTTAGGGAAGCATTTAACGGTCGTACCTTGGCTGTCGAAAAAGTAAGGAAAAGTTGGTTGTCAGAGCTTGTTGATAGCTATAACTAACCTAGTAACAAATGAATGAAATATCTTTGCATCAATGATCATTTGATTGATTGGACTGTGCCTGAGAAGTTGTTCCTTTGGGTAGAATTTTATTACTTGTTATTTCTATTTAATTACTCTCTGCTTATTCTTTGGTGATCAATTTATTTTTATTTTTCATTTTCTAATTTTATTTATCTTATTTCTAGTTCTATCCCATCTAAACCTCCCATGTTCCTGTGACCTAGAAAGGAACAAATTTCTTACCGTTCCCTGAGGAGACGACCCTGTGTAGGTCCCGAAATACAACCCAAGAAATCAACTAAAATTGTTCAAGCAAACAAGTACTCAAACAACCACAATAATAATAAATGTAAACAATCTTAAACCACAAAGAATAAAGTAACAAAAAGGTAAAAGGAATTCAAACCAATCAAACTCCCAAACTTCTTCCAAACTTGGAGTTGAATTCACCAAATAACTTCTTCAATTGATGGTGACACTAACCAACTTGTACAAGTGAAGGATCACTCCTTCCTCACCCCAAACACCCTTTGGTTGAGCAAAGGAGTTTTACTACTCTCCAAGTAAACCCTCAACTAGTTACAATTGAAAGCTCACCAACCAACTAAGAACTATTTTACAAGTGAGGCAACCTTCACCAAGGTTTTACCACTCCAAGTGATAGGCTCACCTTCACTAAGGTTTTATGCCTCCTATAGAGTAACCTTCACTTGAGCAACCTCACAAACCCAACTTTCCCCACACCTATACAACAAACAAAGAAGATTTCTACCCAAATATTCACTTGTAAGCTTGTATTGCATGTAGGCAAAAGTCTTCTCTCTTATTGAACTAGTGAGTATTTATAGAGTGTGAGAAATGACATGAAAAAGCTCTTCAACGGTCAGAAAAATAGCTGTTAGAAAACTAGTCGTTGGAGCTGTCGGACGTCCGAACCCACCGTCCGACAGAACCAGTCAACCTGTCGGACGTCCGAACCCCTGTTCTGCGTCCGAAGCCACCGTTCGACAGTTTGTTGAATTCCTGAGTTGTAAACTGTCGGACGTCCGAACCAAGGACTCCACCGTCCGACAGAACTAGTAGTTCATGTGTCCATCTTCTCAACCTGTTGGACGTCTGAAACTTGAGTGACCGTCCGAAAGCATCGTCTGAAACTTGTCGTAAACTGTGGGACGTCCGAACCTTTGTTCACCGTCCGATCCTTGCGTCCGACAAGTGAAAACCTTCTCAATTCTTCTTGAATTGATTCCTTTCCTTCGTCAATGAGTTAAGGACCTATCTTAATATAATTCTCACATAAAAACATTAGTCCAATCATCATTTTGTTTTGTTATCATCAAAACCTAGGAACAAGGCCAACACCCTGCTTGCCACTACTACAAATTAATATTTTCTCAAAGATAATTCTGGTATATCGGGTTTAGCATACTCCTTGGAATCAAGGTGAAGCCAGTAACCCATTGCACATCCGGAGTCCCTGCTCCAGTACTCAGAATTATTCTGTAATTAATTGTGGTGGTAATTAGGATTTTAATATTTATTATTGTACAGGTTCGGCACCTGTCAGGTATTAAGGGAACTAAAATTTTCTCTCTCCTTCAACATGTGTTTTTTAATATTACTTTTTCTAAGAGGGGGTGACATTGTTAACAAAATGTCAATTTTAAGGATGGTAAGAGAGATTTTAAGAACATCAAGGGAGCTAAGTGATATTTCACGAAACCTCAGGGGAAGTTTCTGAAATTATCCCTTCTAAAAATACCCCCAAAAATTTTTTCAAAAACACTTTCAAAAACATCTCGAAAACAGCTAGAGTAATTGTTTTTCACATCCCAAATGTAACAGTAGTGTTTTTGAAAAATAACTCCAAAAACAACTAATCCAAACGGAGCCTAGTTTATTCTTTCTGATGAGAGGGAGAGAAAATAGAAAAAACAAAAGCAAAGAAATTAGGGGGAAATACGTTAACGGACAATTTACAAGCAATATACCTGACTTAACCAATATTACTTGGTGTATTACGATTCACAAATGACAGTCACTGGGATGTTGCCTGTAGCACTATCAAAGATGGACTTGGAAAATTACACTTGAAACGCTATATTCAGCTTGATGAAGTTTAACTGTAAATAAAACTTGTTTCCTCCTGAAAATTATGATCAAAAGAACATTCTTATAATATGCATTTATATGACTAAGATAGTTCTTCAGGTAGTAACACTAATTTCATAAGACCCTGCTACTTTGTCAAACTTCTAGGGTATCGACTATCAAATAATTAATGTCGTAGGCCTTTTGTAGCTCTCGTCATTCCTAAATGGTGCTTACACATTTCTACTTTTGACAGCTGTTTAAGTAAAAGAGATCAATGTAAGTGTTATTTGCGAATTGCTGCCTTGGAGGGATGATTTCGGTTTTGCAACCACTCCAAATGAAATGATATTCTCACGGTCTAATATTTGTATTCCCTTCAGCAGTCCTATTCTCTTATCTGAATAAAGCCTGCAGATTTTTGAAGGACTTTAAGATACACAATGTAAGACTACTCCCCCCTTGATCTAAAAAGAAAGAATATTATTGTGGTCTTGACACTATTCATCACTTGACTAATATCAAAATCTCAGAGGATCTTCCTAAAGAATTGAGGTCTTCCTTGGACATGCAAGCATTGAGGTCTTCATTCAAGTTCCGGAATGGCAACATGATGCTCCTCATTCAGGATCAATGCACAAACTCGCTCAAAATGAAGCAGCCAACTGAAATCAGAAGGCTGTTTACAGAAGCAACAGTATTAAGCACTCTCATTCTTGCACCAGTATCAAGCGCTATCATTCTTGCTGATGGAAAGATACAGAAATGAAGTCTGTTTAGAACTTGGAATAAGGACTTATTGCATGAACATTCTCTAGGATTCTATCTAAAGTACAAGACTAGTAGTAAAAATATTACACTTTGCTAAACAGCACCAATCACCAATGAAACATATTGTGCTGAACCTACTACAGATTAACTAGATAAGGATCATTCCCGAACTCCGCACCTTAATTACATTAATATGTATCTGAAACGAGCTATATTATCTTGTTCCACTTCTGTTTTGTCAGGTGTAAACCATTCATCGACCTTCAATCATTGAAATGCTGACACCGTTGCCTAAGCAAACCCCTGATTGGAAATGATCATATTCAAGCAAGCTTTGAAATGAACGTAAATGTAGGTTGTCTTGGTTGTGGAAGTTCCATTTCACTCTCTGAACTGCTTAGCATGAGAACCACATTGGACATTGTACGCAGGCCAATCTGCAGCATGGTCTTGAACACAAAGAAGCCCAATTTGAATGCATCTCATTACTTACTGATGGAGTGCAAGAATCAATCAGTGCTTGATCCAGCAATTCTGGAGCTTTACCTTCATTCCAGAATAGCCATGTCTGAAAAATGAATTGTTTGCAAGTTGCCATTAAGAATTAAATCCAAGTAATGAGATTGTAGCTTGGTTTCTCACATCATTCGTCCTGTCATCTTAATTCTTAGACAAGGCAAATTGTTGTATAATCTGAGATGTCCCACATCAGTGCAAAGAAGAGAAATAGAAGAATATATATTGTCCCACCTGCGCGATTATTAATTTTTTGGGTTAAGCATTTTGGACTAATAATTTGAGGCCTATAAATTATTGGGCCAGTCTGACAGGCTAGGACGTTACATAATCCACCTAAGAGTAACTGTGACTATGGAGTGCGTTATATAACCAAGAATATTCGAATACCTTTCATGATATCTAAGCCCCGTGTTCTTTTTGCCGCTCACAATCTCGAATAACAAAACTCTAAAGCTATAAACATCTCAGTGTCTGTTTGGATTGGGTTGTTTTTACCTTGTTTTTGAAAAACTGTTTTTCACACTCCAAATGCTACGGTGAAAACAACCACAAAAACAATACATTTGTTTTTGAAATATTATTTTTTTTCTTTTTCCTTTTTTCTTTTTCTTTTCTTTTTTTCTTTTTCCTTTTTCTTCTTTTCTGATTTTTTTTTTTCCTTCCTTCCTTCTCTTCTTCTTCTTCTCCCTCTCCTCTCCCTCCCCTCCCCACCACATCTGGCCAGGCAGGCCCCTCCCCCACCCCTGTTTACTCCCAGATCTGGTGTGACCCAACCATCTGGAGGGTGTGGGGAGGGAAGGGAGAGGGGAGGGGTGGCTGAGTGGAGGAGGGTGGAGGGGGAGGGAGGGGAGGGAGGAGAGGAGGAAGAGAGGAAGGAAGAAGGGATGGAAAAAGGAAAAGAAATGAAATGAAGAAAAAGGAAGGAAAAGAAAAAGAAAATTAAAAAAACCATCCAAATCAAGCATGTGTTTTTCGCTACAGAATGCTACAAGGTCTGATTTGAAAACAACCCCAAAAACAACTAATCCAAACGAATCCTAGAGTTTTCTGAAAAAGGCCTCCCATGGCATATTCCAGAGACATATAGCTCCTGCATTAGACCTGTCAACGGGTCGGGGTCGGACCGGAATATAATATTCCAGACCCGGACTCGTTTATATCTCTTTGTTCCGGATCCGGCTCGTAGATCCGACTGGTCCAATAGTAACGCATCCAAATTTGGGTCCGATTGGGTCCAGATCCGGGTCAAGTCTACCCGGCAAAAAATATAATTATGTATATATTTTTTATAATTGTAAAAGTATTAATATATATAAATATTTTATACTTGTGAGAGTATTAATATGTATATATATATTTTAATAATATGTATTACATATTTTAATAAATGTAAGAATAATAATATTATAAAATTTGAAAATATTAAGATGTATATATATTTTATATTTATTAATTTATTTAAACGAATCCAGGTCGGAATTCCAAATTCTATACCCGACCCGTTTTTTATTAGAAAAAACGGATCCGATTCCGGGTTCGGGTAAATAGAACCATGCCTAGTTCCGAATTTGAAAAAATCTAGCCGGACCGGGTCGGGTCCGAGTCTAGACTCGACCCATTGATAGGCCTACCCTGCATTATATTTGAAACATGAAGTATCAATAGTTTACACACAGTGGCGAAGTTAGGAACTTGAGTAAATAGGGCCAAAGGATAGAAGAGTGAAGGAAAAAACTATGTCGATAATACACAAAAATCAAAATTATATGCAAAATGTTATTCTCACTTACGCATTTGACAACAAAAAACACGAAAGGAAGTGATACCAAAATACTGATTATGTGAACACTTTAGTTTAAAGATTTTATTCGTAATATTGTAATATGATTTTGAATTGTAAAGTACAAGATAAAATACTTTACTTTAAGGATAGTGATTTTGTCACAGTTCAAGAGTTGTCAATTCTCCCAATTTTTGTGTTGTGATTCTGATCCTCATTTGTACTACATACTTCAACACTTGATGCATAAGCATTCTCTATGATTCTATCCGGACAATAACACTAGTTTGGAAAGAAAGGAAAAAAAGGAAAAGAAAAAAACCGATACTCTGCTATGGACCACCATTCTTGAGTGGACTGTATTATGCTAAAATCTAGTAGAAATTCACTACATAAAAGTAAATCGGAACTCTGAACTTTAATTACGTTTATTAACACAATGGTTTTAATATGAGCAATATTCAGTTGTCCTATTCGCACTTGTTCTTGAATAGACAACTCATCGACCTTCAACCATTGAGATAGTAACTTCGTTTATGGAACCATTGACTGCTGAAGCTCGTGATTGGACATGATAATATTCTTGCAAGCTCTGAAACGTAAACTTTGGTTGTCTTGGTTGAGGAAGTTCCATTTCACTCTCAGAACGGCTTAGCATGAGAACCACATTCGACATTGTCGGCCGATCTGCAGGATGGTCTTGAGCACAAAGAAGTCCAGTTTGAATACATCTCATTACTTCCGATGGGGTGCATGAATCAGCCAGTGCTTGATCCAGCAATTCTGGAGCTTTACCGTCATTCCACAATTGCCAGGCCTGAAGAATGAATTGTTTCCAAGTTGCTATTTAGAGCCCAATTCAAGTATCCAAATAATAGTTTGCCTCTCCACTGTATTGGTCTTATTATCTTGATTCCTAGACAAGAAAATTTTTATCTGATCTACCTGAAAATAAACATGAGAAATAAAATATGCGTTATGCACTCACGTAACCAAGAAGGTTCAAGTATTTTTCATGAAATCCAAGCCCCGTGTTCTTTTTGCTGCTGACAATCTCTAGTAACAAAACTCCAAAGCTATAAACATCTGATTTTTCTGAAAAGTGGCCTCCCATGGCATATTCGGGAGACATGTAGCCCCTGCATTGGATTTCAAACATGAAGTGCAATAGAAATCAGTTTTACCTTTATAACCAAGAATCAGGATAGACATTCTCTTGGTGCTACAGGAAGATCTTGTCGTGCTATGCCTATAACAAAGGTTAATTACAGTTTACACCCCAAACTTCTGATAAAGCAACACTTTGCCCACCAAAAACCAGTCAGCCATTAGACTTGACATGTCCATCCAAGATTTCATTAGATTATAAAGGAGGGATATTCGTTAAAATTTCCTAAAAATAAAGTTGAAATTCCTACCCACTTCCAGGATGAAAAACTGGAAGTATGTGAAGTTTAGGGAGGGGGAAGTGTTTACATTTGCCTGGCGTAGACAAAAAGCACCAAAAGAGCAGGGCAATTACAGCTATGAAGATGATTTTACTTTGAGTAAAAGAAGACTTACATAGTTCCCACAACTCTGCGGGTATTAGTTAGTTCTTGTGTAACTAGGAAAGGTCTTGCCAGCCCAAAGTCTGAGATTTTGGGGTTCATGTCATCGTCCAAGAGAATGTTGCCGGCCTTCAAATCTCTGTGAATGATTCTCAAACAAGAATCTCTATGGAGGTATAGAAGCCCTCTGGCAATGCCCTGAATTATGTTGAATCGTTTCGGCCAATCTAGCTCCAACCTTCTTGTCCGGTCTGCCCATTATGCACGCAGACATTTTCATGCATCAGTACTTATATTGCCCAATGATAACAACAACAATAATAGTAGAATACACGGGTGAAAAATCAAGCTTCGATGGGGCAATGATATTGGTAGAGGCAGAACCTCAAGGCAAGGGTGTGGGATTGGAGAATCATGATTAGTAATGTAAAATCTCATTAAAGTTTTAACTTCAAACTCCCTAAGATGTTTCTCCATTAATATGGTGATCTTTTTCACTTCTGAACACGTTAGTGGAAAAAGATCTATTTCTCTAAAGGGCATTCTAGTGGAAGAAGGAAATTTTAGGAATGGGTAAAAAACAGAAAAGTCCGTGTGGTTAAACTAATATAAAGAAAAACCCCCTATAGTTCAAATCGTACATTTTAGTACCTTATGGTTTGAAATAATGTGAAAATTGATGAAAATCTTAAAACTAATGCATTTCAATTGGAAAAGGGTTAAAAACAAAAAAGCCCCCTGTTGTTAGGCTAATATATAGAAAAGCCCCCATGGTTTCAAATCGTATATTTCGGTACCTCGTGTTTTGAACTAGAGTGAAAATTGACGGAAACCGTTAAAGGTAACGGTTTTAAGTAAAATGACAGATTTACCCTTATAAATATATATAAGAAATATATATAAGAAACTAATGACATATATAAGAAATATTATATATTATGATATGATAACCACGTGCAAAGCACGTGACCCATTACTAGTACGAAGAAACTGATGACATAATTACTTGGCTAGCCTATAATTCTGACTCTTCAAAGTTGAGATTGTGCATTTTGCCCACCATCATTATAAGGTGGCTCCACCCATTCAGGAAGTGCTTGAGGTTACTTCACTTTCTTCGTTTTGTGATTGTCTACACCTAAACTTGTTTAATATTCATACAATCAAAGCTATTTTACACGATCGAGACTCGACTGACCATTGCAATTGCTAGCCTAAAGTTAAAAATGCCAAAAGAAACTTTAAGTTGATAATATTTTAGTGAGGTAATAGAAGAATATTTACCGAAGAGGAATGTGTCCAAGCTTTTATTTTTCATGTATTCAAGAACTACTATCTTTTCTTCTCCTTGAATGCAGTAACCAAACAGCCTTACAAGGTTCCTGTGCTGCAGTTTAGATATCACTATGACCTCATTCTTGAACTCCTCCATGCCTTGCCCTGAGTGGCTTGAAAGCCTTTTTACAGCTATTTGCTGACCATCATCTAGTTTCCCCTACATGGAATTCAGGTTCACAAATTATTGATTGGATTTACTCATGCCTTGGACTAATTTTAAATGTCCATATACTTGGTCAGATGCTTGGAATGGTAATTACCCTGTAGACTGCGCCAAATCCTCCTTCACCTAACTTGTTAGCTTCACTGAAGTTGTTGGTAGAAATCTTTATCACATTAATATCGATCATCAAAAGCTCCGAGGACCTCCCGGCTGAGGCAGATCCTCCCTGGATTTCCTCTTTTGAAATATCTCTCAAAGTACCCTTTTTCTGAGACAGAAGGTGACCATCCACCCTGCCATTTTTTCTGAATCCCTTTAACATGCTCCAATGTCTTATCTTAGAATTTTGTTCCTTGAGATGTGTGTTTGTATGCTTAACTGCTGAAAATTTAATGATAATTGCATAAAAGATCAGCAACAATTAACTTTTCCTGAGTTTTAGACATCAGTTTACTTGAGATCCACAACGCAATATTTAGATTTCTGGGAAAGGGGAGGGTAGGTCTATCTTTGATACTGATTTGCAGGTCAATGATCAGGTATGTTAGTTTGCACTGCTATGCTTTCAGTATGTTACCAGAATAGTTCGGAACATGCGGAGATTAATTGATAATACATGTTTACCTCTTTTGTTTGCTTTCCATCTCCGAACACAACATATTAACACGACCAAGAGGAAACCGACTGATATAGCTACGCAGCTGATGATGATGGCGGTATGTCTTCTTTTTACTCCTGAAAATTAGATAAAGCAAATTGTGAAGAATGGGAAAGCGCTGTTATGTAGTAACAGTCCAGAGTAGACCTCAGTTACCTAGCTCTGAATTAGCAACCCGAAGATAGAGATCCTCTCCACCAGACAAGAATTGCCGAATGTCCACCAGATCTGTCACCCAGACCATACACCCGATTCCATCTGGATATGCATATGCCACACAGGAGCAGTTCCTCAGGCACCATTGGCTACACCCTTGGACATCTTCATTAAACAAAAACAGATGATGATCTGGTAATTTCATCTGACTGAGCTTCCAGAAGCCATCCGGTTTAGATGCTTTGGATGTTAAGTTGCTACTGTTCGTAGTGCATGTCAACTCTGTACGCCGCAAACATCCACTGGTCCAATTTCCCTTACTCCATTCCTCATTAGACAATGGAAAGAACCCTTTTAGGCACTCACAAGTCGGAGATCCAGTGCTGCTACAAGCACTGAAGGGTCCACAAGTTCCATATACATCGCATGGATTTTGAATTGATGTCCAATGCACTTTCCATGGTTCGTTTTGTCCCTCCTTACGCATTACCTCCATCACACCTCTTGGTGAAATTACCAAATTTGAAATATATGACTTGTAGAGAAGGTTGAAAGTCAGAGATGCTGCTCCCGTCAAATTGTTTTGAGTCAGACTTACTCCATATCCATACCCCGAATCCTTAATTTGGGCACCGATGAACTTCCATCCATTCCATGGACCTGATCTCCAGTATGGTTTTGTACCATTCCATGTGAAAAGCTGTGCTGGTTTGTCATCTGAAAGTCCAAGAAAAAACTTTCCAGGTGCTGGATCATTCTCACTTTTCCAGGCTGTCAAAAACAATTTCTGTCCAGTTCTGCTGCTAAATCCTAGTGGCATGTTTGCTACAAGTGTATCAGAGGGATCAGAAAAGCTTTCCCATAGTGTCACCCCTGAAAGTTTATCTTTAAGGATGAAGTCCCCATCATCTTGTAGCACGGCAATTGAGCTATTTGATTGGACAGAGGCATTTGTTGACCAGATACTGGTTTGCTTTCCATCTTCAACCTTTAGATTCCCGTCACTGCTGATTATCAGCCTTGAAGCCAAGTCACTTGCTAAGAGTGCTTTTCCTCTGTTCCCAACCCAAACAACCCTACGATCAGGACCAACCTTGTACCAGATCCCAACATATAATCCACTTGAATTATCTGGACTGAAGAATCCTAGTTCAAAGACTTGCCCAGCAGACATTAGAGTCTGTCCTACCTTGAGTTGTTGGGATGGAGTTATGGTGTCATTTGATGCACAACATACTGGTAAAATGGAGAGGATGTTATAAAACACAAGCAATAATAAGCCAGCTTTATCCATAGTCTATATGCTCTCTATTCACTGTACTGTCTTTGATGCTGAAAGAGATTCAAAATTGTGTTCACCAAATGAATTCTTAAGATCAATTTCTAGTTTCTTCTTCTTTACTCTGCCTTGGTCTTTTATCTACTACAACATAAAGAAATAAATATCAATGGTCAATGCAATAATAAATAAATGAACCTCTTCAATTCAACAACGCAAAACTGCTAGGTGGATTGATTGGATATCATTTTCTAGCCTAATCTTTTTTTTATGTCAATAACCATCAGGTCAGACAATGCCTGAAAATGTATGCAGAAACCTTTTATTGACTGTGGCGCCTCCTTTTAAATACTGCTTTTATGTGTCAACCGAAATAAACCATTGGAACACGTATCAAATGGTTGAATAGAGACCTGTCATATCTTAATTTATTCTTTCTGATGAGAGGGAGAGAAAACAGAAGAAACAAAAACAAATAAATTAAGGGGAAATACGTTAACGGACAATTTACAAGCAATATACCTGACTTAACCAATATTGCCTGCTGACAGGTGCCAAACCTGTGTAATAATAAATGTTTAAAATCCTAATTACAACCTCAATTAATTTTAGAGCAATTTTGAGTACTGGAGCAGGGATTCCGGATGTGCAATGGATTACTTGCTTCACCCTGATTCCAAGGAGTATGCTGAACCCGATATACCAGAATTATTTCTAAGAAAATATTAACTTGTAGTAGCGGTAAGCAAGGTCGTCTCCTCAGGGAACAGTACGAAATTGTTTCTTTTTAAATCACAGGAAATTGGGGGGGGGTTTGGATGGGATAGAACTAGAGATAAAATAAATAAAATAAGGAAATGAAAAATGAAAATACCAACTAAATAAATCACCAGAGAACGAATAAAGAATAATTTAACAAAAATGCAAGTAATGAAATTCTACCCAAAGGAACAACTTCTCAGGCACAGTCCAATCAAGTGATCATCGATGCAAAAATATTTCATTCAACTGTCACTAGGTTAGTTATAGTTGCCAACAAACTCTGACAACCAGTTTTTCCTTACTTTTTCGACAGCCAAGGTACGATCGTTGACTGCTTCTCTAACCAGATAACAACCCTAGGTACGACCATAGGAATTTAATTATCCAATTGTATTAAAAGCTAGAAAAACCCAACCCTAACCAACAAACACGCTAAAAGGGTTCATTTAAGCTAGATCATACGTTTCCCCAACATAAAACCAATTATGGTGGTTGCCACTAATTATTAACCAAATGAACGATTACGTATTCAATTAGTTAATTTGACAGTAGGCTATTAGGTTAATTTAAATACCCGGCCGTTGATACTCAATTAACAAAATAACCCTCAATCAATTAATCCAGAAAACGTACAAATAGTAACAAATTAAAAGAAAGGTTAGAGATTCGATTAGATCTCACAAATGTTTGGGACCGCGCCTTTGAGTTGCCCTTTGAGTAGACAAGAGATTTAGCCTCTCCTCATGGAAAATTGCGTCCCAGAGTTTCTTGGGAAATTTCCAACCATAAGAAACGAAAAAGGAAGATAAAAATAACGAAACGAATTGTTAAACTTCCACGTTAGATGAGCAAGACAATCCAGCCACCAAACGATCAAGGAAACGAGTCACAATCCAATAAAATAACTAAACTAATCTAAAGGAAGGAAAACGAGAGAAAGCCTAGAAAAACTATGATGCTGTTGTTTCTTCTCAATGCGTGGCGTCTCCTCCTTTTTTTCTCCTTGGCGGCTTGAATGGTAACAAATTAATAGAAAACCCAAGCTTCCCTATTCACTTAGGAAACCTAGTCCTAGTTCGAATCTATTTTCCTAAAAAGCAATGATAAAGTAAATAAGGATACCAAATACTCAAAATCCCTAATTAACAAGGGTCTTCAACCAAATACTGAAAATAAATAAAATCTTCTACCAATGGTAGGAATTGTCAGGCGTAGGATTTTTTCCACAGGAATTCTTCTTCACAGCCCAATGTAGCGCGCCTACGCCCTATCCTTGAAGGTCTTCTGGAATTTTCACCAAAAATAGAGCTTTTAATCTTCAATTAATTCCAAGAACCTAAAATCAATACCGAAACCAAATATGAGTAGAATAAGGCAATTAAAACCATATCTAGGCCATAATTGAGGGAAAATGTCCACAAATAAAGCATGTAATTTAAGACTTAACACCTGCTGTATTACGATTTGCAAATGACAGTCACTAGGATGTTTCCTATAGCACTATCAAAGTTGGACTTGGAAAATTACACTTGAAATGCTATATTCAGCTTGATGAAGTCTAACTGTAAATAAAACTAAAGAACATTCTTATAATATGCATTTATATGACTGAGATAGTTCTTCTGGAGTGCAACACTAATTTCATAAGATCCTGTTACTTTGTCAAACGTCAAGGGTATCAAATAATAATGTCGTAGGCTTTTGTAGCTCTCGTCATTCCTAAATGGTGCTTACACATTTCTACTTTTGACAGCTGTTTAAGTAAAAGAGATCAATGTAAGTGTTATTTGCGAATTGCTGCCTTGGAGGGATGATTTCGGTTTTGCAACCACTCCAAATGAAATGATATTCTCACGGTCTAATATTTGTATTCCCCTCAGCAGTCCTATTCTCTTATCTGAATAAAGCCTGCAGATTTTTGAAGGACTTTAAGATACACAATGTAAGACTACTCCCCCCTTGATCTAAAAAGAAAGAATATTATTGTGGTCTTGACACTATTCATCACTTGACTAATATCAAAATCTCAGAGGATCTTCCTAAAGAATTGAGGTCTTCCTTGGACATGCAAGCATTGAGGTCTTCATTCAAGTTCCGGAATGGCAACATGATGCTCCTCATTCAGGATCAATGCACAAACTCGCTCAAAATGAAGCAGCCAACTGAAATCAGAAGGCTGTTTACAGAAGCAACAGTATTAAGCACTCTCATTCTTGCACCAGTATCAAGCGCTATCATTCTTGCTGATGGAAAGATACAGAAATGAAGTCTGTTTAGAACTTGGAATAAGGACTTATTGCATGAACATTCTCTAGGATTCTATCTAAAGTACAAGACTAGTAGTAAAAATATTACACTTTGCTAAACAGCACCAATCACCAATGAAACATATTGTGCTGAACCTACTACAGATTAACTAGATAAGGATCATTCCCGAACTCCGCACCTTAATTACATTAATCTGTATCTGAAACGAGCTATATTATCTTGTTCCACTTCTGTTTTGTCAGGTGTAAACCATTCATCGACCTTCAATCATTGAAATGCTGACACCGTTGCCTAAGCAAACCCCTGATTGGAAATGATCATATTCAAGCAAGCTTTGAAATGAACGTAAATGTAGGTTGTCTTGGTTGTGGAAGTTCCATTTCACTCTCTGAACTGCTTAGCATGAGAACCACATTGGACATTGTACGCAGGCCAATCTGCAGCATGGTCTTGAACACAAAGAAGCCCAATTTGAATGCATCTCATTACTTACTGATGGAGTGCAAGAATCAATCAGTGCTTGATCCAGCAATTCTGGAGCTTTACCTTCATTCCAGAATAGCCATGTCTGAAAAATGAATTGTTTGCAAGTTGCCATTAAGAATTAAATCCAAGAACTGAGATTGTAGCTTGGTTTCTGATAGGGTGCAATTAATTGATATATTTGCTCCTATTTTCCCTTTTGTTTATACCAAATATTGCTTTAATTGATTGATTCTACTTATATTTGGTATTTTGTGTTAATTACAGGAATTAGAGCAAAACGTGCCTAATTAATGATTTTAAAGTAGTTTGCACATGGACACGTTTGAGCTCAGGGTTCAAAGCCGGGAAGTCGGAATAGACATCTGGCAGTTTCCTAATTCAAGTAAAATTCCAAGTTGACAGCGGTTGGAACTTTCGTATTTTGTACTCCATATTATTCACGATTAGAAAGAGAGGAATTGTATCTAAAAAGGATTCTTATTTCTGCTTTCCTAGAGGAGTAGGACTTGTTTCTTTTGTTTATTAGATTGATATGTTAGGAGACGAGAAAAGAAATTATTAGGAGAGGCCAATTCCAAGAGAATAGGGAGGAAATTTGTGACTAGTATCTTTTTGTTTCTTTCTTTTCGGGAGAAGCAAAAAAACAACGCAAGGCATTTGTCCTTTTCTTTTCTTTTGACAATTGAGAAGAATTGTGGAAAAGCTTCCAACGAATCTTGCATGGGTTGTTCTCCATTAATGGAGGGCTAATTTCATCTTTCTAGTCAAGGGAACAACTGAGGATTTGGTTCAACTATTACTGTGAGATCTAATCAATTTTTATTTATTTCTTCTATTCATTGGTATTTGTATGTTCCTGCCTTTATTGGTTGTGATTATTGTGTGTGATTAAATAAGTGCACAGTATTTAATTATTCACGTAATCTATTTGCTAAATTAGAGTAGTTGAATCCGTAATTGTTTGATTACTCTAATTCTGGTAGCAACTAGCATAATTGGTTTTGTGTCAGGGAAGTATACAATCTGATTTAAATAAATCCTCGTAGCATGTTTGTTAATTAGAATAGGGTTTCTCTAATTTTTAATGCAATCAGGCATTAAATCCTATGGTCGTATCTAAGATTATTTTTGGATTAGAGAAATAGTCAATGGTCGTACCTTAGCTGTCAATACAGTAAGAACAAGCTAATTGTCAGATTGTATCGGCAATTAAAAACCTATTTATTGATGAATTTTGGAATTATATTTGCATCAATGATCAGTTATTCGAACCATTTCTGAAGTGTATCCTTGGCTAGAGTTTTTCCCATTAATTTTCCCTTTTAATTAATTTTTCATAGTTGGTTAATTAGTTAATATTTTGTTAGCATTCAATTCTCAAAATCCCCCCATTTCCTGTCAACTAAAAAATGAGTTAATTTTCCCCAATCCCTGTGGAGACGACTCTATTTGCCACTGTACGCAAATTAACTAATTCTGGTATATCGGATCAAGTATACTCATTGGAATCAGGGTGAAGCAAGTAACCCATTGCACATCCGGAATCCCTGTTCTAGTACCTGAAATTGGATTTTGGTTATGTCACTGGCAAGTTAGGTTTATTAATTATTATTGCACAGGCTCGACACCTGTCAATTTTTGGCGCCATTGCCGGGGACTAGTGCTTGAATTATTCGTTCTTTTTTGAGTCTTAGTTTAGTTTATTTTATTTTATTTCTATTCTTATTTTGTTTCTGGTATTTTTGCTAGTTTATGCCTCGTTCTTCCCGCACAGATGAATTGATATACGATCCAAAGGTTGAGAAGACAGCGCTTAGGTTAAGACAAGAGACAAGAAAACACAAGGATGTACAGTCGCCTACGACATCTCCTGGGTTTAATTTAGCAATTGGATTGGCCAAATTTTCAACTGACTATTCTAGTGATTCGGAACAAGAGAAGTATATTATGGCCAATACTAGGACACTCAGGGAGCTAGCTGCTCCTGATTTGACCCAACAACCCCTTTGCATTACTTTCCCGAATTTAGCTGAAAATACCTCATTTGAGTTAAAATTTGGCTTGATTCACCTTTTACCATCTTTTCATGGACTTTCAGGTGAAGAACCCCACAAGCACCTTCAGGAATTTGATGTGGTTTGCTCAAGTATGAAACCACTTGGGGTCACTGAAGAACAAATAAAATTTCGAACATTCCCCTTTTCACTAAAGGATGCAGCTAAAGACTGGTTATAATACCTACCAGTAGGTAGTATTACAACATGGGTGCAGTTGAAGAAAAAATTTTTGAAAAAATACTTCCCTGCTTCCCGAGCTGCAAGTCTACGGAAGGAGATATGTGGAATCAAACAACACCGGGGAATCACTGTATGAGTACTGGGAGAGATTCAATAAATTGTGCATTAGATGTCCACAACATCAAATTTGTGAATAATTATTGATCCAGTACTTCTATGAGGGACTTCTACTGTCTGACCGAAACATCATTGATGCTGCTAGTGGAAGGGCATTAGCAAATAAGACCCCTAGCCAGGCATGGGTACTAATCAAAGAAATGGCAGAAAATTCACAACAATTTGGCACCCGTGAGACTACATCCGTCCGTAGAGTAAATGAAGTGGAGGTGTTATCTATGCAGCAATAGTTGTCCGAACTGATAACCTTTGTTCGGCAGTTAGCTGTAGGAAATGCCTAACAAGACAAGGTGTGTGGGATTTGCACAAATATGGGGCATTCCACTGACTCGTGCCTAATGTTACAAGAAGAGGGAGCTGAACAGGTGAATATGGCTGGTGGCGTGCCCGCGCCCCAAAGAGAGTATGATCCCAATTTTAGCTATGGGAACAGGCAGCCGAATTCATTTCCAAATTGCCCTCCAGGATTTCAGCAATACATCTCTTGAGGATATAGTTAAGAACTTAGCTTCTAACACCTTGCAGTTCCAGCAGAAAATAGACTCTAGCATACAAAATTTACAAACTCAAATGAGTCAATTAACCATTGCTGTCAATCGTTTAGAAGCCAAGGTAGATAGGAGATTACCCTCATAACTTAAGGTGAATTCCAAGAATGTGAGTGCTATGACCCTTAGAAGTGGGAAAGAGGTTGAAGATCCCAAGCCAGCGATTCCCAAGAACACAAATGAGGGTCAAATTGAGAGGGAATTAGAAGAAGAAGGATTGGGTAAGAAGACTTCTGAGGTGATTCTTGACTCGGTTATCACAACTAAGGCTACTCCACCACCTTTCCCTAGTAGGTTGGAGAAGCCAAAGAAGCAAGAGAAGGAAAAAGAAATCCTAGAGGTGTTCCGTAAAGTGCAAATAAACGTACCTCTATTGGATGCAATCAAGCAAGTGCCTAAGTACACAAGGTTCTTGAAGGACTTGTGCGTCAATAAAAGAAAGTTAATGGGAGATGAAAGAGTTGTGATGGGAGAGAACATATCGGTAGTGTTGCAAAGAAAACTCCCACCTAAATATGGTGATCCAAATATGTTCATCATCCCCTGTAAAATTAGAAATTCTAGAACTAGAGGTGCCATGCTAAATTTAGGGGCTTCTGTTAATGTAATGGCTAAATCTATATTTGATTCCCTAAACATAGACCTATTAAAGGAAACGGGAGTGATAGTTCAATTGGTTGATCGTACTAATATTTATCCTGAGGGTTTAATTGAGGATGTTTTGGTTCAAGTTGAAGGACTAGTTTTTCCTACTAATTTCTATGTGCTTGATATGGGTGACAGGAATTCTCCAAATCCATCACCTATTTTGTTAGGGAGACCATTTATGAGTACTGCCCAAACTAAGATTGATGTTAATAAGGGTACACTCATGATGGAATTTGATGGAGAAATTATTTACTTTAATGTTTTTGATGTAAAGAAACATCCTACTGAGTCTCACTCCGTATTTGCTACCAATGTAACTAACCCTATTGTGCAAGAGGCATTTGAGTTGAATGACAGGGAGAATCTAGAAGTTATGGTGGTCAAACATCGTGAGCAATTAAGTGCAGTATCCAAGTCATTGTTTGCCCACTTCAAATCATCCCCAAGTCAAAGGAGCACCACAGTTCATGAGTTCAAAGACTACTCTATCTATGAGGTTTATCAGGAGCATATGGAGCAAGCCGTGAAAAGAATTGGAAATTTTTATCCTCCTTGAGTAAAGACAGTCATGTCTAGCCAAAGACATTAAAGAAAGGCCCTGCTTGGGAGGCAACCCAAGGATTCTTTTTATGTTGTTAGTTATTTGAGTTTTTAGTTTAAGTTGTTAAGTATCATTTAAGTAAATTTCTTTTGTTAGGAAACACTTGATGGCAACTACAAAGTTGTGTGGTCACTCTTGGCCTTCACTTCGATGAAATCTGGTGGGCAGAAGACTCTTAGTCGTCGTGACGTGCCCGCGTCACAATGACTGATGCAATTTTTGAAGATGAGCGGTGCCGACCAGAAGACTTCACTCTGTCAGGGCGCGCCCGCGTCACGAGTCACATTGCCAAAAAATAATAATAATAAAATTTGAGGCACTGACCAGAAGACTTCACTTACTTTGACGTGCCCACGTCAAGCATGGCTGTTGTGTAAAAAAAAAAAAACTAATTTTTTTTCTTTTTTTTCTCTTTTCTTTCTTTTCTCCCTTTTTCATTCTTTCTTTTTCCTTCTTTCTTTCCTTTCGTTCTTCTCCTCTGCCACCACCGCGCCACCATCCCTACTTGGTGGATTTCAGAACTTGATCGCCTTTCCAGTGTGGAGCTCCAAATGTCTCATATGACACAGAATTTGACGCAATACCTTCATCATGTGGGTTTTCCTCCGCCTTTTCCTCTCGCACCTTAGTCTACCATCCTCTCGCTCCTTGTTCAGGGAAGTGTTCTTGTCCTCTTTTTTCTCTTTGTTATTTACTTGTTACATTGACGGCAATGTAATGTTTAGGTGTGGGGGAGGGTTTAGATTGGTTAGCATGTGTGCATAATGCTTATTTTTCGTTGTTGGTTTTCATTGGCTGTGATGAAATGTATAGTCAAGATGCGAGTTTGCGTAGTAAATCCAGGCTAGCTAAATTTCTTATTTTTCTTGACAATAAATTTGGGTGAAAAATGTGCTGAGTTTGACCAGTTTAAATCACCTAGTAAGCGTTTGAGCTTTGTGATGAGCATTTTAATCATATATTTATTCATATTCTGCTCTAACTTCGTTTGTTGTGTGGTTAACGCTCATGGTTTGTCATTCGAGAACTTGCTCTATTATGCATGTCGAGACCACATTTATGTTGAATTTGATGCATTGAAATGATAAGGGCAAATAGGATTTAGCCATTTTTTACTTTCTTTGAAAAACTCGCCTTATTTAGTTTACCCCTAGAAGACCCCTTTTGAGCCTTAACATTTTCTTTCTTTAAAAGAAAAAAAAAACTGCAATTATTACTCCATTACCTCTCTTTATACTTTCTTTTGGAACCTTATGTCAAGACAATGTCTTAGTTTAACTAAGTGAAACTCCCGAGCTTAAATTGAAGGCAAGAAAGTACCGTAGCAAGTGTTGGAATATGAGTTGTTTTACAATGTTTGTATATGCAGAAAAATGAAAAAAAAAATGAAATGAAGTGAAAAAAAAGAGAAAAAAAGAAAAAAAAAGGGAAAAAAAAACATGTTTTGCACTTGCTAAATAGATGGAAGGGAGTTGTGCCTTGTTATTGTGAATTTGGAATTTCTTTCACGTAGTGAATTTTGGCATTTTCTTAACATATTTTCACCTTCTCACTCACTTTTGTCCTGCCCCTACCTTAAGCCCCATTACAACCCCTTTAAAGTCCCTTTGATTTTTGCGTTAAATTCACTTTTAGTGGTGGAGATATGATATAAGAGCAAACATATGGTAATGTCACTCCATGGTGTCGGTCTGAGAGTTAAAATTTCCTGTATACACTTGTGAGTGATGAGCGCTAATAACTTGTGAGGACTTTGAATTTGGCATATTTTGACTCCAATTAATTTGTTGGAAGTATAAGTTATTTGTGCAAATTTGGGTTGCTGCGAATTACTTGAATTCTTGATTGTACCTCTGAGCTTGAGTATGCTTGAGGACAAGCATCATCTAGGTGTGGGGGAGTTGATAGGGTGCAATTAATTGATATATTTGTTCCTATTTTCCCTTTTGTTTATACCAAATATTGTTTTAATTGATTGATTCTACTTATATTTGGTATTTTGTGTTAATTACAGGAATTAGAGCAAAACGTGCCTAATTAATGATTTCAAAGTAATTTGCACATGGACACGTTTGAGCTCAGGGTTCAAAGCCGGGAAGTCGGAATAGACATCGGGCAGTTTCCTAATTCAAGTAAAATTCCAAGTTGACAGCAGTTGGAACTTTCGTATTTTGTACTCCATATTATTCACGATTAGAAAGAGAGGAATTGTATCTAAAAAGGATTCTTATTTCTGCTTTCCTAGAGGAGTAGGACTTGTTTCTTTTGTTTATTAGATTGATATGTTAGGAGACGAGAAAAGAAATCATTAGGAGAGGCCAGTTCCAAGAGAATAGGGAGGAAATTTGTGACTAGTATTTTTTCGTTTCTTTCTTTCCAGGAGAAGCAAAAAAACAACGCAAGGCATTTGTCCTTTTCTTTTCTTTTGACAATTGAGAAGAATTGTGGAAAAGCTTCCAACGAATCTTGCATGGGTTGTTCTCCATTAATGGAGGGTTAATTTCATCTTTCTAGTCAAGGGAACAACTGAGGATTTGGTTCAACTATTACTGTGATATCTAATCAATTTTTATTTATTTCTTCTATTCATTGGTATTTGTATGTTCCTGCCTTTATTGGTTGTGATTATTGTGTGTGATTAAATAAATGCGCAGTATTTAATTATTCACGTAATCTATTTGCTAAATTAGAGTAGTTGAATCCGTAATTGTTTGATTACTCTAATTCTGGTAGCAACTAGCATAATTGGTTTTGTGTCAGGGAAGTATACAATCTGATTTAAATAAATTCTCGTAGCATGTTTGTTAATTAGAATAGGGTTTCTCTAATTTTTAATGCAATCAGGAATTAAATCCTATGGTCATACCTAGGATTATTTTTGGATTAGGGAAATAGTCAATGGTCGTACCTTGGCTGTCAATACAGTAAGGAGAAGCTAATTATCAGGTCGTATCGGCAATTAAAAACCTATTTATTGATGAATGTTGGAATTATATTTGCATCAATGATTAGTTATTTGAACCATTTCTGAAGTGTATTCTTGGTTAGAGTTTTTTCCATTAATTTTCTCTTTTAATTAATTTTTCATAGTTGGTTAATTAGTTAATATTTTGTTAGCATTCAATTCTCAAAATCCCCCCATTTCCTATCAACTAAAAAATGAGTTAATTTTCCCCAATCCCTGTGGAGACGACTCTATTTGCCACTGTATGCAAATTAACTAATTCTGGTATATCGGATCAAGTATACTCATTGGAATCAGGGTGAAGCAAGTAAACCATTACACATCCGGAGTCCCTGCTCCAGTACCTGGAATTGGATTTTGGTTATTTTACTGGCAAGTTAGGTTTATTAATTATTATTGCACAGGCTCAACACCTGTCAGTTTCTCACATCATTCGTCCTGTCATCTTAATTCTTAGACAAGGCAAATTGTTGTATAATCTGAGATGTCCCACATCAGCGCAAAGAAGAGAAATAGAAGAATATATAACGTCCCACCTGTTCGATTATTAATTATTTGGGTTAACCGTTTTGGATCAATGATTTGAGACCTAAAAATCATTAGGCCAGTCCTATGGACCTTGGGCGTTGCATAATCCACCTAAAAGTAACTGAGAATATGGAGTGCGCTATATAACCAAGAAGATTCGAATACGTTTCATGATATCGAAGCCCCGTATTCTTTTTGCCGCTCACAATCTCTAGTAACAAAACTCTGAAGCTATAAACATCAGAGTTTTCTGAAAAAGGCCTCCCATATGGCATATTCCGGAGACATGTAGCCCCTGCATTACATTTGAAACATGAAGTATCAATAGTTTACACCCAGTGGCGAAGTTAGGAACTTGAGTAAATAGGGCCAAAGGATAGAAGAGTGAAGGAAAAAACTATGTCGATAATACATAAAAATCAAAATTATATGCAAAATGTTATTCTCACTTACGCATTTGACAACAAAAAACACGAAAGGAAGTGATACCAAAATACTGATTATGTGAACACTTTAGTTTAAAGATTTTATTCGTAATATTGTAATATGATTTTGAATTGTAAAGTACAAGATAAAATACTTTGCTTTAAGGATAGTGATTTTGTCACAGTTCAAGAGTTGTCAATTCTCCCAATTTTTGTGTTGTGATTCTGATCCTCATTTGTACTACATACTTCAACACTTGATGCATAAGCATTCTCTATGATTCTATCCGGACGATAACACTAGTTTGGAAAGAAAGAAAGAAAAAAAAAAGCAAAAGAAAAAAACCGATACTCTGCTATGGACCATCATTCTTGAGTAGATTGTATTATGCTAAAATCTAGTAGAAATTCACTACATAAAAGTAAATCCGAACTCTGAACCTTAATTATGTTTATTAACACAATGGTTTTACTATGAGCAATATTCACTTGTCCTATTCGCACTTGTTCTTGAATAGACAACTCATCGACCTTCAACCATTGAGATAGTAACTTCGTTTATGGAACCATTGAATGCTGAAGCTCGTGATTGGACATGATAATATTCTTGCAAGCTCTGAAACGTAAACTTTGGTTGTCTTGGTTGAGGAAGTTCCATTTCACTCTCAGAACCGCTTAGCATGAGAACCACATTCGACATTGTAGGCCGATCAGCAGGATGGTCTTGAGCACAAAGAAGTCCAGTTTGAATACATCTCATTACTTCCGATGGGGTGCAAGAATCAGCCAGTGCTTGATCCAGCAATTCTGGAGCTTTACCTTCATTCCACAAATGCCAGGCCTGAAGAATGAATTGTTTTCAAGTTGCTATTTAGAGCCCAATTCAAGTATCCAAATAATAGTTTGCCTGTCGGCTATATTCGTCTTGTTATCTTGATTTCTAGACAAGAAAATTTTTATCTGATCTACCTGAAAATAAACATGAGAAGTAAAATATGCGTTATGCACTTACATAACCAAGAAGGTTCAAGTATTTTTCATGAAATCCAAGTCCCGTGTTCTTCTTGCTGCTGACAATCTCTAATAACAAAACTCCAAAGCTATAAACGTCTGATTTTTCTGAAAAGAGGCCTCCCATGACATATTCGGGAGACATATAGCCCCTGCATTGGATTTGAAACATGAAGTGCAATGGAAATGAGTTTTGCCTTTATAACCAAGAATCAGGGCAGACATGCTGTTGGTGCTACACGAAGATCTTGTCATGCTATGCCTATAACAAAGGTTAATTACAGTTTACACCCCGAACTTCGGATAAAGCAACACTTTGCCCACCAAAAACCAGTCAGCCATTAGACTTGAGATCTCCATCTAAGATTTGATTAGATTAAAGGAAGGATATTCGTTAAAATTTCCTAACAATAAAGTTGAAATTCGTACCCACGAAATTCCTACCCAATTCAGGATGAAAAACTGGAGGTATGGAAGTGTTTACATTTGCCCGGCACAGACAAAAAAGCACCAAAAGAGCAGGGCAATTACAGCCATGAGGATAGTTTTACTTTGAGTAAAAGAAGACTTACATAGTTCCAACAACTCTGCGGGTATTAGTTATGTCTTGTGTAACTAGGAAAGGTCGTGCCAGCCCAAAGTCTGAGATTTTGGGGTTCATGTCATCGTCCAAGAGAATGTTGCCGGCCTTCAAATCTCTGTGAATGATTCTCAAACAAGAATCTCTATGGAGGTATAGAAGCCCTCTGGCAATGCCCTGAATTATGTTGAATCGTTTCGCCCAATCTAGCTCCAACCTTCTGGTTCGATCTGCCCATTTTCCACCCCGACATTTTCATGCATCAGTACTTAACCCCAGTGATGTTCAATCACCAATGCCAAGTAGAATTATATTGCCCAATGATAACAACAACAATAATAGTAGAATACACGGGTGAAAAATCAAGCTTCGATGGGGCAATGATACCGGTAGAGGCAGAACCTCAAGGCAAGGGTGTGGGATTGGAGAATCATGATTAGTAATGTAAAATCTCATTAAAGTTTTAACTTCAAACTCCCTAAGATGTTTCTCCATTAATATGGTGATCTTTTTCACTTCTGAACACGTTAGTGGAAAAAGATCTATTTCTCTAAAGGGCATTATAGTGGAAGAAGGAAATTCTAGAAAATTGCAATTCCACAGGCAATGCAGATGGTGAAGGGAGTTTTGGGAAATCTAGGGAGTACATAATCTATATCTACCTATACTTAAATCTATATCTATATATCTATACTCCTTATAAAAGTATAAAGAATCTAGGAGTGTAAGTAGTTTAAGTAGGATTTTGTCTTAATTTTTGTAATGCCCAAACTACCCTTCACAAAATATTTTATAATACATTGATAAAGGAATAAATACAAAAATATGTTAATTAACCGTTACAAAAATAAACTATAACTAAAATAACATGATAAAATAATTAAAATTCTTCATTAAGAGCATGCAAACAAACTAAAAACCCTCCTAAAATTGAAAACTAATACTTAGATGACATAAAGTGTACAAAAAATTAATCAACAGATGAAAAGAACAACGCAAACAACAACAAACTCCAATTATTTCTTATGCTAAAATTTCTTGCTCAAATCGATGAGAAAATATTAAATAGCCAACCAAAATATACATGCTCTTAGGACAAAACAATAGCATGCAAGAGAAAAACACCTTTATTGACTTGGAAAAATGTTTATAACAAGACTATGAGCAAGTCAATAGTTGTATATCTATCTATCTATCTATCTAGACTTAGAAAAATGTTTATAACAAAACTATGAGCAATTTGATAGTTGTATATCTATCAAATTGCAACAGCAAATAATAAGATGAGTATAAGTATTATTATTGTTTAGTTTTTTATAAGATGAGTGCTAGGCATCACTTTGCAGCAGCAAATGGAGGAAATGCTGTCAAGTTATTGATGATAGAGGAAAAAATACTATGAAAAAGACAATTCCGCATCATTGTTGTATCATCAGAATGAAAACTGAACCATTACCAATTGGTTCAATAATGTCAGCAACTAATATGAGAATAGCGAGTAATCATCAGAATTAAAATTGAAAACTGAAAGAACAAGTCCCGCTCATTGTTGTATATATTTTATACAAATATATGAAAATTGAAATAGCACTACTAACATATTTACGACCCATTATTATCATCTACCAAAAGAAAAAGAAAAACTGATTAAGTGTTGAGTATTAATCATAAAGACACTAAACAAGACCATCGCAAACAACATAAATAACCCTAGACAGATAAAAAGTCAAGCCACATTTGAGATTAAAAGACAGCCCAAATGAACCTTGGAAATCAAAATCAAGCCACATAAGAGTACTTTAGTGGAAGAAACAAAGAATAGAATGAGAAGATCGTGTATGTTAAAAAAAATCTGTATACATAGGAAAAAAATTTCAAACTGGAATGTTGTTTTTAATCAACAGTATTTATTTTTTGCTTGTTCTTCACCTTCCAAGGACAGTGTATGTCAACTCATATTAAAAAATTTCATCAAAATACTAACAAATTCAATTCGAGAACCATGAATATAATAATAGTAGGTCATGCAAACATTATTTATCCAAACAATTATCTTTTGATTAGCAAGCCAAAAAAAGTTCACAATACATTCAAAGAAATTCCACGGAGAAATCTTAACAAATGAGCAATAACTCTTTTTAATTAAAAATAAAGTTCTAGGGATAATTGGTTTAAAAAGACAAAAAATATGTAAATACTAAATTCTGATGTTAACAATAGAAAATTATCAAAAAATTGATATAGATAAAAAAAATGTTATATATTATGATATGATAATCATGTGCAAAGGACGTGACGCATCACTAATACGAAGAAACTGATGACATAAGTACTTGGCTAGCGTATAATTCTGACTCTTGAAAGTTGAGATTGTGCATTTGCCCACCATCACTATAAGGTGGCTCCACCCATTGAGGAAGCGCTCGAGGTTACTTCACTTTTTTCGTTTTGTGATTGTCTACACCTAAACTTGTTTAATATTCATACCGAGACTCGACTGACCATTGCAGTTGCTAGCCTAAAGTTAAAAATGCCAAAAGAAACTTTAAGTTGATAATATTTTAGTGAGGTAATAGAAGAATATTTACCGAAGAGGAATGTGTCCAAGCTTTTATTTTTCATGTATTCAAGAACTACTATCTTTTCTTCTCCTTGAATGCAGTAACCAAACAGCCTTACAAGGTTCCTGTGCTGCAGTTTAGATATCAATATGACCTCATTCTTGAACTCCTCCATGCCTTGCCCTGAGTGGCTTGAAAGCCTTTTTACAGCTATTTGCAGACCATCATCTTGTTTCCCCTACATGGAATTCAGGTTCACAAATTATTGATTGGATTTATTCATGCCTTGGACTAATTTTAAATGTCCATGTACTTGGTCAGATGCTTGGAATGGTAACTACCTTGTAAACTGCGCCAAATCCTCCTTCACCTAACTTGTTAGCTTCACTGAAGTTGTTGGTAGCAATCTTTATCACATTAATATCGATCATCGAAAGCTCTGAGGACCTCCCGGCTGAGGCAGGTCCTCCCTGGATTTTCTCTTGTGAAATATCTCTCAAAGTACCCTTTTTCTGAGACAGAAGGTGACCATCGACCCTGCCATTTTTTCTGAAGCCCTTTAATATGCTCCAATGTCTTATCTCAGATTTTTGTTCCTTGAGATGTGTGTTTGTGTGCTTAACTGCTGAAAATTTAATGATAATTGCATAAAAGATCAGCAACAATTAACTTTTCCTGAGTTTGAGACATCAGTTTACTTGAGATCCACAACGGAATATTTAGATTTCTGGGAAAGGGGAGGGTAGGTCTATCTTTGATATTGATTTGCAGGTCAATGATCAGGTATGTTAGTTTTAAAGCACTGCTATGCTTTCAGTATGTTACCAGAACAGTTCGGAACATGCCGAGATTAATTGATAATACATGTTTACCTCTTTTGTTTGCTTTCCATCTCCGAACACAACATATTAACACGACCAAGAGGAAACCGACTGATATAGCTACGCAGCTGATGATGATGGCGGTATGTCTTCTTTTTACTCCTGAAAATTAGATAAAGCAAATTGTGAAGAATGGGAAAGCGCTGTTATGTAGTAACTGCCCAGAGTAGACCTCAGTTACCTAGCTCTGAATTAGCAACCCGAAGATAGAGATCCTCTCCACCAGACAAGAATTGCCGAATGTCCACCAGATCTGTCACCCAGACCATACACCCGATTCCATCTGGATACGCATATGCCACACAGGAGCAGTTCCTCAGGCACCATTGGCTACACCCTTGGACATCTTCATTAAACAAAAACAGATGATGATCTGGTAAATTCATCTGACTCAGCTTCCAGAAGCCATCCGGTTTAGATGCTTTGGATGTTAAGTTGCTACTGTTCGTAGTGCATGTCAACTGTGTACGCCGCAAACATCCACTTGTCCAATTTCCCTTACTCCATTCCTCATTAGACAATGGAAAGAACCCTTTTAGGCACTCACAAGCCGGAGATCCAGTGCTGCTACAAGCACCGAAGGGTCCACAAGTTCCATATACATCGCATGGATTTTGAATTGCTGTCCAATACACTTTCCATGGTTCTTTTTGTCCTTCCTTGTGCATTACCTCCGCCACACCTCTTGGTGAAATTACCAAATTTGAAATGTATGACTTGTAGAAAAGGTTGAAAGTCAGAGATGCTGCACCCATCAAATTGTTTTGAGTCAGACTTATTCCATTTCCATACCCCGAATCCTTAATTTGGGCACCGATGAACTTCCATCCATTCCATGGACCTGATCTCCAGTATGGTTTTGTACCATTCCATGTGAAAAGCTGTGCTGGTTTGTCATCTGAAAGTCCAAGAAAAAACTTTCCAGGTGCTGGATCATTCTCACTTTTCCAGGCTGTCAAAAACAATTTCTGTCCAGTTCTGCTGCTAAATCCTAGTGGCATGTTTGCTACAAGTGTATCAGAGGGATCAGAAAAGCTTTCCCATAGAGTCACCCCTGAAAGGTTATCTTTAAGGATGAAGTCCCCATTATCTTGTAGCACGGCAATTGAGCTATTTGATTGGACAGAGGTATTTGTTGACCAGACAGTGTTTTGCTTTCCATCTTCAACCTTTAGATTCCCGTCACTGCTGATTTTCAGCCTTGAAGCCAGGTCACTTGCTAAGAGTGCTTTTCCTCTGTTTGCAACCCAAACAATTCTACGATCAGGACCAACTTTGTACCAGATCCCAACATGTAATCCACTTGAATTACCTGGACTGAAGAATCCTAGTTCAAAGATTTGCCCAGCAGAGATTAGAGTCTGTCCTACCTTGAGTTGTTGGGATGGAGTTATGGAGTCATTTGATGCACAACATGCCGGTAAAATGAAGAGGATGTTAAAAAGCAAAATAAATGATAAGCTAAAGATATCTCTGTACTCCTCCATCGACTGTTCTCTCTGTTCTCTGTGATGTCTTCCTTGGCCAATGGCGCTGTTGTGTTCAAGACCTCTTTTCTTCTTCTTCCCTTCTTCCTTCGCCATTAGCCATTTCTCCTACTTCAAAATAGACAAGTAAACGTCAATGGTCAAAAGGCCTAACAGAAAATGAACTTGACTCTTTTATTCCCTCAAGAACAGTGCAAGATGCCTTAAGTGGACAACATCTTCTAGTCTAATTCTGTTGTTATGTCGACAACCATGATTTAACTCAATTCCTTCCCAGAATATGTTTTCCACAAATTCTTAAGCAGCTGCACTCGTTCCATTCAAAGCAAAAATATAAAAAAAGCTTTAAGTCGACCAAAACCAAACTTCTAGCAAATCTGCAGAAAAGTTACAGCACAAATATAAGTATGTGTGCACATGTACACACACACACACAAAAATAGTTATAGCCAAGTCTTAATGCATATTAGCCGTATGTGTGTGTTTGCGGAGATAGTTTCTGATGAAAGAAAAGCAAAGAAGAGGAAGGGAAACAACCGGACAATTTACGAGCAGTACTCCTCAGTTGACCATTAAGACCTGGCCTTTAAACTTCAGAAATAACGGATGTTTCCTTTAGCATTTTCAAAGTTGGACTGCTGGAAGGCTACAGTCGAAACGAAATCTTCCGCTTTGACGAAGATTTTGGTTGTCCGTAAGTACTGTCGTGGTCATGTTTCATGAGGATCCGTCTATGATAGGAAGTGTTGACGGTTCACTGAAAGAAAAAGTTGACACGCATGGAGATCATTGCTACAGGGAATCATTCGGGCAAAGTGTCCACAGAAATCCCACGCGCGCGTCTTTAGATACTAAGCGTGAACGGGTCAAGGAATAATTTCAAAAACTTCCTTTGAGGCTTTTCGACAATTGTAGCCCTTTTTTGTGAGGTTTAAAAAATTGTACTTACCTCCTTTAATGTTACGAAAATTACTAACAACTCTTTATCCAAAAGTTTTAATCTCGGCTCCGTTTGGATTACCTTGTTTTTCCCTTGTTTTTGAAATGCTGTTTTTCACACTCCAAATGCTACAGTAAAAACAACCCCAAAAACAAACAAGTTTTTCACAATATTATATATATGTTTTTTTCTTTTTCTTATTTCATTTTTTTTTTTTCTTTCCTCCTTCATTTGATCATTATGATCCATCTCCTTCATTCCTCACTCCTCCTCCTCTTCCTCATTCCCTCACTCATCCCATCATCCCTCCCTCTCATTCCCCTCCATTTTAGTCCTCCCATCCGGGGATGGGAGGATGTGTGAGGAGGAGGGGTGGTGGGTGTGACAGGAGGGAAGAAACCTCAAAAAACAAAAATGAGTCTTTTCACTAGTTACTTAACAAAAAATAAATTCGAAACACCGAAAAAGGATTCTTTCAAAATATGGTTCAAACTTTCTTACAAAAAACTACCTTAAAACTTTTACACAATAGGTAATGGTGTTATTTAGCTTCTTTTATCATTTAATTTGCTAGAAATTATATAGGGCCAATATAAAATATTCATTAGGCCTTTTATAATTACATAGCCAATTGGTACTAAGACATACTTTCATAAGATCTCTTACACCTCACTAGAGGTGGTTATAATTGTTAAAAATCCTTAGAGAAGATTCATGAAATTATTCCCAAAATAAATAAATAAATAAAAGAAAGCAACAATGAAAATAAATGGTTACATGTGGCTAAGGGGGTAATTAAATAAATAAAATGAAATAGAGTAAGGGGGCCAATTTGTAATATAAAGTCAATATGACATGCAATTTCTTAGAGACCATCGAGTAATTTTGATGAGGGAGTATAGTGCAATAAAATAAAGGATGTGGGAGGAATGACAAGTGATATGAAAAGTTGAAACACAATTATTAAACCCGATCAACAAAGACACCTAGTGGATGGATCACTAGTTTAACTAGTACGCTGGTAGTTAAACCAGTAGATCACTAAAGTAATATTTATAGAATATGTAATATATTAGTTATTTTAATATATTTAGAATTTAAATATTAATTATTACATTTATAGAGATAGGTTACTAATATAAAAACATGAATAAAGTGCATTTATGAGTTTTGAAAATTGAATTACCAATATTTATATTTACAAAATTCAATTTGATTTGTCCTACAATTCACTGTGTACCATATATGCTCCCCTTAATTAGAGATTCCTAGTTTTGGCAAATGCTTGAAACTCATAGGGAATTCAATTAGAATTTCAAAATTTTTTTGGTTTAGGTCTAAGAAGATTTCATTGAAATTAGCATTGCTTATAGACAAGATTGCCCTTTTTTTTTCTTGCTACGTATGAATTCTGTATATTTTGCTTTTAGCTAATCATAGTAGGAAGCTACTGGAAAAAAAAGATCATAGTAGAAAGCAAGTGAATCTTATATAAAACTTGCATCTCCTTTACTATAGAAAAAGAAAATGAACGTGAACCATTAGGTAAAGTCTTTTTTTTTTGTTGGAGCATCATTATTAGGTTAAATCAATTAAATATAAATTAGGTAATTAGAATTTGTAAAATATGCTTTTGTTTAATTATGTACAGGTCCCTCGTATTTTTTGTACACATTTGTTTTACATTTATAAACTTCCTTTCCTACTATTGAAGTCCTAGCAGATCAATATGTCATTGTGGACTAGAGATCAATTTATCTCTAAGGCTGTTTCTTGCAGTTCTGCCACTTCAAAGGCTTTGGTCAAAGTTTCTGGTCTAAACATCTTGACCATTGTCTTGATTTCTTCCTTCAATCCACTAATGAAACTTGAAATGAAATACGGTTGATCCAGTCTTGGGTTCTTGATCAGCATCAAGGTCTTTAGTTCCTCAAACTTTTCTTGATATTCCTCTACTGAACCTTTCTGCTGCAGTTTGTTGAATTCCTCAACTACATCTCTAGAACTTTTAGCTGAAAATCTTTCACATAACAATTCCCCAAATTGTAGCCAATGACAGGTGCCGAACCTGTACAATAATAAATATTTAAACCTAACTGTCCACAGGAATACTCCCGAGTTAAATCTGGTACTGGAGCAGGGACTTCGGATGTGCAATGGGTTACTAGCTTCACCCTGATTCCAAGGAGTTTACTTAATCCGATATACCAGAAATTAACCAGAGAATTTAATTAATTTGTAAAAGTGACAAGTAGGGTCGTCTCCTCAGGGAACGGGAGGAAATTGTTTCTTTCCAAGTCACAGGAAAATGGGGGGTTTGGATGGAATAGAACTAGAAATAAAATAAATAAACATAGAAAATGAAATTGAAAATACTAAATAAATAAATCACCAGAGAACAGACAGAGAGTAATTTATTAGAAATAACAAATGATAAAATTCTACCCAAATGAACAACTTCTTAGGCCTAGTCCGATCACTTGATCATTGAAGCATAAATATTTCATTCATTTGTCACTAGGCTAGTTATAGTTGCCAACAAGCTCTGACAACCAGTTTTTCCTTACTTTTTCGACAGCCAAGGTACGACCGTTAACTGCTTCCCTAACCAGATAACAACCCTAGGTACGACCATAGGAATTTAATTATCCAATTGCATTAAAAGCTAGAAAAACCCAACCCTAACCAATGAACACGCTAAGAGGGTTCATTTAAACTAGATCTTACGTTTCCCCAACATAAAACCAATTATGGTGGTCACCACTAATTATTAACTAAATGAACGATTACGTATTCAATTAGTTAATTTGACAGTAGGCTATTAGGTTAAATTAAATATCCGGCCGTGATACTCAATTAACAAAATAACCCTCAATCAATTAATCCAGAAAACGTATGAATAGTAACAAATTAAAAGAAATAATAAAACTCGATTAGATCTCACAAATGATATGGACTTTGAGTTACCCTTTGAGTAGATAAGAGATTTAGCTTCCTCATGGAGAATCGCATCCAAGAATTGTTTGAGAAACTTTCAACCACGATTAACCAAAGGAAGAAACAAGAGGAAGCAACCTCTGAAGGAGTTTTATTTTCTAGATATTAGTGGAGTTCTCCTCTCCTCCAAGCGGCTTGGCTCATAATATATAAGAAAACCTAAGATTCCCTATTTAACTAGGAATTTCAGTCCTAATTGGAGTCTAACTTACTAAAAAGCAATAATAAAGTAAAATAGGGAAACCAATTACAACTTCCCTAAAATAAAATTGTCTTTTATCAATTCCTAAAAATAAAATAAAATAAAGTCTTCAATCACTCTTAGGCGCAGGATTTTTTCCAGAAATCCTTCTTCACATCCAAATACAGCTCGTCCACGCCTTTTTCTTGGGAGTTCTGAAATTTCCACCAAATTTGCACTCTGTAAACTCCAAATAATTCCAATGACCTAAATAAATGCCAAGAATCAAATATGAGTAGAATCAAGCAATTAACACAATTATCTTGGCACAATAAAAGGGAAATCTCCATAAATTATGTGCACAATTAAGGACTTAACAAATTCCCCCACACCTAGACGATGCTTGCCCTCAAGCATTCTCTAATCCAAACTCAGACTCAAAATAACAAATGTAGAATAGCATAATAGACTAGCACAAATACTCCATCTTTCTCAACAATCTCATCAAATTTAGGATGTTCAAAACTTGACAATCCTCACATGGAAAATAGTATATGCACTCAGCACTCCAGATGTTTAATGGGGACATGTATGCTCAAATCAACACCATAGAAAGACATTGCCATAGGCTTGCTAATCTATCACATCTCCACCACTGAATATAAATTCAAATGCAAGAATCAAAGGGTCTTTAACAAGGGTTATAACGGGGCTTGAGATAAAGGTTGGACAAAAAGGGTAATTTAGGTTATAAACGTCAAAGAGAATACCTCATTATCCCTTACATGAATTAAAATATCACACTCATTCACATAGTCATCTCTTAATCACCACAACAACTTCCAAGCATAGCAAGTGCAAACATAACAAGGGATTAATCCCATGGCACTTTATTAACACAAGTGCTTAACGCACGGTTTTTTTTTTCTCCTTCTTTTTCTCTTTTTTTTTTTGGGATTTTTTTTCATTTTTTTTTTTTTTTGCAACAAGACATTGATAACATACGAACATAAAAGCACTTGCCAGCTATAGATATAATCACCTTCCTTGACTTGTGATATCATCATGCAAAAGAACATTAAGTTATTCCTTTGACATATGGTTCAAACAAAAAGGTTTAGAACAAAAAGGTTAAAGGGTGATAAAAATGTGTTTTAAACAAAGAAAAGGTTTAAGGTCCAACTTGGTCAACTAGGGAATAGATAATTAGGATAGGTCTTTAGAAAGCCAAAAAGGTTAATCCTAATTGCCCTTATCATTTTCATGCATCAAATTCAATAATGTGGTCTCAACATGTATATCATAGCAAGTTCTAGAATAATCTAACTAGGTGTGATAATTACACTCAAAAAGGAATTCAAAGCAACATTTGAATAATGATCAATTTAAACTCAAAAGCTCACAAATGGCTATATTATGTCAAGAACATCCATCATTCAACTCAATTGCAAGTAAATAGTGGACTATTCATGCAATTGCCATCATACTACTCTTAATTGCAATTCAACCACATAAGACCCAATGAAACATAAAAAAAAAAAAAAAAAAGAACACCAACAAGCAACTAGAGTTGAAAAGGCATTAAAACAAAAACTGAAACTAAAATTGAAAAAAACTAGGAAAAGTATCAACCCAAAGTATTCCTCCCCCCACACCTAAATCTTACATTGTCCCCAATGTAAGAGATAAAGAATAAGAAAAGAAGCATTGGGGACAACGAAACTTCCCGAATCAGGGAGGAGGTATCGATCAACTATGACTGGGGTGGTGGCAAGATCTCCCAGGGTGATAGTTGGTAAGGCATGGAGCATGTAGAACCCTTAGTCTTGGGATCACCCGAGGAGTTTTTTTTTTTAGTTGTGGGAAAGACTTTCCCACAGAGCCGCATATTGAAGGGTCTTACGTCCATCCGTTTTTTTTTTTTTTTTTTAACTCTTGGGCAGAAGACTTCCGTCGTTACAACCAAGGCACGCCATAACCTGGAAACCCTTCTGTCCAAAAATTTTGTGTAGACAAAAATGTGACCAGAAGACTTTCCTCCTTACAGCCAAGGCACGCTCTAACTGTGAAAGTCTTCTGTCCAAGTCAAACGAAAAACTCCATTGAGCAAAGTTTTGGCACACACACCCAAGGCCTACAAACACAAAATTTGTATTAAAACAAGAAAATGGCTTAGCATAAGAAATAAAAACTCGAAATATGGGAAAAAAATCAAAATTTAACAACATGAAATAACGAAAAATGAAAATTCTTGGGTTGCCTCCCAAGTAGCGCCTTTCTTTAATGTCTTTGGCTAGACATAAATGTCTTTACTCAAGGAGGATAAAATCTTGTAGCTCGTTTCACTGCTTTCTTCTCTACATAATCTGCATACCCTTCATAAGTAGAGTAATCTTTACGCACACGAACTCTTTTCTTTCCTTGACTAGAGAATAACTCCAAACAAGCAAGCAATGACTTTTGTTCTTCAGTTACTTCTTCATCGTGACTAATTAAAAACTTACTAGTCATCGCAGCTCTTAACTTATTCTGTCATGAAACTCAAAGCTTACGGTATGACAAAATCAATCTCATTAGTGGAAAATATAAAATTAGAGTTAAGAGTCTGTTGGCTAGGAGATGAAGAAGATATCACCACAGTTGGGTTTTGATTAGTGGACTCTTCGACTGGAGAGATTTGAGGAGAGATTTGAAGTTGAGGTCCCGTTACATCTTTCTCAACAACCTCTTCAACCGCATGTTTAGATCTTTCCTTTTGAATCTGCGATTCTTCACCATTTTCCAAGGTAGTTGCACTCATATTTGGATCGGAGTTGACAATGGTCTGTGAGGGCAATTTTTCAGGAATTTGAGATGCTAATACGCTTATTGCACCTACCATTCGATTTACTCGATTCTCCAAATTTCGAATGCTTGCCTCTGTTTTCTGTTGAAAATTTTGAATGCGCCTCGGTTTTACATTGAAATTGCAAAGTGTTAGAGGCTAATGTTTTAATGATATTCTCAAGAGTTGTACAATGGATGAGAATGGTTGATTCTCAAATAGGTGTGATGGTTGGTATTCTTGATGATGATTCGAAAAGAAGCTTTGTTGCCAATTTCCACCGTAGCTCATGTTAGGATGATCCCTCCAATCTGAATTATATGTGTTGGCATATGGGTCATACTGCCTACGGGGCATGGGCATGTTACCAGTCATGTTCACCTGCTCAACTCTCTCACCTTGCAATATTGGGCAATAGTCAGTGGGATGGTTTATATCTTCGCAGATTCCACATGCCTTGACCTGCTGCCGTTGTCTAACCGCCCATTGTCGAATAAGACACGTTAATTCAGATAATTGTTGTTGAATGGATGGGACATTTACCTCATGAACTCCTCCATAATTGAAATTTTGTCCATGACCAAATGGAAGAGTATTGTAAGCCATAAATCAACAACAAATCAAAGAAAATAAATCCCAAAAAAAAAAATTGAAAATAACTTAAAAAGAAACAAATTAACCAAAACACCGTTCCCCGGCAACGGCGCCAAAAATTGACAGGTGCCGAACCTGTGCAATAATAAATATTTAAACCTAATCCAGGGAATACCCCGGAGGTTAAATGCGGTACTAGGCGGGGACTCGGATGTGCAATGGGTTACTAGCACCCTGATTCCAAGGAGTTTACTTAATCCGATATACCAGAAATTAACCAGAGAATTTAATTAATTTGTAAAAGTGGCAAGTAGGGTCGTCTCCTCAGGGAACGGGAGGAAATTGTTTCTTTCCAAGTCACAGGAAAATGGGGGGTTTGGATGGAATAGAACTAGAAATAAAATAAATAAACATAGAAAATGAAATTGAAAATACTAAATAAATAAATCACCAGAGAACAGACAGAGAGTAATTTATTAGAAATAACAAATGATAAAATTCTACCCAAATGAACAACTTCTTAGGCCTAGTCCGATCACTTGATCATTGAAGCATAAATATTTCATTCATTTGTCACTAGGCTAGTTATAGTTGCCAACAAGCTCGACAACCAGTTTTTCCTTACTTTTCGACCAAGGTAGTTAAGCGCTTCCCTAACCGGATAACAACCCTAGGTACGACCATAGGAATTTAATTATCCAATTGCATTAAAAGCTAGAAAAACCCAACCCTAACCAATGAACACGCTAAGAGGGTTCATTTAAACTAGATCTTACGTTTCCCCAACATAAAACCAATTATGGTGGTGCCACTAATTATTAACTAAATGAACGACATTATTCAATTAGTTAATTTGACAAGAGGCTATTAGGTTAAATTAAATATCCGACGTTGATACTCAATTAACAAAATAACCCTCAATCAATTAATCAAGCGTATGAATAGTAACAAATTAAAAGAAATAATAAAACTCGATTAGATCTCACAAATGATATGGACTGCGCCTTCGAGTTACCCTTTGAGTAGATAAGAGATTTAGCCGCTCCTCATGGAGAATCGCATCCAAGAATTGTTTGAGAAACTTTCAACCACGATTAACCAAAGGAAGAAACAAGAGGAAGCAACCTACGAAGGAGTTTTATTTTCTAGATATTGCGTGGAGTTCCTCCTCTCCTCCAAGCGACGGCTTGGCTCATAATATATAAGAAAACCTAAGATTCCCTATTTAACTAGGAATTTCAGTCCTAATTGGAGTCTAACTTACTAAAAAGCAATAATAAAGTAAAATAGGGAAACCAATTACAACTTCCCTAAAATAAAATTGTCTTTTATCAATTCCTAAAAATAAAATAAAATAAAGTCTTCAATCACTCTTAGGCGAGGATTTTTTCCGAAATCCTTCTTCACATCAAATACAGACTCGTCCGCCTTTTCCTTGGGAGTTCTGAAATTTCCACCAAATTTGCACTCTGTAAACTCCAAATAATTCCAATGACCTAAATAAATGCCAAGAATCAAATATGAGTAGAATCAAGCAATTAACACAATTATCTTGGCACAATAAAAGGGAAATCTCCATAAATTATGTGCACAATTAAGGACTTAACAGCCAAGTAAGTCAGGTGCTCCAGTTTGATGCCTTGGAACCAAATATCAGCCGTACCTTCTAAGAACATCTCTATTATTTCCACTCTTTGGTTGTCAGGCACCTGATAATTTGTGAAATATTTCTAGCATTTCCTCAACCATTCTCTTGGATTTCCAGATGAATACATTGGTAGATCCATCTTAGGAGGGTTGGGGATTGAGACACGGTTCTTCCTTTCGAGAATTGACACTCCCGTATCAAGATCAGAATTCAGCCTCTGGTGAGCTGGAGGGGTGGGGAGTATCGGATCAGAATTGTTTCCTTCTTCTTCATGCACCCCTTTTTCTCTCAAGGCCATCTTCAGCAATGTATTGATGCTACTCAATTTTTGATCTATGATTGTTTCCATTCTTGCTTCTATACTCTTGTTGTTGAGCTCCATTTCTTCGCGAATTTTATGCTGCAAGTTCTCCTGCAATTTCTCTTGGAAATTGATCATCGATTCTAACCCTTCTTGTAAACTTCTTGTCATTTGATTTGGTCTTCAATGGCCCTGTATCTCATATTTTCTGCCATGGATGAATCGCAGCTTGGTCGAGGATCGAGAGCTCTGATACCAATTTGTCACAAACCAGCTGCTAAAACCGAATGTCTTGAGGAAATTAGAAGGAAACTGAAAATAATAATCAGAATCAGAATCAGAAAAGAGGAAGAAGGTAGATGAAGACGAAGATGAATGAGAAGAGAGAGAGAAAGATAAGAAAGAGAAAAGAGGGAAATTCTATTATTCAATCACACACTTTACATTGTCGTCTTTGGCAAATTTATTGCTCTTTGGATCAGCAGTTGTAACTTGTAACTAACTGCTTAAAGGAATCTGTTAACTAATTTCCCAAGTAAGCCTAACTAACTCAACTGTAAGACTAATTAATGACGTGCTGGTGAAACGCAGCAATTGCTAAACAAAACGGCAAAGCCAAAGGACTGAGTTTCTAACAGCGCGTTAGTCTGGGAGGCACCACTTTTCCATTCTCAGCCTTGACTTCTGCACATGCTTTGTTGTCCATTGATTGTGCTGCCACACGGCCCTTCCTCCGATAGGAACTCTTGTAGCATTCTTACCATAGACGGATCCTTTTCATAATCAGAATTATGCTGTTGAACAGTCCAGTTATTTTTATGTTATCGATCTCGAATGGGAACAAATGGGTTAGATAAATTATTATTTAGTTCCTGTGGTGTTGTTATGTTATCACATGACGCTTCTTGACATCTGAAGCTATCCAAATAACCCTTGTACTTTTATGCAAAATGGAAAATAGATAGAAAGCAAGTCTGATTATGGTGATTGATCCAAATGTTGTTTAAAATCATGTGTGCCAAAGTTATAATATCCACTTGACCATTCGGTTATTTCGCATATATTTCATAAGTCCCTTTTGATTTTATGCAAAGTGATTAGCCCTTTATCAAGTCTAATACTAAAGTAAGAGTGATAATGGCATTTCAACTAAGGACCTTAAGCAAGCGGTGGCAGTGACCTATAAGTAGTGGGAATAGTATTATACACCTACAATGATGTTGTTATTGTGCAAAGAAAATTTGATTAAAAATTATGTTTTACTATGATTTTTCCTATTGTGGAAGTATTGAAGTCATTTCTTATTCAAGTAATAATCAATTTTGTGTTTTAATGACTTTAAAACATTTGTATTGCAAAAGAGACTATCTAAAACAAATTGGTATTTAGAAAGATCATGTTAGGAGAATGAGGATTTCTTGGGGGACAATGTAAAAAGAAAGTGTATTTTTCAAAATTGAGGGGACACAATTATGATAAAAACATAAAAATTTGTAATAGCTTTAAGGCTACATTCTAAATTTCATAGAATTAAGGAAGGGAGGGGCAATTACCCACCCTAAACATAATGTGGCTTTGTCACTATTAAAGAGGTTGCTTTTCATTGAATGTTGTCTATTCAGAAAACTATAAAAAGTTGTGTTTGGATGGATGGATTTAATTTCAAATTCATAGTTCAAATTCTTTCCACTACTTAAGAATTTTATTTTATGGATAAAATTTCAAATTCACCTATAAGATGGAATATGCTAGTTTTTGCTATGTTTAGATGGGTGGATTTGATTTCAAATCCACAGTCCAAATCCTTTTCCATTATTTGAAAATTTTATTTTAAGGATGAAATTTCAAATCCACCTATGGGATGGAATAAACTAGTATAGAGAATTTCAAATCCATCCAAAATAAGAGTCATTTTGAAATTCATTCCTCTCAAATGGTATCTCAAATCAAATCCAATTTCCAAACACAACCTAGAAGAGTTATTGTTATGTTTGGATGAGTGGAATTTGGGTGGATTTGAAATATCCACAATCCAAATATTTTCCTTTGTTTGGATTTTTCATCTTAAGGATGAGATTTCAAAAATGGAGTAGACTAGTTTATAGACTTTCAAATTTATCCAATATAACAGTCATTTGAAATCCTTCCCTATATAACAGTCATTTGAAATCCTTCTCTGTCAAATTCTTTTCAAAATCCTAATGTATCGATCCAAACACAATATGAAATTATTTTAAAGCCTTAAGATCAATCATGTGGCTATATATCATTATCATTATCATTATCATTATTATTACTATATAAAAAGTACCATAAGTTTTAGCAAATTGGAGTGTAAGTGTAAACATTGTCTTGATCTTAGTTTTTGTTATTCCAATTATACCCTTATTAATGGATGATTGAAGTTTCATGTTATCCCCTTTTTCATTTTTTTATGTTGATTAAAATTCATTATATCATATATATCGATTTAGAAGAAAATAATGGTTAATGACAATAAGCATTAGAGACTAAGCAAGATCTGTTTTTGGTTTTCTATTTGTGCAAAATACCTTTTCTCCCTAATAATTAGATTTATTGCATTCTAATAGTAATTTAATTGTTGAAATTAGTAAAACAACTATAACCTTAATTAAATTTGAATTATGAAGACGACAAACAAAATATAACACTCCAAACCAATATGCCTTTTTACATTCTATTTCTAATTTTTTTTATTTTCATTAAAAATTCTTGATTAGTCCTAGCCTAATTAAATTTTCAAATCTTCAAAGATATTTCTATTGATACCAAAATAAAGTGCTCTTAGGACAATAAATTCTTTGCTATTTATGCTTTACATCATATTCTAACAAAAAATAAAAATATAAATAAAATAAAAGGAAAAAACTCAATTATTTCTACTAATGAAATTTTAATTCTCAAAAAATGAATAGTTAGATAGAAAAATTTATATATGGTAGATCATTTGCACTCCGTTATTAAAAAATTAACACACAAAATAATGCAAAGAGTTCAATTTTAAGAATATACATTTCTTCATTTTTCAAAGAACAGTGCATGTAACTTCATATTGATGAATTTTATCAAGATACTAAAAAATTCAACTTATGTAGCATGAAAAATGATAATGGGAAATCATGTGACCGATATTTATACAAACAATTAAGTATTGTTATGTAAGCATTATTGTGATCTTAGTATTTGTTATTCCAATTGTGCCTTTATTAATTGAGTATTGAGTTTCATATTATGCTCTTTTTAACTTATTATGACGAGTAAAATTTATTATGTCATATCTATTGATTTACAAGAAATTGGTTGATGACAAGACAAAATATTAAGCATTAGATACTAAGCAAGATATGGTCTTAGTTTTCTTTTTGTTCAAAGTACCCTTCTCCCTAATAATTAGATTTATTGCATTCTAATAATAGCAATAATTGTAGCAGTTAGAAAAAAATAATAACCTTAATTAAATTTGAATTATGAAGACAATAAGCAAAATATAACACTCCAAACTAATGAGTCTCTTTGCATTCTATTTTTATTTTTTTATTGCTATTGAAAATTCTTGATTAGTTATAGTCTATTTGAATTTTCAAATCATCAAAGATATTATTATTCTATTTTTTATAGTCTATTTGAATTTTCAAATCATCAAAGATATTATTATTGGTACCAAAACAAGGTGCTCTTAGGATGATAAAAAATTTTTCATTTGTGCTTTATGTCAAATTCTGTCCAGAAGATAAAAAATAAAACAAAACAAAATAAAAACTCAATTAGCTCTACTAATGAAACTTTAATTCTTAAAAATGAACTGATAGGGTGCATTTTAGTCATTAATTTTGTTAATATTTCCTAATTGTTTGGGCTAAATATTGCACTACTTAGTGGATTCTACTTAGTTTTTGTGTTTGGTGATCATTGTAGGAATTGGCAATGAAAATGGGTTGAGAATTAGTTTTCCAGGAGACCTCACTGCAGTTAGGCATGGGCATGCCTAAGTCATACTTCCAGGTCCGGATTGTTGGGGTCTCGTGCGTGTGAGAAGTTTCCAAAGAATTGCGGATTCCAAATTCTTATTAGGAAACTATCTTAGTGTTTGTTATTAGAAAATCTTTTTAGATTAGGAAAGTAGTAGTCTTTATTTTCTATTAGGAAATTCCTAATAGAGTAGTTTGAAAGAGGAATCTAGGTTTTTAGTGTTAGTTTAGTTTTAGTTTGCGAAAGAGGGACTTGGCCATGAAGCCTAATGATCGAAGTGACTAGTAGTTTGATTAGTACTAATATTCGTAGGAGACTTGAAAAGGGACGAATAGCGATAGCTTTTCTTCTTTCGCCGTTCTTCACTTGAGAAAAACAAGAAGATGACTATTCATCTTTCCCTTGCAATCTTGTGTGGAATTTTCTTACGTGATGCGTGGCTAATTCTATAATCTAGTCAAAGATCAACTTCGATGACACGATTTGATTATTAGTAAGATCTAACTGATTTATTCTTTGTTCATGTAATTCTTAGAATTTGTGCGTTCTTTGTTTTATATTCTTCTAATTATTTTGTTAGTTGAATGTCAAGAGCCCGATATTCGAATTAACCTGATAATCTACTGTCAATTTAATCTACTAAATCCGTAATTGTTTAGTTGATTAATATTAGTGGTAACTAACGTTAACATACATTAGGGGAACATGCAATCTAACTTAAACAAACTCTGGAAGTGTGTTTGTTGGTTAGGGATGGGTTTTTCTAGTTCTTAGTGCAATTGGGAAATTAAATCCTCTGGACATACCTAGAATTATTTCTTGGTTAGGGGTAGTTAACGGGCGTACCTTAACTATCTATAATCTAAGGAAAAGTTGGTCGTTAAAGAGTTTGTCCGATGGTTATAACTAACCTATTAATGAATTGAATGAATTATCTTTGCATCGATGATTGGATATATGAGTCGTGTCTGAGAAGTTGGATCTTTGGCTAGAGGTTGCTTGCCATTAATTTAATCCCTGCTTATTTTAGTGAATTGTTTTATTATTTGGTTGATTAGTGATGGGGGAATATTTGTATGTGTTAATTGGGGTTATTTGGGCTTAATTTCTACCATTTATTGTGCCAAGAATGGGTTTACTGCTTATATTTGAATTTTGTGGTAGTTGTAGGTCTTTGGAGTGAAAGATGGCTTTTATTTGCAAAAATTCCGTAGGAGGTTTCTCAAGACGCGTGCACAGTGTTTGAGAGAGGGATGGTGCAAGCAAATTTAAAGTTCTCATGGGGCCCAGCTCATATTTCCTTATTGGGACAGATTTCTAGGAGTAATTGGAATTGGAGATCCACGTGCCTTGTAGATTGGAAATTGGAAACCAGGAGGAATTCTTGGCGGTGGAAAGTTTTCCTTATACATGCAGAGTCCAAGGCCTACTAGGAAAGAAGGTGGCAGCTGACTTCCCACGTGGAATTGGAATTGGAAGCCTCCTTCTCCATATATATATTCATAGCTTTTGGGCTATGAGAGACATCTGAGCATAGCATTACTTTAGCTTATTTTTCGTTTCGTCTTTTCCCGTAGAACTAGCAGTGTTAAAGTTTTATAGAGCTTTTGTCCTTGGTCCGCATATATGCGTCTGGTAGCATAGGATCGTTTTTGATCATTCAAGTTTTCTGTCCTTTAGCCTTTTCTTTGGCTTGTGTGTCGTTTTTCCTTTTCGTTTGACCAACCCGTAGTATAAAGACTATATTCATTTAATAGTTTTTGTTAGTGGAATTGGTTTGGTAAATTCTTTCTTCGCTTATTTGATTGTTTCAACTGCCGTCCAAATTTCATGGATTTTACAAATAACATGGTTTCAATGTCAAGGCGTGGCTAATTCCTTTTCTAGTTGAGGAATAATCAAGGCTCGGGGCACCATAACTGTGAGATCGTTTTGTTTATTAATTTTAATTTATATGTTCATGGGTATTTAATTATTCTCTGTTTTTAATTAATTATTATTTGGGTTATTGGGTAATGTGGCCAGTTAGTCAATTATCTAAATAATATATAGTCAATTAGGGTGTTGGCGCGTCGCCTTTAAGCAACCTAATTGGTGACAAACGAGACAATTTCACCACCTCGCAAGTGGTCTAATTTGTATCGTGGGAATAACTAATCTAGCCTCAGTTAACCCGCATGTGTGTTAACCATCTAGAATTGGGTCTTTCTAATTCCTAAGGCTGTGACTGCATTAAATCCTATGAGCGTATCTAGGGTTGTCCAGTTTACAAGAGGGTAGTCTATGAGCGTCTCTGGGCTACTATAAAATTAAGGAAAGATTGGTGGTTGGGCGCGTCGCTTGACCATTATAACCAATTTATTCATGAGCATGTAAATATCTGTTTGGGTCTATGATCAGTTGTGTGCACCGGTGCCAAGATTAATTCCTTGACTAGATTGTTTTAATTAATTGATATTTGTGTTATTTGATTCTTGCCATTTTTATTAAATTGAAATTTTAGTTTTTATTTCCTTCTTTTTAATTAATTGCTCTCTTTCCAAAAACCCCCCTTATTTTCCCTGTGTGATTCGTCCACCTATTCCCTGTGGATACGACCCTACTCACCATTATACTTGAAATTATATTCTTAGAGTAGGTATTTTATTTTTGGAGGTTTGACACCCACCAAATTTTGGCGCCGTTGCCGGGGAGTATTGGTGTTTTAAGTGATTTATTGCACAGGTTTTATTTTCTGTTGTTTTATGCCTCGATCTTCTCGTACAGGAAAACTTGAATTTGATCCAGAGATCGAGAAAACGGCAAGAAGGTTGACCAAAGAGGCAAAGTTGCGTAGGCACCAAGATTCAATAGCGTCACCTTTAGGAATTGAGCAAGAAATTGTTTACAGTGATTCATCAAGTGAATTTGAAGAAGAAGAAGTGAACATTACCCAAGTAGCAATGGCAGCCCCAAGGACTTTGAGGGAGTTAGCAACTCCGAATGTGAACCAACAACCATTATGCATAACATACCCTAACACAATAGAGGCTTTTGAACTCAAATCTGGCCTTATTCATTTACTTCCTACTTTTCGTGGCATTGCAGGTGAAGACCCACATAAACACTTAAAGGAATTCCACGTGGTGTGCTCTACAATGAAACCTCAAGGAGTCACTGAAGATCAAATTAAGTTAAGGGCCTTCCCTTTTTCTTTGGCAGACAAGGCCAAAGATTGGTTATTCTACCTACCATCAGGATCCATCACTACATGGGAAGAATTGAAGAGCCGATTCCTTGAGAAATTTTTTCCTGCTTCTAGAGCCGCCAATATAAGGAAAGAAATATGTGGGGTCAGACAAGCAACTGGGGAGATTCTTTATGAATATTGGGAGCGCTTTAAGCAACTGTGTGCTAGCTGTCCACACCATCAAATCCCTGACCAGCTTTTAATACAATATTTTTATGAGGGATTGTCACCAATGGATAGGAGTATGATAGATGCGGCCAGTGGTGGGGCTTTGGTTAACAAGACCCCTGATGAAGCTAAATTGTTAATTTCCACCATGGCTGAAAACTCCCAACAATTTGGAGTGAGAGCTGATGGGGCAATGAGAAGGGTAAATGAAGTGAACCACTCTGACTTAGAGGGTAAGCTATCTGAGCTTACCTCTTTGGTGCGTCAAATGGCGGTAGGGCAATTACAATCTGTGAAGGCTTGTGGTATCTGTGCTGCTCCAGGGCATATGACTGACATGTGCCCACTTCTCCAAGAAGATACACCTGAACAAGCCAATGCAATGGGGGGTTTTTCTGGACCACCCCAAAGAAGGAATGACCCATTTGCACCTACCTACAACCCGTGGTAATCATCCCAATTTTAGCTATGCTTCAAAACCCCCTGGTTTCCAACAGCCATTCCAACCAAAGCCACCAATGCAACCAGTGCAACCTCTGCAACAACCTGCCACTTCTAACACAAGTATGTCTGGAAGATATGGTGAAATCAACTCAAAGCAGTCAATTACAACAAGAGTCTCATAGATTTCAGCAAGAAACTCGTGCTGGTATGTGGCATTTGGAAGCACAAATGTCCCAAATGGCAACTTCCCTAAGTAACCCTGGAAAATAGCAATAAAGGGAAGTTACCGCTCAAGTAATTCTTAACCAAGGAGAATGCCGTGCAATGCACCTACGGAGTGGTAAGGAAGCTGATCTCCAAAGCGCCACAGAAAGAGGAAGTGTCCAAAGGTTGAAAAGGAAGAGAACCAATCCAATGGAGTCCCAAAGAAAGTTGACATTATACTCCTTTTCTGGCGGGTTGACAAAGACTAAAAAGGAAGAGTCTGAGAAAGAAATTTTAGACACCTTCAGGAAAGTGGAGATCAACATCCCTTTGTTGGATGCGATTAGGCAATTGCCCAAATATGCAAAATTTTTGAAGGGCTTGTGCACTAATCGTAACAAACTGAGTCTAGATGACAAGGTGAAGGTAGGGGAGAATGTATCGGCGATTCTCCAAAGGAAGTTGCCTCAAAAGTGCAAGGATCCAGGTATGTTCACTATACCATGCATAATTGGCAATCAAAGAATTGAAAAAAGCATGCTTGATCTAGGTGCTTCAATAAATGTCATGTCTCTTTCAATTTTTAAAGCATTGAGTTTAGGACCTCTCAAAGAGACTAGGGTAATAATTCAACTAGCAGATAGGTCTAATGTCTACCCTGAGGGCATAGTTGAAGATGTTCTAGTAAAAGTAAATGAATTCATCTTTCCTGATTTTTTACATTGTTGACATGAATGATGAATACTCACCAATTCAGTCAGTGATTCTTACGGGTAGACCCTTCATGAGTACAGCAAGGACTAAAATAGATGTACATGAAGGGACCCTATCTTTGAGTTTGATGGGGAAATAGTCACCTTTAATATTTTTTGATGCCATGAAGCATCCCGAGGATCTTGAATCGTGAATTTCATTGGCATTACTAACACAATTGTGCAAGAGAATTTTGAGCAGGAATTCATGGAAGACAAGTTGGATTTTGTCTTACAACAAGGCAAAAGCGGACTTGGAAGTAGATGACATGGAAGAGAAGGAAGTCAAAGCGCATCATGTCACTCCATTCATTACATCCTTTTCCAGACAGGTTTGAAAGTTCTTTTCTACCTCTACCCACTTCTAATGAGAGAATTTTACCTTCTGTTGAACAGGCACCCAATTTGGAATTAAAGGAATTGCCCAATCACTTGAAGTATGCATATTTGGGAGATAACAAGACCTTGCCTGTAATCATAGCCAATGACTTGGATGCGGTACAAGAGGAAAAGCTTATACGGGTCTTAAAGGAATATAAACCAGCAATTGGATGGACATTGGCAGACATCAAAGGCATTAATCCATCCATTTGCATGCATCATATTCTTTGGAGGCAGATGCAAAGCCAGTAAAGAGCACCGGAGGAAGCTTAACCCAAATGAAGGAAGTGGTGATGAAGGAAATTCTCAAGCTCTTAGAATTAGGAATTATATTTCCTATTTCGATAGCATGGGTAAACCATCCATGTGGTTCCTAAGAAGGCGGGATCACATTAGTTAAAAATGAGAGAAATGAATTGGTGCCAATGAGATTGCAAAATGGGTGGAGGATGTGTATTGACTTGAAGTTAAGCGCAACTAGGAAGGACCATTTTCCACTCCCATTCATTGATGAGATGCTTGAAAGGTTGGCAGGTAAGTGCTTCTTTTGCTTTTTAGATGGTTATTCTGGATATTACCAAATCATTGTTGCCCAAGAGGACCAACATTAAACCACTTTTACCTGCCCTTTTGGAACCTTTGCATATCGCCGTATGCCTTTTGGTTTATGTAATGCTCCTGGAACATTTCAAAGATGCATGATGAGTATCTTTTCTGATATGATTGAAAATTGCATTGAAATTTTCATGGATGATTTTACTGTGTACGGTGATTCTTTTGACCAATGTCTGGACCATTTGACAAAAGTATTGAAAAGATGCATTGAAACACACTTGGTTCTTAATTATGAAAAATGTCATTTCATGGTTAGAGAAGGCATAGTGTTGGGCCATGTTGTTTCATCAAAGGGTATTGAGGTAGACAAGGCTAAAATTGATTTGATCACTAGTTTACCTTACCCTACTAATGTCAAGGATGTTCGTAGTTTTCTGGGTCATGCAGGTTTTTATAGGCGATTCATCAAGGACTTCTCAAAGATTGCTCAACCATTGTCTCGCCTACTGCAAAAGGAGGTGTCTTTCGAATTTGGAGAGGATTGTAAATTGTCCTTTGACACACTCAAGGGCATGCTGACTCGGCACCTATTATCCAACCCAATTTGGAAGCTATCTTTTGAGCTTATGTGTGACGCCTTGACTATCTTTGTAAATGCTTGGACAGCGTAATGGGAAGATAGTCATGTCATATACTACGCCTCCAAAGCGTTGAACTCAATGCAACTACACCACCACAGAAAATGAACTTTTAGCCATTGTTTTCGCTTTTGAGAAATTTAGATCATATTTATTGGGCTCAAAAGTGATTGTTTTCTCTGATCATGCAGCTTTAAAATATCTCCTATCAAAGAAAGAATCAAAACCAAGGCTCATCTGTTGGGTGCTCTTGTTGCAAGAATTTGATTGGGAGATCAAGGATCGGAGAGGGGTGGATAACTCTGTAGCTGACCACTTGAGTCGATTGATTAGAGAGGAGGAAACAGTATCCATATCTGAGGTATTTCCTGATGAACATCTTTTTCTTATCAAAGGTAAGGAACCTTGGTATGCGGATATTGTTAACTTTTTGGTCAGTCATAAATTTCCTTGTTGGCATGAATAAGAATAAGAGGGATAAGATAGCCCTTGATTCTAGATATTACATTTGGGATGAGCCATATTTGTGGAAGATAGGCTCTAACCAAATTATTCGTAGGTGTGTGTCTGAAAATGAAATTCCTTCTATTCTTACTCATTGTCATAATTATGCATGTGGTGGTCACTTTGGACCCAAGCGAACTGCTAGAAAAATCCTTGACTGTGGCTTTTACTGGCACACATTGTTCCGTGATGCTTATACATATTGTAAAAGCTGTGAAAAATGCCAAAGATATGGAAGTTTGTCCCAAAGGAATGAAATGCCTCAAGTACCTATGTTATTTTGTGAAATATTTGATGTTTGGGGTATGGACTTTATGGGACCTTTTCCTAGCTCTTTTGGATTTTTGTATATTTTGCTAGCAGTAGATTATGTGAAATGGGTAGAAGCAAAGGCTACGGGACTAATGATTCTCAAGTTGTTGCAGGATTTCTTAAATCCCACATCTTTAGTAGGTTCGGGGTGCCAAGAGCTATAATTAGTGACCAAGGGACACATTTTTGTAATCGCACCATTGAAGCCGTCATGAGAAAATATGGGGTGCACCATCGGGTGAGTACCACTTACCACCCGCAAACCAATGGGCAAGCTGAAGTCTCCAATCGAGAGATTAAGAGTATTCTGGAGAAAGCGGTTAATCCTAACCGTAAGGATTGGAGCTCTCGATTAGATGATGCTTTGTGGGCATATAGGACGGCATATAAAACACCTATTGGGATGTCCCCATATAGGTTGATATTTGGTAAGATGTGTCATTTACCTGTGGCTATAGAACATCGGGCATTTTGGGCTGTCAAGGAATGTAATTTGCACATGGATAGAGATGGTAAGGAGAGGAAGCTCCAACTCCAGGAGTTGGAGGAAATACGCCTTGAAGCATATGACAATGCCCGTTTGTACAAAGAACGTACAAAGCATTTTCATGACCGTTTATTACGTGAAAAATGCTTTACCCCAGGCCAAAAGGTACTTTTGTTCAATTCACGGTTGAAGTTCATGCCAGGTAAGTTAAAATCCCGTTGGATTGGACCATATGTTGTGGTTAATGTCTTCCCTAATGGTGTAGTTGAAATCAAGAGTTTAGAGACTGATAAGGGTTTTAAGGTTAATGGTCACCGTTTAAAACCTTTTGTTGATGTTTCAGATATTGGCACAATTGAGGAAGTCCATTTGATGGATCCAGTTTATGAATGATTTTTCCAATTGAAGTTGTCTAGCCAAAGACGTTAAAGAAAGGCGCTACTTGGGAGGCAACCCAAGGTTTTTTGTTCGTTGTTTACTTCCTTTGGTTTTTTCTTATTTATGATATTTTACTTTTGTTTGAGTAGGTAGCAGTGGTTTTGGGCAGAAGACTCCTACTTGCAAGGCGTGCCCACGCCTTCCTGGGAAGCGCCACTGGAATACGCCACAGGGCTGATCAGAAGACTTTCGGTTGTCTGGCGTGCCCACGCTATCGAAGGGGAAGTCAGGAACGCACCTTTGGCTGAGAATCAGAAGACTATTACTTGCAAGGCGTGCCCACGCCTCGCAGGCCCATCTTAACACCTTACAGCAGAAGGGTGATCAGAAGACTAGTAATTTGTTAGCGTGCCTATGTCTTGTTAGGGGGTGGTTTGTCAAAAAAAAAAAAAAAAATGAACGACAAACTTCTCACGCTTCATCAGAAGACTCACAGCTTCAAGGCGTGCCTATGCCTTGAAGCTTGGTCTCACCTCACGCTTTTGACCTTGTTTTTCTTTTCTTGTCTTTTCTTGCTTTCTTTTTCTTTTCCTTCTTTCTGTTTCGTTCCTTTTGTTTTCTTTCTTTTCCTTTTTGACCTACTACCAGACCCACCTTCAAGACCCACATCTCCTGTTGCTTCAACACCGCCGCTGCTATCTTGCTCCATCGCCACCGCTATAGCACGGTTTCTCTACCGCCGAAGGTGCTGTTGCGTCCGATCTGGTGGAAGTTCCACTGCGTCTCCGCATCGCTACCTCCGGCTGCTGTTCCTGCTGCTCGTGCCGCTGCTGTCCGAAGTCTTCTCCGTCGCCGACGCAGCTCCTCCATCAGCCAAGCTGCCACAGTTGCGTGAGGTCGTCCACGCCTCTGTTTCTACCTGACCGCGTGCCAGCCGCTGCCTGACCGAGAGCCACCACCGCCGGCTGCTGCCACCTTGTCCCTGTTCTGTCTTCCTTTGGCTGCTACTGTCACCGGCCTCAGCTTCAGCTTGCCGCTGTTGCTTTAGACTCACCAGCCGTTGGAAGTGCTGTGCCATCCGCTGCCAGCCGTCGCTGCTGCTACTGCCAGACCGGGTTTCTATCTCTGCTTCGCCCTCAAAGCCGCGCCTGCTGCATTCCACGTAGTCCACCTCCCGCAGCGGGTTCTCTTGAAGGACACCCCAGCTTCCCGTTTCTCCCAAGCCAAAGGACTGGCATTATTGCCCAGCTGTTCTGTCTGCCGGCCTTCCATGGAGGGTTTTTAGTAAGATCTCCCTGTCCTTTCTTGTAGCCTCGCTCATCTCATGTGCTGGTGAAGATCATATTGCCGAGTTATCTATTCTTTGGTGCATTGTTGGTATTATCTTTGACTAGTTGGGACTCTTTGCTTTGTTGGAATTGTCGGGTGTTATAAACGTTCCCATCTGATTAATTAGTCTCCTTTGCCTGTGGGTAGTTTACGTTGTGGCCCAGCTGTTGTCGATAGGGTTGATTTTCTGCCCGCTTGTGGGGATTCACCAGTTCTGATTTGTCGGCCTTGTGGTCTCCTAGTATAACTTGTTGGGCTTGGCAGGTCTCCTCTGTTGGTTCTTGTTGGATTATTATACTTGCATTTTGGTGAATTGTGACAGCATCTTTATATTTTCGGCGACCACTTGTGGGGTTTTGCTATTTTGAATCTTGTTGATTGCGAGCCCACGTGCCTTCTGGGGTTAGTGGTTGGTTTTGGCTGTGTCCAGGTTGTTACAAGTTGTTGCCTGTGGGCCACGAATATGCCTCCTAAAAAGGAACGAGCAAGGAAATCCACCCATACTGAGGCCTCGAGTTCCACAAGGCCAAAGAGGAGGGCCCCAATTCAGCCACCTACTCGGTCCCGGTTGGGTATTTCTCGGAATATTTTATCTCCTGGGTCTTTGGCGGATATTTTTGCTGATTTAACTGCTGACCAACGCAAGGTTTTGCATACCCTTATTGGCCGTTCGTTTGCTCCTTGCAAGTGCTTTGATGTTCAGACTTTGGAGCAGTTAAATATTGTTCATGATGTGGAGCGGTTCTTTAACCGCATTGGTTGGGCACCTTTCATGTATATTACCCACCCCATTTATGAGGAGCTGCTATGAATTTTATGCTACTTTTGGTTCACCAAGATGCTTGACTTTGCCTTGGATACCGGAGATTATCGGTTTAGCCTCATGGGTCAAACTTTTAGTTTGTCCCCGAATGAATTTAATGTGCACTTGGGATTCGGTGAGGACCACTTGGCTGATGGGGTATATATTAATAGTGCCTGTGATTTCACTATGCCCTTTGCTAGTAATTATATAGAGATATGGCGGGAGTGGTCTAACGACACTCAACATTATAATCCTAGCCAATCTCGTGCTTCTTTTCTCACGACCCGTCCCTCCGGGTCATCCACGTTCTTGGCATATAACTTTTCCGCAAGGATGCATCCGCACTCTCCAAAGCGGAATTTTACTTTCTCTGGTGCATGCAGAACAAGGTTCTGGTTAACTTTGGCTGTTGGGTGGCTTCTCAGATGCAATCTGTGGTCCGTAAGCCTAATAAGCCTTTAATCATGGGCTCTTTGATCACTCACTTGGCTATCCGACTGGGCGTCTTGGATCCTGCTCGGGATATTCGGCTTAGCATTGCTCGCCCGGTGGAGCCTTTGGATTTGAGAAGCTTGGAGCGTATGGGCATACTTCAAATGGTGGGAGACACTTACCAGTTTACTCCTGCTGGTGATGGAGCTCCACAGGTGGGTGCCCATCACTCTTGATCCGGCTGGCTCTTCTTCGTCTACACAGCCCTCTTCTATTTTGGATGCCCGACTCCAGCACTTGGAGAACAGCGTGCTTGGTTTGCATGCCAAGATGGATTCGTTGAATCAGAATTTTGCCAACTTGCATGTCCTCTCTGCCATGCAATCTGAGAATCTGGCTGCCTTCTTTGCACATATGGGCTACCACCCTCCTCATCCTCCTCCCTCCTAGATGCTGCGGTCTTCCCCTTCTTCAGGGAAGTTTCTTTTCCTTTGTCCTCGTTTTTTTGCTTTCTCCTTCCTACATTGGGGACAATGTAGAGTTTTGGTGTGGGGGGAGTTTGGTTCTAGTTCTCTTTTGTTTCATTTTTGCTTTAGTTTTGCCTAGTTTTTGTTAAAAAAAAAAAAAGGGAAAAAAATAGGCAATTAGGAGAATTGGGTGGTGCATCAGAAGACTATTACCTCTAAGGCGTGCCTACGCCTTAGAAGGACTTCACCCAAAAAAAAAAAAAAAACTCTCTGATTTCTTTTGGTTAACATAGGATGCTATGATGATATTGGCAATTGCTTTGCAAGCATGGGCAGTGATATGATATGATGCAATGTCTTTTCTCCTTGTGATAATGTTGTTGAATGTTGCACTTGGCAAGTTTTGGCTAGTTGGAACCATTCTTGTGAGCTTTTGAGCTAATGCGCAACTTATTTTTTAGTTGCTCTATTTTCTTTCATTGAGTGTTGTTCCATGTGATTTGAATGTTCTAGAACTTGCTATGTTGTGCATATCAAGATCTTAATTGTTGAATTTGGTGCATTTAAATGATAAGGGCACTTAGGTTACACCCTTTTAACTGTCTAAATCCTTGTTTCCATTGTATTCCCCTTAGTGAACTTTGTTTGAGCCTAGACCTTTTTCTTGGTTATATAACCCATTATGTTACCCTTAATCCCTTCTTTGTTAAAACTTGTTGTTTTGAACCCCATGTCCATGGATACCGTGGTCTGTTGCATGACATGGTTGAATGATATTGTGAGGACAAGTTTCAGTAGGCAAGTGTGTTAGAAATACAAATGATAGACAAATGTATTGAGCAGAAGACTAAAGCTTCTAAGGCGTGCCCATGCCTTGTTAGAAAAAAAAAACAACAAAAAAAATGATGAGATGAAAAACAAAAAAACAAAAAGAAAAAAGAGGGAAAAAAAAAGCAAAGAAAAGAAAAGGAAAAAAAAAAAGAGGCAACCAAAATACACAGCACCAATAAGGTGATTTGTGCAGTGTACTACAATAAAATGGGGCACGCCTAGTAGCTTGCACTTGTCGGTTGGAAAACTGTTGAATATGCCTTGCATAGATAATGTGGGTAAAGGAACTGTATTTTCATGCAGCAGGTCAATGGTATTTCCTTTGACATGTTTTAGCCTAAATTTCCTTTTTTGTCAAACCCCTTACCTAAGCGCCGTTACAACCCTTGTTAAGACCCTTTGATTTTTGTGTTGAATTTAGCATTAGAGGTGGCGATGTGACATATTAGCAAGCATATGGTAACATCATTTCATCATGTGATGAGAGTGAACCCTGTGTTTTCATTTCGGAGTGGTGAGTGAAATACATCACCCTATAAGAGAGAGGGTTAATTCTTGCATGTGTTGATTTTGATAACATTATTTGAGGGGTGAGATATTTGTATCTCTTTGTTGAACTGCCATATGCTAGCATTTGTCGTTGCCTATCTGAGCTCTGAAATGCTTGAGGACAAGCATGGTTCTGGTGTGGGGGGATTTGATGGGGGAATATTTGTATGTGTTAATTGGGGTTATTTGGGCTTAATTTCTACCATTTATTGTGCCAAGAATGGGTTTACTGCTTATATTTGAATTTTGTGGTAGTTGTAGGTCTTTGGAGTGAAAGATGGCTTTTATTTGCAAAAATTCCAGAAGACTGGTTTCTCCAAGACGTGCCTGTGTTTGAGAGAGGGATGGTGCAAGCAAATTTAAAGTTCTCATGGGGCCCAGCTCATATTTCCTTATTGGGACAGATTTCTAGGAGTAATTGGAATTGGAGATCCACGTGCCTTGTAGATTGGAAATTGGAAACCAGGAGGAATTCTTGGCGGTGGAAAGTTTTCCTTATACATGCAGAGTCCAAGGCCTACTAGGAAAGAAGGTGGCAGCTGACTTCCCACGTGGAATTGGAATTGGAAGCCTCCTTCTCCACGTATATATATTCATAGCTTTTTGGGCTATGAGAGACATCCTGGAGCATAGCATTACTTTAGCTTATTTTTCTCGTTTTCGTCTTTTCCCGTAGAACTAGCAGTGTTAAAGTTTTATAGAGCTTTTGTCCTTGGTCCGCATATAGTACGTACTGGTAGCATAGGATCGTTTTTGATCATTCAAGTTTTCTCGTCCTTTAGCCTTTTCTTTGGCTTGTGTCTGTCGTTTCGTCCTTTTCGTTTGACCAACCCGTAGTATAAAGACTATATTCATTTAATAGTTTTTGTTAGTGGAATTGGTTTGGTAAATTCTTTCTTCGCTTATTTGATTGTTTCAACTGCCGTCCAAATTTCATGGATTTTACAAATAACATGGTTTCAATGTCAAGGCGTGGCTAATTCCTTTTCTAGTTGAGGAATAATCAAGGCTCGGGGCACCATAACTGTGAGATCGTTTTGTTTATTAATTTTAATTTATATGTTCATGGGTATTTAATTATTCTCTGTTTTTAATTAATTATTATTTGGGTTATTGGGTAATGTGGCCAGTTAGTCAATTATCTAAATAATATATAGTCAATTAGGGTGTTGGCCCTTTAAGCAACCTAATTGGTGACAAACGAGACAATTTCACCACCTCGCAAGTGGTCTAATTTGTATCGTGGGAATAACTAATCTAGCCTCAGTTAACCCGCATGTGTGTTAACCATCTAGAATTGGGTCTTTCTAATTCCTAAGTGTGCATTAAATCCTATGAGCATATCTAGGGTTGTCCAGGTTTACAAGAGGGTAGTCTATGGCGTCTGCTACTATAAAATTAAGGAAAGATTGGTGGTTGGGACCACTATAACCAATTTATTCATGAGCATGTAAATATCTGTTTGGGTCTATGATGGGTTGTGTGCAAAGATTAATTCCTTGACTAGATTGTTTTAATTAATTGATATTTGTGTTATTTGATTCTTGCCATTTTTATTAAATTGAAATTTTAGTTTTTATTTCCTTCTTTTTAATTAATTGCTCTCTTTCCAAAAACCCCCCTTATTTTCCCTGTGTGATTCGTCCACCTATTCCCTGTGGATACGACCCTACTCACCATTATACTTGAAATTATATTCTTAGAGTAGGTATTTTATTTTTGGAGGTTTGACACCCACCAATTAGTTAATTTTGTATTTTCCAAAATCCCCTCATATTTCTCACTTGAAAAGAAACGAATTTTCCCCACTCCTGTGGAGACGATCTTTCTCACCATTGTACTCAAAATTTATCTTTTCTGGAGTAAGTATTTATTATTATACGGGCTCAACACATGTCAACGATTTTATTAGTTTTTCTCTTACATATAAAAATCACATATATCTAAAACCAAGTGTTAAAATTTGAAGTTTTGCAGACTAATAATGGAAATTAAAATAAACAATTAATTGAAAGGCGTGCATGATTTAGCTATTAAGAGGCTCTTCTTAACACAATAGATAAAATTGTAGCAAGGCAATACATAAATGATAATACTAAAGCAGTTAATTAGAAGTGATCGACCAAATATAACGCATGGTGAAAAAATATTTAAAGAGAAGTAAAAGTTCAAAATTTTCACAAGCTTTTGGTAGGCAGAGAAAAGCAACTTTGTCAAATTTTTGTTTGGGGGTTGACGGACAATTTACAAGCAATATACCTGACTTAACCAATATTACCTGCTGTATTACGATTTGCAAATGACAGTCACTGGGATGTTTCCGATAGCACTATCAAAGTTGGACTTGGAAAATTACACTTGAAATGCTATATTCAGCTTGATGAAGTTTAACTGTAAATAAAACTAAAGAACATTCTTATAATACGCATTCATATGACTGAGATAGTTCTTCTGGTGTGTAACACTAATTTCATAAGATCCTGTTACTTTGTCGAACTTCAAGGGTATCAACTATCAAATAATTAATGCTGTAGGTCTTTTGTAGCTCTCGTAATTCCTAAATGTTGCTTACACATTTCTACTTTTGACAGCAGTTTAAGTAAAAGAGATCAATGTAAGTGTTATCTGCGAATTGCTCCCTTGGAGGGATGATTTTGGTTTTGCAACCACTCCAAATGAAATGATATTCTCACGGTTTAATATTTGTATTCCCTCCAGCAGTCCTCCTCTTATCTGAATAACGCCTGCAGATTTTTGAGGATTTTAAGATACACAATATAAGACTACTGCCCCCTTGATCTAAAAAGAAAGAATATTATTGTGGTCTTGACACTACTGATCACTGGACTAATATCAAAATCTCAGAGGATCTTTCTAAAGAATAATTTCTTCCTTGGACATGCAAGCATTGAGGTCTTCATTCAAGTTCCGGCATGGCAACATGATGCTCCTCATTCAGGATGAAACTTTTTCTATTTTTATTTTTTTTAAAGCAAAAACTGGCTCAAAATGAACCAGCCAGCTGAAATCAGAATGCTGTTTACAGAAGCAAAAAGTATTAAGCGCTCTCACTCTTGCACCAGTATCAAGCGCCATCATCCTTGCCGATGAAAAGATAAAGAAATGTAGTCTGTTTAGAACTTGGAATAAGGACTTGTTGCGTGAATATTCTCTATGATTCTATCCAAAGTACAAGACTAGCTGGAAAAATATTACACTTTGCTAAACAGCACCAGTCAACAATGAAACATATTGTGCTAAACCTACTACAGGTTAATTAGATAAGGATCAATCCCGAACTCTGCACCTTAATTACATTAATATGTATCTGAAACGAGCTATATTATCTTGTTCCGCTTCTGTTCTGTCAGGTGTAAACCATTCATCGACCTTCAATAATTGAAATACTAACTTCATTTATGGAACCATTGCCTAAGCAAACCCCTGATTGGAAATGATCATATTCAAGCAAGCTTTGAAATTAACGTAAATGTAGGTTGTCTTGGTTGAGGAAGTTCCATTTCACTCTCTGAACTGCTTAGCATGAGAACCACATTGGACATTGTACGTGGGCCAATCTGCAGCATGGTCTTGAACACAAAGAAGCCCAATTTGCATGCATCTCATTACTTACTGATGGAGTGCAAGAATCAGTCAGTGCTTGATCCAGGAATTCTGGAGCTTTACCTTCATTCCACAATAGCCATGTCCTAAAAATGAATTGTTTGCAAGTTGCCATTAAGAATTAAATCCAAGTACTGAGATTGTAGCTTGGTTTCTCACAATTCGTCCTGTCATCTTAATTCGTAGACAAGGCAAATTGTTGTATAATCTGAGATGTCCCACATCAGTGCAAAGAAGAGAAATAGAAGAATATATATCGTCCTACCTGCTCGATTATTAATTATTTGGATTAACCATTTTGGACTAATAATTTGAGGCCTATAAATTATTGGGCCAGTCTGACGGGCCAGGACATTACATAATCCACCTAGAAGTAACTGAGAATACGGAGTGCGTTATATAACCAGGAAGATTCGAATACCTTTCATGATATCCAAGCCTCGTGTTCGTTTTGCCGCTCACAGTCTCTAGTAACAAAACTCTGAAGCTATAAACATCAGAGTTTTCTGAAAAAGGCCTCCCATGACATATAGCCCCTGCATTACATTTGAAACTTGAAGTATCAATGGTTTACACCCCGTCGCGAAGTTAGGAACTTGGGTAAGTAGGGCCAAAAGATAGAAGAGTAAAGGAAAAAATTATGTCGATAATACATAAAAATCAAAATTATATGCAAAATGTTATTCTCACTTACACATTTGACAATAAAAACATGAAAGGAAACGATACCAAGATACTGATTATGTGAACACTTTAGTTTAAAGATTTTATTCGTAATATTGTAATATGATTTTGAATTGTAAAGTACAAGATAAAATACTTTGGTTTAAGGATAGTGATTTTGTCACGGTTCAAGAGTTGTCAATTCTCCCAATTTTTGTGTTGTGATTCTAATCCTCATTTGTACTACATACTTCAACACTTGATGCATAAGCATTCTCTATGATTCTATCCGGACAATAACACTAGTTTGGAAAGAAAGGAAAAAAAGGAAAAGAAAAAAACCGATACTCTGCTATGGACCACCATTCTTGAGTGGACTGTATTATGCTAAAATCTAGTAGAAATTCACTACATAAAAGTAAATCGGAACTCTGAACTTTAATTACGTTTATTAACACAATGGTTTTAATATGAGCAATACTCAGTTGTCCTATTCGCACTTGTTCTTCAATAGACAACTCATCGACCTTCAACCATTGAGATAGTAACTTCGTTTATGGAACCATTGAATGCTGAAGCTCGTGATTGGACATGATAATATTCTTGCAAGCTCTGAAACGTAAACTTTGGTTGTCTTGGTTGAGGAAGTTCCATTTCACTCTCAGAACCGCTTAGCATGAGAACCACATTCGACATTGTAGGCCGATCTGCAGGATGGTCTTGAGCACAAAGAAGTCCAGTTTGAATACATCTCATTACTTCCGATGGGGTGCAAGAATCAGCCAGTGCTTGATCCAGCAATTCTGGAGCTTTACCTTCATTCCACAATTGCCAGGCCTGAAGAATGAATTGTTTTCAAGTTGCTATTTAGAACCCAATTCAAGTATCCAAATAATAGTTTGCCTGTCGGCTATATTCGTCTTGTTATCTTGATTTCTAGACAAGAAAATTTTTATCTGATCTACCTGAAAATAAACATGAGAAATAAAATATGCGTTATGCACTTACATAACCAAGAAGGTTCAAGTATTTTTCATGAAATCCAAGTCCCGTGTTCTTCTTGCTGCTGACAATCTCTAATAACAAAACTCCAAAGCTATAAACGTCTGATTTTTCTGAAAAGAGGCCTCCCATGACATATTCGGGAGACATATAGCCCCTGCATTGGATTTCAAACATGAAGTGCAATGGAAATGAGTTTTGCCTTTATAACCAAGAATCAGGGCAGACATGCTGTTGGTGCTACAGGAAGATCTTGTCATGCTATGCCTATAACAAAGGTTAATTACAGTTTACACCCCGAACTTCGGATAAAGCAACACTTTGCCCACCAAAAACCAGTCAGCCATTAGACTTGAGATCTCCATCTAAGATTTGATTAGATTATAAAGGAAGGATATTCGTTAAAATTTCCTAACAATAAAGTTGAAATTCGTACCCACGAAATTCCTACCCAATTCCAGGATGAAAAACTGGAGCTATGGAAGTGTTTACATTTGCCCGGCACAGACAAAAAAGCACCAAAAGAGCAGGGCAATTACAGCCATGAGGATAATTTTACTTTGAGTAAAAGAAGACTTACATAGTTCCAACAACTCTGCGGGTATTAGTTATGTCTTGTGTAACTAGGAAAGGTCGTGCCAGCCCAAAGTCTGAGATTTTGGGGTTCATGTCATCGTCCAAGAGAATGTTGCCGGCCTTCAAATCTCTGTGAATGATTCTCAAACAAGAATCTCGATGGAGGTATAGAAGCGCTCTGGCAATGCCCTGAATTATGTTGAATCGTTTCGCCCAATCTAGCTCCAACCTTCTGGTTCGATCTGCCCATTTTCCACCCCGACATTTTCATGCATCAGTACTTACCCCCAGTGATGTTCAATCACCAATGCCAAGTAGAATTATATTGCCCAATGATAACAACAACAATAATAGTAGAATACACGGGTGAAAAATCAAGCTTCGATGGGGCAATGATACCGGTAGAGGCAGAACCTCAAGGCAGGGGTGGGGGATTGGAGAATCATGATTAGTAATGTGAAATCTCATTAAAGTTTTAACTTCAAACTCCCTAAGATGTTTCTCCATTAATATGGTGATCTTTTTCGCTTCTGAACACGTTAGTGGAAAAATGTCTATTTCTCTAAAGGGCATTATAGTGGAAGAAGGAAATTCTAGAAAACTGCAATTGCAGAGGCAATGCAAATGGTGAAGGGAGTTTTGGGAAATCTAGGGAGTACAAAATCTATATCTACCTATACTTATATCTATATCTATATATCTATAATCCTTATGAAAGTATAAAGAATCCAGGAGTGTAAGTAGTTTAAGTAGGATTTTGTCTTAATTTTTGTAATGCCCAAACAACCCTTCACAAAATATTTATAATACATTTCAATAATGATAAAGGAATAAATACCAAAACATGTTCATTAACCGTTACAAAAATAAACTATAACTAAAATAACATGATAAAATAATTAAAATTCTTCATTAAGAGAAAGCAAACAAACTAAAAACCCTCCTAAAATTGAAAACTAATAATTAGATGACATAAAGTGTGCAAAATATTAATCTACAGATGAAAAGAACAACGCAAACAACAACAAACTCCAATTATTCTTATGCTAAAATTTCTTGCTCAAATCGATGATAAAATATTAAATAGCCAACCAAAATATACATGCTCTTAGGACAAAACAATAGCATGCAAGAGAAAAACACCTTTATTGACTTGGAAAAATGTTTATAACAAGACTATGAGCAAGTCAATAGTTGTATATCTATCTATCTATCTATCTAGACTTAGAAAAATGTTTATAACAAAACTATGAGCAATTTGATAGTTGTATATCTATCAAATTGCAACAGCAAATAATAAGATGAGTATAAGTATTATTATTGTTTAGTTTTTTATAAGATGAGTGCTAGGCATCACTTTGCAGCAGCAAATGGAGGAAATGCTGTCAAGTTATTGATGATAGAGGAAAAAATACTATGAAAAAGACAATTCCGCATCATTGTTGTATCATCAGAATGAAAACTGAACCATTACCAATTGGTTCAATAATGTCAGCAACTAATATGAGAATAGCGAGTAATCATCAGAATTAAAATTGAAAACTGAAAGAACAAGTCCCGCTCATTGTTGTATATATTTTATACAAATATATGAAAATTGAAATAGCACTACTAACATATTTACGACCCATTATTATCATCTACCAAAAGAAAAAGAAAAACTGATTAAGTGTTGAGTATTAATCATAAAGACACTAAACAAGACCATCGCAAACAACATAAATAATCCTAGACAGATAAAAAGTCAAGCCACATTTGAGATTAAAAGACAGCCCAAATAAACCTTGGAAATCAAAATCAAGCCACATAAGAGTACTTTAGTGGAAGAAACAAAGAATAGAATGAGAAGATCGTGTATGTTAAAAAAAATCTGGATACATAGGAAAAAAATTTCAAACTGGAATGTTGTTTTTAATCAACAGTATTTATTTTTTGCTTGTTCTTCACCTTCCAAGGACAGTGTATGTCAACTCATATTAAAAAATTTCATCAAAATACTAACAAATTCAATTCGAGAACCATGAATATAATAATAGTAGATCATGCAAACATTATTTATCCAAACAATTATCTTTTGATGAGCAAGCTAAAAAAAGTTCACAATAAATTCAAAGAAATTCCATGGAGAAATCTTAACAAATGAGCAATAACTCTTTTTAATTAAAAATAAAGTTCTAGGGATAATTGGTTTAAAAAGACAAAAAAATATGTAAATACTAAATTCTGATGTTAACAATAGAAAATTATCAAAAAATTGATATATATAAAAAAAAATGTTATATATTATGATATGATAATCACGTGCAAAGGACGTGACGCATCACTAATACGAAGAAACTGACGACATAAGTACTTGGCTAGCCTATAATTCTGACTCTTGAAAGTTCACTATAAGGTGGCTCCACCCATTGAGGAAGCGCTCGAGGTTACTTCACTTTTTTCGTTTTGTGATTGTCTACACCTAAACTTGTTTAATATTCATACCGAGACTCGACTGACCATTGCAGTTGCTAGCCTAAAGTTAAAAATGCCAAAAGAAACTTTAAGTTGATAATATTTTAGTGAGGTAATAGAAGAATATTTACCGAAGAGGAATGTGTCCAAGCTTTTATTTTTCATGTATTCAAGAACTACTATCTTTTCTTCTCCTTGAATGCAGTAACCAAACAGCCTTACAAGATTCCTGTGCTGCAGTTTAGATATCACTGTGACTTCATTCTTGAACTCCTCCATGCCTTGCCCTGAGTGGCTTGAAAGCCTTTTTACAGCTATTTGCTGACCATCATCTAGTTTCCCCTACATGGAATTCAGGTACACAAATTATTGATTGGATTTATTCATGCCTTGGACTAATTTTAAATGTCCATATACTTGGTCAGATGCTTGGAATGGTAATTACCCTGTAGACTGCGCCAAATCCTCCTTCACCTAACTTGTTAGCTTCACTGAAGTTGTTGGTAGCAATCTTTATCACATTAATATCGATCATCGAAAGCTCCGAGGACCTCCCGGCTGAGGTAGGTCCTCCCTGGATTTCCTCTTGTGAAATATCTCTCAAAGTACCCTTTTTCTGAGACAGAAGGTGACCATCCACCCTGCCATTTTTTCTGAAGCCCTTTAACATGCTCCAATGCCTTATCTTAGATTTTTGTTCCTTGAGATGTGTGTTTGTGTGCTTAACTGCTGAAAATTTAATGATAATTGCATAAAAGATCAGCAACAATTAACTTTTCCTGAGTTTTAGACATCAGTTTACTTGAGATCCACAACGGAATATTTAGATTTCTGGGAAAGGGGAGGGTAGGTCTATCTTTGATATTGATTTGCAGGTCAATAATCAGGTATGTTAGTTTGCACTGCTATGGAGTCAGTAGGTTACCAGAATAGTTCGGAACATGCCGAGATTAATTGATAATACATGTTTACCTCTTTTGTTTGCTTTCCATCTCCGAACACAACATATTAACACGACCAAGAGGAAACCGACTGATATAGCTACGCAGCTGATGATGATGGCGGTATGCCTTCTTTTTACTCCTGAAAATTACATAAAGCAAATTGTGAAGAATGGGAAAGCGCTATTATGTAGTAACTGTCCAGAGTAGACCTCAGTTACCTAGCTCTGAATTAGCAACCCGAATATAGAGATCTTCTCCACCAGACAAGAATTGCCGAATGTCCACCAGATCTGTCACCCAGACCATACACCCGATTCCATCTGGATACGCATATGCCACACAGGAGCAGTTCCTCAGGCACCATTGGCTACACCCTTGGACATCTTCATTAAACAAAAACAGATGATGATCTGGTAAATTCATCTGACTCAGCTTCCAGAAGCCATCCGGTTTAGATGCTTTGGATGTTAAGTTGCTACTGTTCGTAGTGCATGTCAACTGTGTACGCCGCAAACATCCACTTGTCCAATTTCCCTTACTCCATTCCTCATTAGACAATGGAAAGAACCCTTTTAGGCACTCACAAGCCGGAGATCCAGTGCTGCTACAAGCACCGAAGGGTCCACAAGTTCCATATACATCGCATGGATTTTGAATTGCTGTCCAATACACTTTCCATGGTTCTTTTTGTCCTTCCTTGTGCATTCCCTCCGCCACACCTCTTGGTGAAATTACCAAATTTGAAATGTATGACTTGTAGAAAAGGTTGAAAGTCAGAGATGCTGCTCCCATCAAATTGTTTTGAGTCAGAATTATTCCATTTCCATACCCTGAATCCTTAACTTGCATACCGATGAACTTCCATCCATTCCATGGACCTGATCTCCAGTATGGTTTTGTACCATTCCATGTGAAAAGTTGTGCTGGTTTGTCATCTGAAAGTCCAAGAAAAAACTTTCCAGGTGCTGGATCATTCTCACTTTGCCAGGCTGTCAAGAACAATTTCTGTCCAGTTTTGCTGCTAAATCCTAGTGGCATGTTTGCTACAAGTGTATCAGAGGGATCAGAAAAGCTTTCCCATAGAGTCACCCCTGAAAGGTTATCTTTAAGGATGAAGTCCCCATCATCTTGTAGCACGGCAATTGAGCTATTTGATTGGACAGAGGCATTTGTTGACCAGACAGTGTTTTGCTTTCCATCTTCAACCTTTAGATTCCCGTCACTGCTGATGATCAGCGTTGAAGCCAAGTCACTTGCTAAGAGTGCTTTTCCTCTGTTTGCAACCCAAACAACTCTACGATCAGGACCAACCTTGTACCAGATCCCAACATATAATCCACTTGAATTACCTGGACTGAAGAATCCTAGTTCAAAGATTTGCCCAGCAGAGATTAGAGTCTGTCCTACCTTGAGTTGTTGGGATGGAGTTATGGAGTCATTTGATGCACAACATGCCGGTAAAATGAAGAGGATGTTAAAAAGCAAAATAAATGATAAGCTAAAGATATCCCTGTACTCCTCCATCGACTGTTCTCTCTTCTCTGTGATGTCTCCCTTGGCCAATGGCGCTGTTGTGTTCAAGACCTCCTTTCTTCTTCTCCTCTTCTTCCTCCGCCATTAGCCATTCCTTCAAAATAGACAAGTAAACGTCAATAGTCAAAAGGCCTGACAGAAAATGAACTTGACTCTTTCGTTCCCTCAAGAACAGTGCAAGATGGCTTAAGTGGACAACATCTTCTAGTCTAATTCTGTTGTTATGTCGACAACCATGATTTAACTCAATTCCTTCCCAGAATATGTTTTCCACAAATTCTTAAGCAGCTGCACTCGTTCCATTCAAAGCAAAAATATAAAAAAGCTTTAAGTCGACCAAAACCAAACTTCTAGCAAATCTGCAGAAAAGTTATAGCACAAATATAAGTATGTATGCACATGTACACACACACACATACAGACATGCATATTATCCGTATGCGTGTGTTTGTGTAGATAGTTTCTGATGAAAGAAAAGCAAAGTAGAGAAACGGAAACAACCGGACAATTTACGAGCAGTATTCCTCAGTTGACCATTAAGACTTGGCCTTTAAATTTCAGAAATAACGCATGTTTCCTTTAGCATTTTCAAAGTTGGACTGCTAGAAGGCTACAGTCGAAACGGAATCTTCCGCTTTGACGAAGATTTTGGTTGTCCGTAAGTACTGTCGTGGGGATTCGTCTATGGTAGGAAGTGCTGACGGTACAGTGAAAGAAAAAGTTGACATGTATGGAGATCATTACTACAGGGAATCATTCGGGCAAAGTGTCCAAAGAAATCCTACCCGCGCGTCTTTATACTCTAAGCGTGAACGGGTCAAGGAATAATTTCTAAAACTTCCTTTGAGGCTTTATGACAATTGTTGCTCCTTTTTGTGAGGTTTAAAAAATTGTACTTACCTCCTTTAATGTTACGAAAATTACTAACAACTCTTTATCCAAAAGTTTTAATCTTATTTTATGTGGTACAATATATTTCTTTTCTAGTTTCTTTTAATGAACTTCTTGCTCAATTTTATAGATCGACAACTAACTAATAGAGATGCACTTGTTAAAATGAGTCCTCACACTAATTACTTAATAAAAAATAAATTTAAGGAATATTCAAAACATGGCTCAAATTTTTGTACAAAGAACTACTTTGGAATTTTCATCTACCAGCTAATAGTAGTATTTAACACCAAAAAAGGATTCTTTCAAAATATGGTTCAAACTTTCTTACAAAAAACTACCTTAAAACTTTTACACAATAGGTAATGGTGTTATTTAGCTTCTTTTATCATTTAATTTGCTAGAAATTATATAGGGCCAATATAAAATATTCATTAGTCCTTTTATAATTACATAGCTAATTGGTACTAAGACATACTCTCATAAGATCTCTTACACCTCACGAGAGGTGGTTATAATGGTTAAAAATCCTTAGAGAAGATTCATGAAATTATTCCCAAAATAAATAAATAAAAAAAAGAAAGCAACAATGAAAATAAATGGTTACATGTGGCTAAGGGGGTAATTAAATAAATAAAATGAAATAGAGTAAGGGGGCCAATTTGTAATATAAAGTCAATATGACATGCAATTTCTTAGAGACCATCGAGTAATTTTGATGAGGGAGTTAGTGCAATAAAATAAAGGATGCGGGAGGAATAACAAGTGATATGAAAAGTTGGAACACAATTATTAAACCCGATCAACAAAGACACCTGGTGGATGGATCACTAGATTAACTAGTACGTTGGTAGTCAAACCAGTAGATCACTAAAGTAATATTTATAGAATATGTAATATATTAGTTATTTTATTATACTTAGAATTTAAATATTAATTATTACATTTATAAAGATATGTTACTAATATAAAAACACGAATAAAGTGCATTTATGAGTTTTGAAAATTGAATTACCAATATTTATATTTACAAAATTCAATTTGATTTGTCCTAGAATTCACTGTGTACCATATATGCTCCCCTTAATTAGAGATTCCTAGTTTTGGCAAATGCTTGAAACTCATAGGGAATTCAATTAGAATTTCAAATTTTTTTTGGTTTAGGTCTAAGAAGATTTCATTGAAATTCGCATTGCTTATAGACAAGATTGCCCTTTTTTTTTCTTGCGACGTATGAATTCTGTATATTTTACTTTTAGCTAATCATAGTAGGAAGCTGCTGGAAAAAAAAGATCATAGTAGAAAGCAAGTGAATCTTATATAAAACTTGCATCTCCTTTACTATAGAAAAAGAAAATGAACGTGAACCATTAGGTAAAGTCTTTTTTTTTTTTGGGAGCATCATTATTAGGTTAAATCAATTAAATATAAATTAGGTAATTAGAATTTGTAAAATATGCTTTTGTTTAATTATGTACAGGTCCCTCGTATTTTTTGTACGCATTTGTTTTAAATTTATAAACTTCCTCTCCTACTATTGAAGTCCTAGCAGATCAATTTGTCATTGTGGACTAGGCGATGCAACCGTCAGGTGCGTGTCACAAACCAGCTGCTAAAACCGAATGTCTTGGGGAAATCAGAAGGAAACTGAAAATAAGAATCAGAATCAGAAAAGAGGAAGAAGGTAGATGAAGACGAAGATGAATGAGAAGAGAGAGAGAAAGATAAGAAAGGGAAAAGAGGGAAATTCTATTATTCAATCACACACTTTACATTGTCGTCTTTGGCAAATTTATTACTCTTTGGATCAGCAGTTGTAACTAACTGCTTAAAGGAATCTGTTAACTAATTTCCCAGCTAAGCCTAACTAACTCAACTGTAAGACTAATTAATGACGTGCTGGTGAAAAGCAGCAATTGCTAAACAAAACAGCAAAGCCAACGGACTGAGTTTTTGACATTACTCCTTCCATCAAAATAAGCTTGTCCTCAAGCTTGAAATTCTGGAAATTGGTTATCAATAAAGCCTTTGTCTTCCCATGATGCTTCATCTTCTCCCAACTGACTCCATTGTATCAAATACTGAATTACAGGCTGAGAATTCCTCATAATAACTCTTCTTCTCAGCACCTTCTCAGGTGTTAGCGTGCAGTGACCATTACTGTCAATGTCAGGTAACCTCTGGTTGATCTGATGTACTGCTCCTACCTTCTTTTTTAGCAAAGATACATGGAAAACAGGGTGGATTCTTGACTCGGGAGGTAGGTCCAACTTATACGCAACCTTTCCCACCCTCTCCACAACCTGGAAAGGTCCATAAAATTTTGATGCCAACTTCAAATTCTTCCTGATGGCTGTGGACTGCTGTCTGTAGGGTTGTAGTTTTCGGAATACCCAATCTCCTACTGAAAATTCCCTATCCTTCCTGTGCAGATCTGCATAGTGTTTCATCCTATTTTGAGCTTTAGCCAAATTCTGCTTTATGTCTGTCAGAACTCTGATTCTTTCCTGAGCTATATCAACTGCAGCTTGTACTATAGAATCATAGTAAGGCCCTATGGGAAGGTGGTTTGGTTTGTACCCGTACAAAACTTCAAAAGGAGTCTTCTGCAAGCTAGTATGGAAGTTTGTATTGTACCAGAACTCTGCCAGTGATAACCATCTGCTCCATTGTCTGGGATGTTCACTGCACATGCACCTCAAATAGTTTTCCACACATTGATTAACTCTCTCACTCTGCCTGTCAGTTTGTGGATGATAGGAGGAGCTATAGTTCAGATCAATACCAAGTATCTTGAAGGTTTCCTGCCAAAATTTAATGGTGAATATCTTATCTCTATCAGAGATAATAATTGTTGGCAACCCGTGCAGTTTATAGATGTGGTCTATGAATAATTGGGCTATAGACTTGGCAGTGTAAGGATGTGAGAGAGCAATAAAGTAAGCAAATTTTGTTAATCTGTCTACTATTACCAAAATAGTATCAAAACCATTGGAGCTAGGGAGTTGTTCTATGAAGTCCATAGTCAACTGAGTCCAAGCTTGCTGAGGAATTTCCAGTGGCTGTAATAAGCCTGGGTAGGGAACATTTTCTGATTTGCTCTTTTGACACACATCACAGGCCTGTATAAATTCTATAACCTCTTTCTTCATCCCCAGCCAGTAGAAGATTGCTTCAATCTTCTGTAAACATCCTTGTTGTCCAGAATGTCCACCAATGGCTGAGGAATGTAAATTTCTGATCAGCTTAGTCCTGATATCATTTGCACAGCCCACGTAGAGTCTATCCTTCAAATTGATAAGCCCTTTGTCCAAGGTGTAGTCCTGATGAGAGTTTGGATCTAACAACAGTTGTGCCTGTAATTCCTGAGCATGTTGGTCTCCCTGATAGCTGTCTAATAATTCCTGAACCCATAGAGGTTGTACAGTAGAAATAGCAACTAGGCAACCATTTCCTTTCCCTTGATCTTCTGCAGCCTGTATAAACTGTCTTCTGGATAGAGCATCAGCAGCTCTATTCTCTGTTCCCTTTTTATACTGTATTACATAATTGAGCCCCAATAGCTTTGTAAGCCATTTATGCTGTAAAGGATGTGTTAATTTTTGTTCCAGAAGATACCTCAGAGCTTGATGATCAGTCCTAATTATGAAATGATGTCCAACCAGATAATGTTTCCACTTTGTAACAGCCATTACTACTGCTAGGAGTTCCTTCTCATAAACTGACAATCCAAGATTTTGCTAGGAGAGAGCCTTATTGAGGAATGCTATAGGATGCCTTTCCTGCATAAGAACAGCTCCAATGCCACCCCCACTTGCATTAGTTTCAATAACAAATGGCATTTGAAAATTAGGCATGCTAAGCATGGGGGCAGTAGTTATGGCTTCCTTGAGTGTTAAGAATGCTTTATGAGCATTGTCATTCCAGGAGAACCCATCCTTCTTCAATAATTGTGTAAGAGGCTTGCATATAACCCCATTGTTTTTGATGAATCTTCTATAGTATCCAGATAGGCCAAGGAATCCTCTTAGTTCCTTCACAGATCTAGGTGTAGGCCATGATATTATGCATTCTACTTTTGAAGAGTCCATACTAACTCCTGATAATGATATAATATGTCCCAAATACTCAACTGATTGCTGTGCAAAAATACATTTAGACATTTTGCAGTATAGTTGATTTTGTTTCAAAACTTCCAAGTCTATCTGCAAGTGCTGACAATGCATCTCCAATGTGGGGCTATAGACCAAGATGTCATCAAAGAAAACCAAAACAAACTTTCTCAGATATGGTTGGAAGATCTGGTTCATGAGAGCTTGGAATGTGGCCGGGGCATTTGTGAGTCGAAATGGCATGACTAGAAATTCAAAATGTCCATGATGTGTTTGAAAAGCTGTTTTCGGAATGTCAAGAGCCTTGACTCTTAACTGATGATACCCTGCCCTTAGGTCCAACTTGGACATATATTTGGTGCCATACAATTCATTCAATAGTTCATCAATATTGGGGATGGGAAATCTGTCCTTCACAGTCAATTCATTTAACTTTCGATAGTCTATACAAAGCCTCCAAGTGTTGTCTTTCTTTTTTACTAGTAAAACAGGAGATGAAAAAGGGCTGCTACTGTGTCTTACTATTCCACTGGAAATCATATCTGCTACTTGTTTCTCAATTTCAGTTTTATAAGCATGAGGATACCTGTAAGGTTTTAATTTGAAAGGCTCTGCTCCTGGTTTCAAGTTGATTTGGTGATCCAGGGATCTTTCTGGAGGAAGTCCTTTTGGAGCTTCAAACACTGAGGCAAAACTTTTTAGCACCTCTTGTATCTCTCGGGGCATGTTCTCCTGGGGAGCTTCTATAACTGCGGCTAGCTGCTTAGAGGCACAGCAATTTTGTTTTTCTGCAATAAAATCTCTAAGATCCTTCCTTCTGACCAGCTCCATGGTAGGTTGATTGACGAACCCCTGCAAATGTAGTAACTCTCCATGACTACTGAGAGCAATACTGAGCTCCTGGAAGTCAAAGGTGATGGGGCTAAATTGGCTCATCTAGTCGACTCCCAGTATAATATCCCAGCCACCTAGCTCCATTACCTTAAGGTCAAACTGGAATTGGAAATTCTGAATTACCCAAGAAGTCCTAGGGCAAATGGCTCTACTGGAAACATCTGTGCCATCTGCCATAGTAATAACAAAAGGTTGTACCAGCTCGAAAGGTAAGTTCAGGAATTTCACCAATTTATGATGAATGAAACTGTCAGAACTGCCAGTATCAACCAAGATTTTGACTGGCAATCCATTCATATTGCCTAGCAATACTATACACTTCCTTCTGATGATGTTGGATAGAGCATTCAAGGATATTTCAGCCAATTCTCCTGAGTTGCCCGTATGCTCATCTTGTCCTCCAACTGCATCTTCAAAAATCCCTTCATCCTCATCATCTTCTTCTTCGCAGTTCATCATGTTCAATTGTCCTTGCTTACATTGGTGGCCCACTCCAAACTTCTCCCCACATTTATAACACAGATTATTTTTCCTTCTGTATTGCAATTCTTCTGGGGATAGCTTTCTAACTTCTCTGGGAATGGTATTCGTCTTTTTAAATTGGGAAGCTACGGTTGGAATCTTATATGAACTGGACTGATTTTGGTGATTCAGGGGGGTTTTTGTACATCCCAAATCTAGGATCAATGCTGGTTCTTCCGTTGCTGTTAGTGTTCCTGGATTGTATCTCTAAGGCTGTTTCTTGCAGTTCTGCCACTTCAAAGGCTTTGGTCAAAGTTTCTGGTCTAAACATCTTGACCATTGTCTTGATTTCTTCCTTCAATCCACTAATGAAACTTGAAATGAAATACGGTTGATCCAGTCTTGGGTTGTTGATCAGCATCAAGGTCTTTAGTTCCTCAAACGTTTCTTGATATTCCTCTACTGAACCTTTCTACTGCAGTTTGTTGAATTCCTCAACTACATCTCTAGAACTTTTAGCTGAAAATCTTTCACATAACAATTCCCCAAATTGTAGCCAAGTAAGTCGGGGGTGCTCCAGTTTGATGCCTTGGAACCAAATATCAGCCGTACCTTCTAAGAACATCTCTATTATTTCCACTCTTTGGTTGTCAGGCACCTGATAATTTGTGAAATATTTCTAGCATTTCCTCAACCATTCTCTTGGATTTCCAGATGAATACATTGGTAGATCCATCTTGGGAGGGTTAGGGATTGAGACACGGTTCTTCCTTTCGAGAATTGACACTCCCGTATCAAGATCAGAATTCAGCCTCTGGTGAGCTGGAGGGGTGGGGAGTATCGAATCAGAATTGTTTCCTTCTTCTTCACGCACCTCTTTTTCTCTCAAGGCCATCTTCAACAATGTATTGATGCCACTCAATTTCTGATCTATGGTTGTTTCCATTCTTGCTTCTATACTCTTGTTGTTGAGCTCCATTTCTTCGCGAATTTTATGCTCCAAGTTCTCCTGCAATTTCTCTTGGAAATTGATCATCGATTCTAACCCTTCTTGTAACTAAACTTCTTGTCGTTTGATTTGGTCTTCAATGGCCCTGTATCTCGTATTTTCTGCCATGAATGAATCGCAGCTTGGTCGAGGATCGAGAGCTCTGATACCAATTTGTCACAAGCCAGCTGCTAAAACTGAATGTCTTGAGGAAATTAGAAGGAAACTGAAAATAAGAATCAGAATCAGAAAAGAGGAAGAAGGTAGATGAAGATGAAGATGAATGAGAAGAGAGAGAGAAAGATAAGAAAGAGAAAAGAGGGAAATTCTATTATTCAATCACACACTTTACATTGTCGTCTTTGGCAAATTTATTGCTCTTTGGATCAGCAGTTGTAACTTGTAACTAACTGCTTAAAGGAATCTGTTAACTAATTTCCAAAGTAAGCCTAACTAACTCAACTGTAAGACTAATTAATGACGTGCTGGTGAAACGCAGCAATTGCTAAACAAAACGGCAAAGCCAAAGGACTGAGTTTCTGACAGCGCGTTAGTCTGGGAGGCACCACTTTTCCATTCTCAGCCTTGACTTCTGCACATGCTTTGTTGTCCATTGATTGTGCTGCCACACGGCCCTTCCTCCGATAGGAACTCTTGTAGCATTCTTACCATAGACGGATCCTATTCATAATCAGAATTATGCTGTTGAACAGTCCAGTTATTTTTATGTTATCGATCTCGAATGGGAACAAATGGGTTAGATAAATTATTATTTAGTTCCTGTGGTGTTGTTATGTTATCACATGACGCTTCTTGACATCTGAAGCTATCCAAATAACCCTTGTACTTTTATGCAAAATGGAAAATAGATAGAAAGCAAGTCTGATTATGGTGATTGATCCAAATGTTGTTTAAAATCATGTGTGCCAAAGTTATAATATCCACTTGACCATTCGGTTATTTCGCATATATTTCATAAGTCCCTTTTGATTTTATGCAAAGTGATTAGCCCTTTATCAAGTCTAATACTAAAGTAAGAGTGATAATGGCATTTCAACTAAGGACCTTAAGCAACAGTGAAAGAGTGACCTATAAGTAGTGGGGAATAGTATTATACACCTACAATGATGTTGTTATTGTGCAAAGAAAATTTGATTAAAAATTATGTTTTACTATGATTTTTCCTATTGTGGAAGTATTGAAGTCATTTCTTATTCAAGTAATAATCAATTTTGTGTTTTAATGACTTTAAAACATTTGTATTGCAAAAGAGACTATCTAAAACAAATTGGTATTTAGAAAGATCATGTTAGGAGATTGAGGATTTCTTGGGGGACAATGTAAAAAGAAAGTGTATTTTTCAAAATTGAGGGGACACAATTATGATAAAAACATAAAAATTTGTAATAGCTTTAAGGCTACATTCTAAATTTCATAGAATTAAGGAAGGGAGGGGCAATTACCCACCCTAAACATAATGTGGCTTTGTCACTATTAAAGAGGTTGCTTTTCATTGAATGTTGTCTATTCAGAAAACTATAAAAGTTGTGTTTGGATGGATGGATTTAATTTCAAATTCATAGTTCAAATTCTTTCCACTACTTAAGAATTTTATTTTATGGATAAAATTTCAAATTCACCTATAAGATGGAATATGCTAGTTTTTGCTGTGTTTAGATGGGTGGATTTGATTTCAAATCCACAGTCCAAATCCTTTTCCATTATTTGAAAATTTTATTTTAAGGATGAAATTTCAAATCCACCTATGGGATGGAATAAACTAGTATAGAGAATTTCAAATCCATCCAAAATAAGAGTCATTTTGAAATTCATTCCTCTCAAATGGTATCTCAAATCCAAATCCACTGTTCCAAACACAACCTAGAAGAGTTATTGTTATGTTTGGATGAGTGGAATTTGGGTGGATTTGAAATATCCACAATCCAAATATTTTCCTTTGTTTGGATTTTTCATCTTAAGGATGAGATTTCAAAAATGGAGTAGACTAGTTTATAGAATTTCAAATTTATCCAATATAACAGTCATTTGAAATCCTTCCCTATATAACAGTCATTTGAAATCCTTCCCTGTCAAATTCTTTTCAAAATCCTAATGCATCGATCCAAACACAATATGAAATTATTTTAAAGCCTTAAGAGCAATCATGTGGCTATATATCATTATCATTATCATTATCATTATTATTACTATATAAAAAGTACCATAAGTTTTAGCAAATTGGAGTGGTGTAAACATTGTCTTGATTTTAGTTTTTGTTATTCCAATTATACCCTTATTAATGGATGATTGAAGTTTCATGTTATCCCCTTTTTCATTTTTTTATGTTGATTAAAATTCATTATATCATATCTATCGATTTAGAAGAAAATAATGGTTAATGACAATAAGCATTAGAGACTAAGATCTGTCTTTGGTTTTCTATTTGTGCAAAATACCTTTTCTCCCTAATAATTAGATTTATTGCATTCTAATAGTAATTTAATTGTTGAAGTTAGTAAAAAAACTATAACCTTAATTAAATTTGAATTATGAAGACGACAAACAAAATATAACACTCCAAACCAATATGCCTTTTTACATTCTATTTTTAATTTTTTTTATTTTCATTAAAAATTCTTGATTAGTCCTAGCCTAATTAAATTTTCAAATCTTCAAAGATATTTCTATTGATACCAAAATAAAGTGCTCTTAGGACAATAAATTCTTTGCTATTTATGCTTTACATCATATTCTAACAAAAATAAAAATATAAAGAAAATAAAAGGAAAAAACTCAATTATTTCTACTAATGAAATTTTAATTCTCAAAAAATGAATAGTTAGATAGAAAAATTTATATATGGTAGATCATTTGCACTCCGTTATTAAAAAATTAACACACAAAATAATGCAAAGAGTTCAATTTTAAGAATATACATTTCTTCATTTTTCAAAGAACAGTGCATGTAACTTCATATTGATGAATTTTATCAAGATACTAAAAAATTCAACTTATGTAGCATGAAAAATAATAATGGGAAATCATGTGACCGATATTTATACAAACAATTAAGTATTGTTATGTAAGCATTATTGTGATCTTAGTATTTGTTATTCCAATTGTGCCTTTATTAATTGAGTATTGAGTTTCATATTATGCTCTTTTTAACTTATTATGACGAGTAAAATTTATTATGTCATATCTATTGATTTACAAGAAATTGGTTGATGACAAGACAAAATATTAAGCATTAGATACTAAGCAAGATATGGTCTTAGTTTTCTTTTTGTTCAAAGTACCCTTCTCCCTAATAATTAGATTTATTGCATTCTAATAATAGCAATAATTGTAGCAGTTAGAAAAAAATAATAACCTTAATTAAATTTGAATTATGAAGACAATAAGCAAAATATAACACTCCAAACTAATGAGTCTCTTTGCATTCTATTTTTATTTTTTTATTGCTATTGAAAATTCTTGATTAGTTATAGTCTATTTGAATTTTCAAATCATCAAAGATATTATTATTCTATTTTTTATAGTCTATTTGAATTTTCAAATCATCAAAGATATTATTATTGGTACCAAAACAAGGTGCTCTTAGGATGATAAAAATTTTTTCATTTGTGCTTTATGTCAAATTCTGTCCAGAAGATAAAAAATAAAACAAAACAAAATAAAAACTCAATTAGCTCTACTAATGAAACTTTAATTCTCAAAAATGAACTGATAGGGTGCATTTTAGTCATTAATTTTGTTAATATTTCCTAATTGTTTGGGCTAAATATTGCACTACTTGGTGGATTCTACTTAGTTTTTGTGTTTGGTGATCATTGTAGGAATTGGCAATGAAAATGGGTTGAGAATCAGTTTTCCAGACCTCACTGTAGTTAGGCATGGGCGTGCCTAAGTCATACTTCCAGGTCCGAATTGTTGGGGTCTCATGCGTGTGAGAAGTTTCCAAAGAATTGCGGATTCCAAATTCTTATTAGGAAACTATCTTAGTGTTTGTTATTAGAAAATCTTTTTAGATTAGGAAAGTAGTAGTCTTTATTTTCTATTAGGAAATTCCTAATAGAGTAGTTTGAAAGAGGAATCTAGGTTTTTAGTGTTAGTTTAGTTTTTCGTTTGCGAAAAGAGAGGACTTGGCCCCGCGAAGCCTAATGATCCGAAGTGACTAGTAGTTTGATTAGTACTAATATTCGTAGGAGACTTCGGAAAAGGGACGAATAGCGATAGCTTTTCTTCTTTTCGCCGTTCTTCACTTGAGAAAAACAAGAAAGATGACTATTCATCTTTCCCTTGCAATCTTGTGTGGAATTTTCTTCGTGATGCGTGGCTAATTCTATAATCTAGTCAAAGATCAACTCGATGACACAGTTTCGATTATTAGTAAGATCTAACTGATTTATTCTTTGTTCATGTAATTCTTAGAATTTGTGCGTTCTTTGTTTTATATTCTTCTGATTATTTTGTTAGTTGAATGTCAAGAGCCCGATATTCGAATTAACCTGATAATCTACTGTCAATTTAATCTACTAAATCCGTAATTGTTTAGTTGATTAATATTAGTGGTAACTAACGTTAACATACATTAGGGGAACATGCAATCTAACTTAAACAAACTCTGGAAGTGTGTTTGTTGGTTAGGGATGGGTTTTTCTAGTTCTTAGTGCAATTGGGAAATTAAATCCTCCGGACATACCTAGAATTATTTCTTGGTTAGGGGTAGTTAACGGGCGTACCTTAACTATCTATAATCTAAGGAAAAGTTGGTCGTTAAAGAGTTTGTCCGATGGTTATAACTAACCTATTAATGAATTGAATGAATTATCTTTGCATCGATGATTGGATATATGAGTCGTGTCTGAGAAGTTGGATCTTTGGCTAGAGGTTGCTTGCCATTAATTTAATCCCTACTTATTTTAGTGAATTGTTTTATTATTTGGTTGATTAGTTAATTTTGTATTTTCCAAAATCCCCTCATATTTCTCACTTGAAAAGAAACGAATTTTCCCCACTCCTGTGGAGACGATCTTTCTCACCATTGTACTCAAAATTCATCTTTTCTGGAGTAAGTATTTATTATTATACGGGCTCAACACATGTCAACGATTTTATTAGTTTTTCTCTTACATATAAAAATCACATATATCTAAAACCAAGTGTTAAAATTTGAAGTTTTGCAGAATAATAATGGAAATTAAAATAAACAATTAATTGAAAGGCGTGCATGATTTAGCTATTAAGAGGCTCTTCTTAACACAATAGATAAAATTGTAGCAAGGCAATACATAAATGATAATACTAAAGCAGTTAATTAGAAGTGATCGACCAAATATAACGCATGGTGAAAAAATATTTAAAGAGAAGTAAAAGTTCAAAATTTTCACAAGCTTTTGGTAGGCAGAGAAAAGCAACTTTGTCAAATTTTTGTTTGGGGGTTGACGGACAATTTACAAGCAATATACCTGACTTAACCAATATTACCTGCTGTATTACGATTTGCAAATGACAGTCACTGGGATGTTTCCGATAGCACTATCAAAGTTGGACTTGGAAAATTACACTTGAAATGCTATATTCAGCTTGATGAAGTTTAACTGTAAATAAAACTAAAGAACATTCTTATAATACGCATTCATATGACTGAGATAGTTCTTCTGGTGTGTAACACTAATTTCATAAGATCCTGTTACTTTGTCGAACTTCAAGGGTATCAACTATCAAATAATTAATGCTGTAGGTCTTTTGTAGCTCTCGTAATTCCTAAATGTTGCTTACACATTTCTACTTTTGACAGCAGTTTAAGTAAAAGAGATCAATGTAAGTGTTATCTGCGAATTGCTCCCTTGGAGGGATGATTTTGGTTTTGCAACCACTCCAAATGAAATGATATTCTCACGGTTTAATATTTGTATTCCCTCCAGCAGTCCTCCTCTTATCTGAATAACGCCTGCAGATTTTTGAGGATTTTAAGATACACAATATAAGACTACTGCCCCCTTGATCTAAAAAGAAAGAATATTATTGTGGTCTTGACACTACTGATCACTGGACTAATATCAAAATCTCAGAGGATCTTTCTAAAGAATAATTTCTTCCTTGGACATGCAAGCATTGAGGTCTTCATTCAAGTTCCGGCATGGCAACATGATGCTCCTCATTCAGGATGAAACTTTTTCTATTTTTATTTTTTTTAAAGCAAAAACTGGCTCAAAATGAACCAGCCAGCTGAAATCAGAATGCTGTTTACAGAAGCAAAAATTATTAAGCGCTCTCACTCTTGCACCAGTATCAAGCGCCATCATCCTTGCCGATGAAAAGATAAAGAAATGTAGTCTGTTTAGAACTTGGAATAAGGACTTGTTGCGTGAATATTCTCTATGATTCTATCCAAAGTACAAGACTAGCTGGAAAAATATTACACTTTGCTAAACAGCACCAGTCAACAATGAAACATATTGTGCTAAACCTACTACAGGTTAATTAGATAAGGATCAATCCCGAACTCTGCACCTTAATTACATTAATATGTATCTGAAACGAGCTATATTATCTTGTTCCGCTTCTGTTCTGTCAGGTGTAAACCATTCATCGACCTTCAATAATTGAAATACTAACTTCATTTATGGAACCATTGCCTAAGCAAACCCCTGATTGGAAATGATCATATTCAAGCAAGCTTTGAAATTAACGTAAATGTAGGTTGTCTTGGTTGAGGAAGTTCCATTTCACTCTCTGAACTGCTTAGCATGAGAACCACATTGGACATTGTACGTGGGCCAATCTGCAGCATGGTCTTGAACACAAAGAAGCCCAATTTGCATGCATCTCATTACTTACTGATGGAGTGCAAGAATCAGTCAGTGCTTGATCCAGGAATTCTGGAGCTTTACCTTCATTCCACAATAGCCATGTCCTAAAAATGAATTGTTTGCAAGTTGCCATTAAGAATTAAATCCAAGTACTGAGATTGTAGCTTGGTTTCTCACAATTCGTCCTGTCATCTTAATTCGTAGACAAGGCAAATTGTTGTATAATCTGAGATGTCCCACATCAGTGCAAAGAAGAGAAATAGAAGAATATATATTGTCCCACCTGCGCGATTATTAATTTTTTGGGTTAAGCATTTTGGACTAATAATTTGAGGCCTATAAATTATTGGGCCAGTCTGACAGGCTAGGACGTTACATAATCCACCTAAGAGTACCTGTGACTATGAAGTGCGTTTCATAACCAAGAATATTAGAATACCTTTCATGATATCTAAGCCCCGTGTTCTTTTTGCCGCTCACAATCTCGAATAACAAAACTCTGAGGCTATAAACATCAGAGTTTTCTGAAAAAGGCCTCCCATGGCATATTTCAGAGACATATAGCCCCTACATTAGACCTGTCAACGGGTCGGGATCGGACCGGAATATAATATTCCGGACTCGGACCCGTTTATATCTCTTTGTTGCGGATTCGACCAGTAGATCCGACGGGTCCAATAGTAATGCATCCAGATCAAGTCCAGATCCGGGCCGATCGGGTCCAGATTCGGGTCGGGTCTACCCGGCAAAAAATATAATTATGTATATATATTTTATAATTGTAAATGTATTAATATATATAAATATTTTATACTTGTGAGAGTATTAATATGTATATATATATTTCAATAATATGTATTACATATTTTAATAAATGTAAGAATATTAATATTATAAAATTTGAAAATATTAAGATGTATATATATTTTATGTTTATTAATTTATTTAAACGAATCCGGGTCGGAATTCCAAATTCTATACCTGACCCATTTTTTATTAGAAAAAACGGATCCGATTCCAGGTCCTGATAAACAGAACCATGCCTAGTTCCGGATCCGAAAAAATCTAGCGGGACCGGGTCGGGTCCGGATCTAGACTTGACCCGTTGACAGGCCTACCTTGCATTATATTTGAAACATGAAGTATCAATAGTTTACACCCAGTGGCGAAGTTAGGAACTTGAGTAAATAGGGCCAAAGGATAGAAGAGTAAAGGAAAAAACTATGTCGATAATACATAAAAATCAAAATTATATGCAAAATGTTATTCTCACTTACGCATTTGACAACAAAAAACATGAAAGGAAGTGATACCAAAATACTGATTATGTGAACACTTTAGTTTAAAGATTTTATTCGTAATATTGTAATATGATTTTGAATTGTAAAGTACAAGATAAAATACTTTGGTTTGAGGATAGTGATTTTATCACAGTTCAAGAGTTGTCAATTCTCCCAATTTTTGTGTTGTGATTCTGATCCTCATTTGTACTACATACTTCAACACTTGATGTGACAGGTGTCGAGCCTGTGCAATAATAAATATCTACTCTAGGAAATATAAATTTTGAATATAAGGGTGAGTAGGATCGTCTCCTCAGGGACTGGGAAAAATTCATTTCTTCTCAAGCACGGGAAATGGGGGGATTTTTGAGAAAATGGAGAAATAACTAAGGATTAAATAACAAAAACAAATAACTGAAATAAAAGAGAATTGAATATATGAGAGATGAGTTATAGCCAAAGATCCAACTACTCAGACACAGTCCATATACCTGATCATCGATGCAATATTAATTCATTTAAATCATTAATAGGCTGGTTATAGTCGCCGGAAATCTCTCAAACGACCAACTCTTCCTTAGATTTTAGGTAAGTAAGGTACGCCCGTTAAATACCCCGAATTAAGAAACAACCCTAAGTACGCCCGTAAGATTTAATTTTTCAATTGCACTAAGAACTAGAAAAGTCCAAACCCTAACCAACAAACACACTACCAGGGTTCATTTAGATTAGATTACACGTTCCCCTAACATGCTTACACGTCAGTTGCCAACTAATATTAATCTACTAAACAATTACAGATTTAGCAAATTAAATTGGCGGTAGATTATCAAGTCAATATGAACATCAGGCACCTTTGATATTCAACCAATAAAACAATCAGATTAACATAAAACAGAGAACGTATAAATACTAAAGATTTAAACGAACAAATGACAAATCGATTAGATCTCACAGATATGTTGGACTGCGTCGTCGAGTTGATCTTTGACTAGACAAGGAAGTTAGCCACGCATGACAGAGTTAATTCCACAAGAGATTTCAATAGAAATTGTCAAAGCCATGTTGTCTTGTTTAAAATCAAAATAGCGAAAGAAAGAACCAAAGTAAAGCTATTGCTTCGCTTGTTCTCCTCTCGTCCGAAGTCTCTCGTAGGAGAAGAAAAGCAAAAATCCTAATTATTCCTTTACTACAAACTACTAATCACTAAAATATCTCTCGCTTGTCTCCTATGATCAAAGCATCCAAATTGGAAAAGGATTCCAAAGCAGCAGCCAAGTACCAATAGTACTTAACTTCCTATTTTCTATAGTTTCCGTGGACTTATCTATCAATCAAATAAGGAATCCAAGTCATCATCAACTAGGAAATTCCCCTTCAATCCACGCCTGCCACGTAAATAGAAAACTAAAAATAGAAAAGTTCTAAAAAGGTTAAACTCCCATTTTCCTAATACAAATATGAAAGTAGTTTCCAAATAAAAATAAACTACTAAATAAGAAAGCAAGATAACTAATTCCAGCACGTCTTCAAATTTGGAATTCTCAATTCTTGGAAACTGTCTACGTGGACTTGGAATTTGGACACTTCAGCCATGCACATCCAAATTAGGCGGGCCCGCGCCTAACTGTCAGGACCGCTTCTGGAATTAAAGATTTTTAACACCTTTTTCCACAAATTACTGTATTTAACCACCAAATACACAAACTCAGTAGAATCCACCCACTAATGCAATTTTAGTCTAAATAATTAGGAAATATTAACACAATTAATCAACTAAAATGCAACCTATCATGATGCATAAGCATTCTCTATGATTCTATCCGGACAATAACACTAGTTTGGAAAGAAAGGAAAAAAAGGAAAAGAAAAAAACCGATGCTCTGCTATGGACCACCATTCTTGAGTGGATTGTGTTATGCTAAAATCTAGTAGAAATTCACTACATAAAAGTAAATCGGAACTCTGAACCTTAATTACGTTTATTAACACAATGGTTTTAATATGAGCAATATTCAGTTGTCCTATTCGCACTTGTTCTTGAATAGACAACTCATCGACCTTCAACCATTGATATAGTAACTTCGTTTATGGAACCATTGAATGCTGAAACTTGTGATTGGACATGATAATATTCTTGCAAGCTCTGAAACGTAAACTTTGGTTGCCTTGGTTGAGGAAGTTCCATTTCACTCTCAGAACCGCTTAGCATGAGAACCACATTCGACATTGTAGGCCGATCTGCAGGATGGTCTTGAGCACAAAGAAGTCCAGTTTGAATACATCTCATTACTTCCGATGGGGTGCAAGAATCAGCCAGTGCTTGATCCAGCAATTCTGGAGCTTTACCTTCATTCCACAATTGCCAGGCCTGAAGAATGAATTGTTTTCAAGTTGCTATTTAGAGCCCAATTCAAGTATCCAAATAATAGTTTGCCTTTCGGCTATATTCGTCTTGTTATCTTGATTTCTAGACAAGAAAATTTTTATCTGATCTACCTGAAAATAAACATGAGAAATAAAATATGCGTTATGCACTTACATAACCAAGAAGGTTCAAGTATTTTTCATGAAATCCAAGTCCCGTGTTCTTCTTGCTGCTGACAATCTCTAATAACAAAACTCCAAAGCTATAAACGTCTGATTTTTCTGAAAAGAGGCCTCCCATGACATATTCGGGAGACATATAGCCCCTGCATTGGATTTGAAACATGAAGTGCAATGGAAATGAGTTTTGCCTTTATAACCAAGAATCAGGGCAGACATGCTGTTGGTGCTACAGGAAGATCTTGTCATGCTATGCCTATAACAAAGGTTAATTACAGTTTACACCCCGAACTTCGGATAAAGCAACACTTTGCCCACCAAAAACCAGTCAGCCATTAGACTTGAGATCTCCATCTAAGATTTGATTAGATTATAAAGGAAGGATATTCGTTAAAATTTCCTAACAATAAAGTTGAAATTCGTACCCACGAAATTCCTACCCAATTCCAGGATGAAAAACTGGAGCTATGGAAGTGTTTACATTTCATCCTGGAGCTATGGAAGTGTTTACATTTGCCCGGCACAGACAAAAAAGCACCAAAAGAGCAGGGCAATTACAGCCATGAGGATAATTTTACTTTGAGTAAAAGAAGACTTACATAGTTCCAACAACTCTGCGGGTATTAGTTATGTCTTGTGTAACTAGGAAAGGTCGTGCCAGCCCAAAGTCTGAGATTTTGGGGTTCATGTCATCGTCCAAGAGAATGTTGCCGGCCTTCAAATCTCTGTGAATGATTCTCAAACAAGAATCTCGATGGAGGTATAGAAGCCCTCTGGCAATGCCCTGAATTATGTTGAATCGTTTCGCCCAATCTAGCTCCAACCTTCTGGTTCGATCTGCCCATTTTCCACCCCGACATTTTCATGCATCAGTACTTAACCCCAGTGATGTTCAATCATCAATGCCAAGTGGAATTATATTGCCCAATGATAACAACAACAATAATAGTAGAATACACGGGTGAAAAATCAAGCTTCGATGGGGCAATGATATTGGTAGAGGCAGAACCTCAAGGCAAGGGTGGGGGATTGGAGAATCTTGATTAGTAATGTAAGATCTCATTAAAGTTTTAACTTCAAACTCCCTAAGATGTTTCTCCATTAATATGGTGATCTTTTTCGCTTCTGAACACGTTAGTGGAAAAATGTCTATAACAAAACTATGAGCAATTTGATAGTTGTATATCTATCAAATTGCAACAGCAAATAATAAGATGAGTATAAGTATTATTATTGTTTAGTTTTTTATAAGATGAGTGCTAGGCATCACTTTGCAGCAGCAAATGGAGGAAATGCTGTCAAGTTATTGATGATAGAGGAAAAAATACTATGAAAAAGACAATTCCGCATCATTGTTGTATCATCAGAATGAAAACTGAACCATTACCAATTGGTTCAATAATGTCAGCAACTAATATGAGAATAGCGAGTAATCATCAGAATTAAAATTGAAAACTGAAAGAACAAGTCCCGCTCATTGTTGTATATATTTTATACAAATATATGAAAATTGAAATAGCACTACTAACATATTTACGACCCATTATTATCATCTACCAAAAGAAAAAGAAAAACTGATTAAGTGTTGAGTATTAATCATAAAGACACTAAACAAGACCATCGCAAACAACACAAATAATCCTAGACAGATAAAAAGTCAAGCCACATTTGAGATCAAAAGACAGCCCAAATGAACCTTGGAAATCAAAATCAAGCCACATAAGAGTACTTTAGTGGAAGAAACAAAGAATAGAATGAGAAGATCGTGTATGTTAAAAAAAAATCTGTATACATAGGAAAAAAAATTTCAAACTGGAATGTTGTTTTTAAGCAACAGTATTTATTTTTTGCTTGTTCTTCACCTTCCAAGGACAGTGCATGTCAGTTCATATTAAAAAATTTCATCAAAATACTAACAAATTCAATTCGAGAGCCATGAATATAATAATAGTAGATCATGCAAACATTATTTATCCAAACAATTATCTTTTGATGAGCAAGCTAAAAAAAGTTCACAATAAATTCAAAGAAATTCCATGGAGAAATCTTAACAAATGAGCAATAACTCTTTTTAATTAAAAATAAAGTTCTAGGGATAATTGGTTTAAAAAGACAAAAAATATGTAAATACTAAATTCTGATGTTAACAATAGAAAATTATCAAAAAATTGATATAGATAAAAAAAATGTTATATATTATAATCATGCGTAAAACACGTGACCCATTACTAGTTACAAAGAACCTGGGGACATAAGTACTTGGCTAGCCTATACGTCTGACTCTTCAAAGTTGAGATTGTGCATTTTGCCCACGATCATTATAAGGTGGCTCCACCCATTCAGGAAGTGGTTGAGGTTACTTCACTTTTTTCGTTTTGTGATTGTCTACACCTAAACTCGTTTAATATTCATACAATCAAAGCTATTTTACACGATCGAGACTCGACTGACCATTGCAGTTGCTAGCCTAAAGTTAAAAATGCCAAAAGAAACTTTAAGTTGATAATATTTTAGTGAGGTAATAGAAGAATATTTACCGAAGAGGAATGTGTCCAAGCTTTTATTTTTCATGTATTCAAGAACTACTATCTTTTCTTCTCCTTGAATGCAGTAACCAAACAGCCTTACAAGGTTCCTGTGCTGCAGTTTAGATATCAATATGACCTCATTCTTGAACTCCTCCATGCCTTGCCCTGAGTGGCTTGAAAGCCTTTTTACAGCTATTTGCTGACCAGCTTCTACTTTCCCCTACATGGAATTCAGGTTCACAAATTATTGATCGGATTTATTCATGCCTTGGACAAATTTTAAATGTCCAGATACTTGGTCAGATGCTTGGATTGGTAATTACCCTGTAAACTGCGCCAAATCCTCCTTCACCTAACTTGTTAGCTTCACTGAAGTTGTTGGTAGCAATCTTTATCACATCAATATCGATCATCGAAAGCTCCGAGGACCTCCCGGCTGAGGCAGGTCCTCCCTGGATTTCCTCTTGTGAAATATCTCTCAAAGTACCCTTTTTCTGAGACAGAAGGTGACCATCCACCTTTCTGAAGCCCTTTAACATGCTCCAATGTCGTATCTTAGAATTTTGTTCCTTGAGATGTGTGTTTGTATGCTTAACTGCTGAAAATTTAATGATAATTGCATAAATGATAATTGAAAATTTAGACATCAGTTTACTTGAGATTCACAACGCAATATTTAGATTTCTGGGAAAGGGCAGGGTAAGTCTATCTTTGACACTGATTTGCAGGTCAATGACCAAATATATTAGTTTGCACTGCTATGCAGTTAGTATGTTACCAGAATAGTTCAAAACATGCTCAGATTAATTGATAAACATGTTTACCTCTTCTGTTTGCTTTCCATCTCTGAACACAACTTATTAACATGACAGAGAGGAAACCGACTGATATAGCTACGCAGCTGATGATGATGGCGGTATATCTTCTTTTTAATCCTGAAAATTACATAAAACAAATTGTGAAGAATGGGAAAAGCGCTATGATGTAGTAACGGTCCAGAGTTGACCTCAGTTACCTAGCTCTGAATTAGCAACCCGAAGATAGAGATCCTCTCCACCAGACAAGAATTCCCGAATGTCCACCAGATCTGTCACCCAGACCAGACACCCGATTCCAACTGGATATGCATATGCCACACAAGAGCAGTTCCTCAGGCACCATTGGCTACACCCTTGGACATCTTCATTAAACAAAAACAGATGATGATCTGGTAAGTTCATCTGACTGAGCTTCCAGAAGCCATCCGGTTGAGATGCCTTGGATGTTAAGTTGCTGCTGTTCGTAGTGCACGTCAACGCTGTACGCCGCAAACATCCACTTGTCCAATTTCCCTTACTCCATTCCTCATTAGACAATGGAATGAACCCTTTTAGGCACTCACAAGCCGGAGATCCAGTGCTGCTACAAGCACTGAAGGGTCCACAAGTTCCATATACATCGCATGGATTTTGAATTACTGTCCAAATCACTTTCCATGGTTCGTTTTGTCCCTCCTTATGCATTACCTCCGCCAAACCTCTTGGTGAAATTACCAAATTTGAAATATATGACTTGTAGCGAAGGTTGAAAGTCAGAGATGCTGCTCCCATCAAATTGTTTTGAGTCAGACTTACTCCATATCCGTACCCCGAATCCTTACCTTGGGCACCGATGAACTTCCATCCATTCCATGGACCTGATCTCCAGTATGGTTTTGTACCATTCCATGTGAAAAGTTGTGCTGGTTTGTCATCTGAAAGTCCAAGAAAAAACTTTCCAGGTGCTGGATCATTCTCACTTTGCCAGGCTGTCAAGAACGATTTCTGTCCAGTTCTGCTGCTAAATCCTAGTGGCATGTTTGGTACAAGTGTATCAGAGGGATCAGAAAAGCTTTCCCATAGAGTCGCCCCTGAAAGGTTTTCTTTAAGGACGAAGTCCCCATCATCTTGTAGCACGGCAATTGAGCTATTTGATTGGACAGAGGCATTTGTTGACCAGACAGTGTTTTGCTTTCCATCTTCAACCTTTAGATTCCCGTCACTGCTGATTATCAGCCTTGAAGCCAGGTCACTTGCTAAGAGTGCTTTTCCTCTGTTTGCAACCCAAACAATTCTACGATCAGGACCAACTTTGTACCAGATCCCAACATGTAATCCACTTGAATTACCTGGACTGAAGAATCCTAGTTCAAAGATTTGCCCAGCAGAGATTAGAGTCTGTCCTACCTTGAGTTGTTGGGATGGAGTTATGGAGTCATTTGATGCACAACATGCCGGTAAAATGAAGAGGATGTTAGAAAACAAAATAAATGATAAGCTAAAGATATCCTCCATCGACTGTTCTCTCTAATCTCTGTGACGTGACTGACGTCTCCCTTGACCAAAGGCGCTGTTGTGTTCAAGACCTCTTTTCTTCTTCTTCTCTTCTTCCTTCGACATTAGCCATTTCTCCTACTTCAAAATAGACAAGTAAACGTCAATGGTCAAAAGGCCTGACAGAAAATGAACTTGACTCTTTTATTCCCTCAAGAACAGTGCAAGATGGCTTAAGTGGACAACATCTTCTAGTCTAATTCTGTTGTTATGTCGACAACCATGATTTAACTCAATTCCTTCCTAGAATATGTTTTCCACAAATTCTTAAGCAGCTGCACTCGTTCCATTCAAAGCAAAAATATAAAAAAGCTTTAAGTCGACCAAAACCAAACTTCTAGCAAATCTGCAGAAACGTTACAGCACAAATATGAGTATGTATGTACATGTACACACACACACACCCTTATACAGATATGCATATTATCCGTTTGTGTGTGTATGTGTAGATAGTTTCTGATGAAAGAAAAGCAAAGAAGAGACAGGGAAACAACCGGACAATTTACGAGCAGTACTCCTCAGTTGACCATTAAGACTTGGCCTCTAAATTTCAGAAATAATGGATGTTTCCTTTAGCATTTTCAGAGTTGGACTGCTAAGGAAGATTTTGGTTGTACATAAGTACTGTCGTGGTCATACGCGTCTATGGTAGGACGTGTTGACGGGGTTCCCTTTTATGGTAGGAACGCGTCCCCAGCCAAGTCATGACACGTGGTGGGCTAAGAAGATGGTGGGTGTCAAACCTCCAAAAATAAAATTAAAATATTAAGCCTAATTTTCAGCAAAAACAATCTTAAATTAAAGCTAACTCCAGATGTGCAATGAGTTACTAGTTTCACTTTAATTCCAAGGAGTATACTGAGCCTGATATACCAGAAATAATTAAAGAAAATCAATTTAATTTGTAAATAGGGCAAATAAGGTCGTCTCCTCAGAGAACTGGTAGATAAATCACACAGGAAAAATTGGGGGGTTTTTGGAGTAAAAAACAGATAATTAAAAAGGAATAAAAGCTGAAATTCTAAGCAAGAATTAAATAACACAAGAAACAATTAATTAAAACAACCTAGTCAAGAAATTAATCTTAGCACCGGTGCACACAATTGATCATAAATACATGGAAATATTCATACGTTCATGAATAAATTGGTTATAGTGGTCAAGCGACGCGCCCAACCACCAATCTTTACTTAATTTTATAGTAGTCCAGAGACGCTCATAAACTACCCTCTTGTGAACTAGACAACCCTAGAGACGCTCATAGGATTTAATGTAGTCACAGTATTAGAAATTAGAAAGACCCAATTCTAGATAACAAATACACATGCTGGTTTATTTAAGCTAGATTAATTACTCCCACGATCCAGATTAGATCGCTTGCGAGGCGGTGAAATTGTCTCGTTTGCCACTAATCAAGATGCTTAAAGGTGACGTGCCAACACCCTAATTGGCTATATATTATTTAGACAATTGAATAACTGGCCATATTAATCAGTAAATTTAAACAATAATAACTCAGGAAAAAATAGAGAATAATTAAATACCCATGAACATACAAATTAAAATTGATAATTAAAACGATCTCACAGTTGTAGTGCCTCGAGCCTTGATTATTCCTCAATTAGAAAAAGAATTAGCCGCGCCTAGTCATTATTGCCATGCAAATCGTGAATTTGATGTAATTGGTAAGGAAGATAAGCAATTGAATAAAGCAAATAAAAGAAAATCGCCAATTACTAACTACGGACAATCCTGGAAAACAAGCAAAGTACTCAACCCAAGAATACGACAGCACAAGAAAAAAACGGAAAACGAAAAAGCTCAAAGCAGTACTAATCTATTGTTTATGCTTCTGGCGGCGGTGGAAAGCACAAGCAAAAAGCAAAAAAAAAAAACCAAATAAAAATAAAACTAGGCTAAAGAGATATCATCCCCACCGCCAATTAGTTTCTCCTATATATTAGTTCCTAATTCGCCGGGGCCCATGAACACAAGACATCCCAGTCCGTTTTGCTTCTGGAATCCTCCCACAACGTGGAGACAATTCCCTACTAGAATTCAAAGTCCACCGCCACACTGCTGTGCCGTCCACGTGGCCAAAGTACACTTCCAATTACTTCAGCAAATATAGTGGCCTGCATCTCGAATTCCAGCTTCCCTATTCCTGTCTTTTCTCCTGCTCCATTCCCTGTTCTCTGGCATAGGCACGCTTTGAAATTGAAAGTCTTTTGGAATTTTACCAATAAGCACCAATTTCCACACCAAAAGCCTACAAATGCCATAGAAACCATTTATCAGTAGTAACCCCATTCTTTACACAATAAATGATAGAAATTAAATTCAAATAGCCTTAATTAATATACATAAATATCACCCTATCAAATCCCCCCACACCAAGACAATATGAATTCAAACCGCCAAAAATAATGGTGAATTAACATGTATAAATATCAACTCAATTTGGTGGGTGTTAAGCCGCCAAAAATAAAATACCTACTCTAAAAATATAAATTCAAATATAATGGTGAGTAGGGTCGTATTCTCAGGGATTGGGTGATTTATTTCCTATAGAAAATTTGGGGGGTTTTAGGAAGATGATAGCAAATAATTAAAAAGGAATAAAAGCTGAAATTCTAATTGAGCAAGAATGCAGGAATTAAATAACACAAGAAACAATAAATTAAAACAACCTAGTCAAGGAATTAATCTTGGCACCGGTGCACACAACTGATCATAGATACATGGAAATATTCATATGTCCACGAATAAATTGGTTATAGTGGTCAAGCGACGCGCCCAACCGCCAATCTTTTCTTAATTTTATAATAGTTCAGAGACGCTCATAAACTATCCTCTTGTGAACTAGACAACCCTAGAGACGCTCATAGGATTTAATGTAGTCACAGGATTAGAAATTAGAAAGACCCAATTCTAGATGACAAATACACATGCGGGTTTATTTAAGCTAGATTAATTACTCCCACGATCCAGATTAGATCGCTTGCGAGGCGGTGAAATTGTCTCGTTTGCCACTAATCAAGATGCTTAAAGGTGACGCGCCAACACCATAATTGGCTATATATTATTTAGACAATTGAATAACTGGTCATATTAATCAATAAATCCAAACAATAATAACTCAGGGAAAAATAGAGAATAATTAAATACCCATGAACATACAAATTAAAATTGATAATTAAAATGATCTCATAGTTGTGGTGCCCCGATCCTTGATTATTCCTTAACTAGAAAAAGAATTAGCAGCCCCTAGTCATCATTGCCATGCAAATCGTGAATTTGATGTAATTGGTAAGGAAGATAAGCAATTGAATAAAGCAAAGGAAAGAAAATCGCCAATTATTAACTACGGACAATCCTGGAAAACAAGCAAAGTACTAAACCCAAGAATACGACGACACAAGAAAAAAAATGGAAAACGAAAAAGCTCAAAGCAGTACTAATCTATTGTTTATGCTTCTGGCGGCTGTGGAAAGCACAAGCAAAAAGCAAAAAAAAAAAACCAAATAAAAATAAAACTAGGCTAAAGAGATATCATCCCCCACCGCCAATTAGTTTCTCCTATATATTAGTTCCTAATTCGCCGGGGCCCATGAACACAAGACATCCCAGTCCGTTTTGCTTCTGGAATCCTTCCACAACAAGGAGACAATTCCCTACTAGAATTCAAAGTCCACCGCCACACTGCTGTGCCGTCCACGTGGCCAAAGTACACTTCCAATTACTTCAGCAAATATAGTGGCCTGCATCTCGAATTCCAGCTTCCCTATTCCTGTCTTTTCTCCTGCTCCATTCCCTGTTCTCTGGCATAGGCACGCTTTGAAATTGAAAGTTTTCTGGAATTTTACCAATAAGCACCAATTTCCACACCAAAGGCCTACAAATGCCATAGAAACCATTTATCAGTAGTAACCCCATTCTTTACACAATAAATGATAGAAATTAAATTCAAATAGCCTCAATTAATATACATAAATATCACCCTATCAGAAGACTAGGTGATGTTCTTGCCAAACAAGGGAGGGATGACAAACGCACACATGTACATGAAAGAAGCAGGGAGCGTAGGCCTAAAGGGATCCGGGGCCCAAACGGTTGTTAGGAAAACCGTTTGAGTTGGTTTTGTGCAAAATACACAAGGTGTAACTCCTTTTGCTCACGCTGTAAATTACTTTTAACATGTAACTATAGAACAAAATTTTGTGGGTCTCACACACGGTGAAAAACGATGCACAAGAAGAAATCTGAACCTTACATTTTTTTTTTTGGCCAAATCTTGGCCATAAACCTTCAAGAACGGTTGCTTCCTGCAACCGTTCCTGCCCCTCTTCCGGTGTAATGTGGAAAAAAATTTAAAAAAAAACATGTGGTCAGCTGGGGATGAGAGGTGCAAATACTAGCGGATATGGTATTTTCTAGTGAGGCTTTACGGACATAGAAGAAGGGATAATTGGAGTATGGTACGGACAATAAGACAGGATCTACAAAGGGTCTGGGATGAAGAATGCAAAAAGTATGATATGCCTCTGAAAAGTCAATCTGTGGAAAATAAATACTGAAAGAAACAAAAAAGGAAGGTGTGTAAGAGGGGGAAGAGAATGGTGCTTAGTAAACGATATACTAACTAATTTAATGGGATAATTTCAGAAACCTCGCCTAAAGTTTGTGATAAAATCAGTTGGTGCTGTTAAACATTGAAAAATCTAACCCACCTCCCATAATTTTAACTTTTGGTAATGTTATGAGCGCGTATTGAAAGATATCGTTTAAAAACTCATTTTGAGAGAGAAAAAAATTTTTCTACTCCAAAATTCTTATGCTTAGAGAAAATGACATATTGCAGTTTGAAAAAACCTAAAATAAGTTTCCAAATGTATTCTTAATAATATATTTTTGTCACAACTTTGACTCATGAATTTTGCCTGATTAGGACATTAAAAAGATAGGAAACATATGATAAAATTCGAAATTCAATCCAAAATATTATATAATACAAAAAGTTAGTTTTACATTGTTGGAAACACGTTCAAATGCATTTAAAACCGTCAGTTTAGAAATTGTGTCTATTTGTAATATTAAAGGCATTGGGCGAAACAAAAAATTTAGAAATTCAAAAATTGTTAAATTATTAAAACTTGTCAAATAAGTTGTCAATCTAACCATCTGTGAAACGGAGTATCTATCGGCTCGACAAGTTCAATTGGCAAATGGAATTGGTAAATGTGTGAATAACTGTTGGTCAGTATGTTGATTGAATAAACCGCCGATGGAGGTATAACAAATGTGAATTTTGTGTTCAAAAGAACTGATATGTGTATTTTTTTTTTTTAAATTACTAAAGCATACAGTGCAAATTGGTTTCAGGTTGTGACACAAATTTTTCATTTACCTTCCACAATATGAAAAGCATCTAAAAGGTCAAAAAAATCAATTAATGCATTTAAAAGGTGGATGGGTGACTTTGTGGTTTTATGCAAAATGTGAACTTCTGTAATAATGCTTACAAGAATTGATTTGAGAAGGTAACTGCATAACTTATACTTTCATGTAATAGCCATAAGTACTGCACATAAGACAGAGATGAGACATAGTTGCATGTTACAAAAGAAACGGCATAAAATATAAAGTAATGGATATTGTTACCCGTTGGGTTTTGTAGTATCGCTTTTTGTATTAACCGAGTCTCATGAATGAGGTGTCACGACTGATACCATTCTTGATTTTTTGAATAAATGTTGACTGACTATTAATTTATGTAAGATTTGTTGATTTTTTTAGTTGTATGTTGTATTTGAGAAAATGCTCAACTAACTATAGTTATGGTAACGAAAGTATTTTTACCTAATATAACAGTTAAAAACACTTTTAGTGACCATTTGATTACTTGACCGGTCATGTAAATAACTTTTATAACTGAAAAGATAAATCAGAAATAATATTAAACATACCTTTTTTTTAAAAAATAAATTGCTATTTTATACCTCAAACTTACTTGTAAAGAGAAGTAAGTTTTGCATCTAAAACAGTAAGTTAACTTGATAAATTAGTAACTTTTATACTTCAAAAGGTAAATTGGAAATATTATGAAACATATATTTTTTTTGAAAGTAAATTACTATTTTATATGTCAAACTTACTTTTAAAGAGAAGTAATACTTCCTTCTAGACCACTGGTTAACTTAATAAATTAGTAGCTTTTATGCGTTAAAAGGTAAATCAGAAATAATATGAAACTTACAATTTTTTTTAAAAATAAATTACTATTTTGTATCTCAACGTTACTGTTAAAGAGTAAGTTTTGTTGAAGTAAAAGTAAAAATTTATACAATAGTCTTAAATTCTTTGATAACATAGTAAATTTTAGGGAAAATTTCAGAAACCTCCCTTGAAGTTTCTGATAATTTCACTCATCTCTCCTGAGCTTTATAAAATTATACAATCCTCCCGTGAGGTTAAGATTTTATAATAAAATCAGTCCAAATAAAAAAAAGTAACATTAAAAAAAATACTTTGAGGAGAGAGATGAAACTTTATTTCATAAATGCCCTTTATGCTTGTGTAAAATTTGTATTGTAAATGAATGAATTAATAAAAATGAGGAAAGGTGAGTGCAAATAGTAAAGAACCAAAAATAAGTAGCAACTGATTTTTTCTATAGATTTAGATCAATAACTAGTGCACTGAATTAGAATTGATATTTTTTTAGATCTTTGTCATTTTGGATATGAAGGCAACAAAAAGTATTAAGATGGATCTTATTTTCACTTGAACTAACAAAATTTAAGGTAGCAAAATAGTGATTTTGTGTTGGTTTTGCAAGTTAAATGTGAAATGTAGGTGCAAAAAATATGGCCTTGTCAAGCTATTGGGCAAAATCATGAAATTCAACAATATCCTTTAACATCAATAACAATATTGCAAGTGTAACTGCAAGGAAATTGTGAATATTTTTGGAGAAAAATTCAAACAAATTGCTATTTGTTATATCGATTTCTAAGAGTGAATAAATATTTGGTACATCAATTGGTACCATTTTGTAATTGCAAGTAATTGTTCATCGTTAAAGAAATTCTCAACAACTATTTTCATTAATTAATTAGTGTCCTAACTACTTAATTACCTATATTAATTTTTAATAGGGATGCTTTTAGAAACCTCCCCTTAAATGCCTTAACCATTGTTTTCCACCTTAAATTTTATTGCTTCAAGTAAAAATGACAAATTAATGTTTCTTGTTGCCTTTATATGTAAAATGGTAAAAATCTAGAAAAGAAAAAAAAGTAGCCATTATAATTCAGTACTAGTTATTGATCAAGTTTTATAGAAAAAATCAGTTGCTACTTATTTTTGACTCTTTACTATTTGTGCTCATTTTTCCTCACTTTTATTAATATATTTTTCATTCTGTTACATTATAATTTTTACACAAGTATAAAGGGTATTTATGGAATAAAAGTTGCATCTCTCTCTTCAAAGTACTTTTTTAATATTACTTTTTTTATTTGGACTAATTTTGTTATAAAATCTTAATCTCTAGAGAGGTTTGTGTAATTTTATAAACCTCAAGGGAGGTGAGCTATATTGTTAGAAACATCAAGAAAGGTTTCTAAAATTATCCCCTGAGGTTTCATTAAATATCATTTAGCTCCTCTGACGTTTTCAAAATCTCTTTTACCACCCCTGAAGTGATTGTGGGTCCACATATCACTATTAGAAGGGATAAATTACTAATAATACCCTCATTTCTTCTAGCAATTATTTGGCTACTAAAGACCAAAAAAAAAAAAAAAGTTTGACAAACCTCAGAAGCATGTAATAGCAAAATATTCGGAAAACAATTGGCGCCGCTCTTCTTATTCTGTACCAATAAAGGCGTGAAATTATTTGACTAGACTTCCAAAGACACACAATTGCTTGTCAAAAAAAATACTCATAACAATATGACTTTTATTGATAATCATCCTTTTTTTTTTCTCTCCTTTATTTCTTTCTTCTGTGAACAATACGAGAACTTGGAATAGAGAAGGAGAAAATTACAACTTCACTAAGATTATTTCCTAAGTTTTGGAGTGAAAGTGTGATCCTCAAAATAAAACTGTATAATAGGTAAAAGGCTACAATCGAAACGGAATCTTCCGCTTGACGAAGATTTTGGTTGTATATAAGTACTGTCGTAGTCATGTTCCGTTTCATAGTCAGAATTATGCTGTTGATCAGTCCAGTCATTTCGTTTTATCGATCTCCAATGGGAACAAATGGGTTCAGACTTCCAGTCAACAGATTAATACAAAATATAGGATAAATTATTATTTATTCCCTGTGGTGTTGTTATACTATCACATGACTCCCCTGACATTTGAAGCTATCCAAATAACCCTTGTACTTTAATGTAAAATGGAAAATAGATAGAAGGCATGTCCAATTATCGCGATTGATCCAAATGTTGTCTAAAATTGTTTAAAATCGTGTGTGCTAAAGTTATAATATCCACTTGACCATTCGGTTATTTCGCATATATTTCATAATTTCCTTCTGATTTTATGCAAAGTGATTAGCCCTTTATTAAGTCTGATACTAAAGTAAGACTGATAGTGGCATTTCAACAAAGGACGCTAAACAGCAGTGACGGAATCAGGACTTATAAGTAGTGGGGAATAGTATTATACACCTAAAATGATGTTGTTATTGTGCAAAGAAAATTTTGATTAAAAATTATGTTTTACTATGATTTTTTCTGTTGTGGAAGTATTGAAGTCATATCTTATTCAAGTAATAATCAATTTTGTGTTTTAATGACTTTAAAACATTTGTATTGCAAAAAAGACTATCTAAAACAGATTGGTATTTAGCAAGATCATGTTAGGAGAATGAGGATTTCTTGGGGGACAATGTAAAAAGAAAGTGTATTTTTCAAAATTGAGAGGACACAATTATTATAAAAACATAAAAATTTGTAATAGCTTTAAGACTACATTCTAAATTTCATAGAATAAAGGAAGGGAGGGGCAATTGCCCACCCTCAACATAATGTGGCTCTGTCACTGTTAAAGAGGTTGCTTTTCGTTGAATGTTGTCTATTTGTAAAACTGTAAAGTTGTGTTTGGATGGATGGATTTAATTTCAAATCCACAAATCAAATTCTTTCCACTATTTAAGAATTTTATTTTAAGGATAAAATTTCAAATCCACCTACAAGATGGAATAGGCTAGTTTATGTTGTATTTAGATGGGCGGATGTGGGTGGATTTGATTTCAAATCCACAGTCCAAATTCTTTTCCATTATTTGAAATTTTCATTTTTAGGATGAGATTTTAAATCCACTTATGAGATGGAATCGACTAGTATAGGGAATTTCAAATCCATCAAAAATAAGAGTCACTTTGAAATTCATCGCTCTCAAATCCTATCTCAAGTCAAAATCCATTGATCCAAACACAACCTAGAAGAGTTATTGTTATGTTTGGATGAGTGGAATTTGGGTGGATTTGAAATATGCACAGTACAAATCTTTTCCTCTATTTGGATTTTTTATTTTAAGAATGAAATTTCAAAAATGGAGTAGGCTAGTTTATAGAATTTCAAATCTATCCAATATAATAGTCATTTGAAATCCTTCTCTATCAAATTCTTTTCAAAATCCAAATGTATCGATCCAAACACAATATGAATTATTTTAAAACCTTAAGAGCAATCATGTGGCAATATATAAAATAAAGTGGGGGCTTTTTTTTGGTTTTTTTTTTGGGGTTAGACCGAGTTATTCTGGTGACTCACACTAGTTAATAACACCTTTCTACTTCGTCAAACTTCTACAGCATTCAGTAATCCAAAGCTAAAGGTTGTTACTTACGCATTACAGCTAGTAGCAGCAGTTCAATACAACAGCATCAACCAAGAGCATCGATTTCTTTTTCTTTGCTAACCAATTTGGGTACATTTATGATATTATGGTTTGGAAGTTTTTCTCCTCCTTAATCATCACCTCTTATCTGCGTAAAGCCTGATTTTCGAAGTAAATTTAATGATACGCATTGTAAGGTAATTGCCTCCCTGATCTAAAAAGAAAGAAAAGCATACTAGTTTTCACAGCAGTCATCAGTGAGTTATTATCAAACTTTCAGAGAATTCTTCGATTAACAAATTCTAGCAAAGACTTTTACTTTTCGTTATTTCAACTGCCAAAATGATTTCTCACTGGACATGCAGGCATATAGGTCATAATTGAATTTAAATAAGGTTGAAATTCCAAAAATTAGAGATTTTGGGTTGAAATCCCCCTTCCTTCTTCCCTATTTTTAAATCTCACCCATCCCCTGCTTTAAGATAAATTTAAAAAAAGAAAAAGAAAAAGAAAAGATATGGTAACAAGATGCTGCTCATACAGGATGAAATTAGTGCTGTAAATATATATGTCCTTCATGCATGAGCATAAACTTTTTGAAGTGCAACCTCGCAGAAAAATGGTTATACTCCTCCCAAACAGAATTTATTATGCTGTTAATAGAAGTCTTGATGTCAACCTGCTACCGAGGAAGCCAAATCATGCTGTAGCATAAGACAAAAAAACTTTCATTTTCTGAAGGAAATAGTTCTACGAGCTTGATTCCTAACTCAATTATTCAGGTTGCTGGATTCATTAGGAGGCCCTGCTCATCACCATGACAGACTACAGAGAAAGCAAGGCATGTCCTGACCTTTGGTACTGATAATTACCAAACACCACACGGCAAAATGGTTTCAAAAACTATGTTTGTTTAACTGTGCAAAGATACTGCTGCAAATGCAAAACTGGAGCAGCACCTATGAACATTATCTGCCAAGGACAACACTAAGGGTTACATTGTTTGAGGTTACAACATCATGAATTTCATTCCACATATCCATGTCTAGAGAGCTTCTCATTGAAGTGAACGTCGGTTGTTTCGGCAAGGGCAAATTTGCATTTTCACTCTCCAACATCAACACCACAGCTGACATATTAGGTCTATGAGGTGCTGAATCTTGCACACAGAGCATACCTATATGGATGCATCTGAGCACTTCATTAGGGGAACATGTATCTGCAATTGAAGGATCCAGCAATTCCATTGCCTTGCCCCTGTCCCAAAGATCCCATGCCTGCAACATTACAGAAGAGAAAAAGGAGAGACCTCTAATCAGATTTCCACACTACTAATTACTAACATGGCCCTGAGGATCAATTGTTGAAGACTAAGAATATAGTAAGGCTTACATATCCAATGATAGTTGAATGCTCAGCTGAGCGGAAGCTGGTGTTTCTCCGCCCACTTACTATCTCTAAAAGCAATATGCCAAAGCTGTAGACATCAGACTTCACTGAAAAAAGACCTTCCATCGCATATTCAGGAGCCATGTAGCCACTTAATTGAAAGCAAAAGGTTTCAAGTAAGACCAATATCATTTCTAATAAGGAAAAGGATGGATGGAAGCGTTTGTACTTACTATGTTCCCACAACCCTGTTTGTATTCGCTTCATTTTGGTTTCCTCCAAATATTCTGGCCATGCCAAAATCTGAAATCTTAGGATTCATTTCTCCGTCCAACAAAATATTGCTGGCCTTTAAGTCCCTGTGAATTATTCTGAGTCTTGAATCTCGATGAAGATATAGGAGACCTCTTGCAATGCCTTCAATTATGAGGAAACGAGTTCTCCAGTCTAGTTGGTTTTGCTTTACAGGGTCTGATGTACATTAATGCATGAAACCAAGAAGTCATTGACATAAATATCAAACACATATACAGTTAATGTTACTTGACGGTCTAAAGTTAGGCATTTACATGTTCTTTCACATTCTTGCAAAGAATACCCATTGAAGAATTAATAAATGGTTTATAGATGAAGACTTAAGCAACCAACAGGAAACTAGACCAATTACCAAAAAGAAACGAGTCTAGGCTATTGTTGGGCATGTACTCGTAAAGTAGAATTTTCTCCTCCCCTTCAATGCAGCAGCCCAAGAGTCCAACAAGATTTCTGTGCTGTAACTTGGCAATTAGTATAACCTCATTCTTGAACTCCTCCAACCCTTGTCCAGATTTTCTTGAGAGCCTCTTGACAGCAACATCTTGGCCCCCTGGTAGCTTGCCCTGAATGTAAGCGGAAGTATAAGCATGTTTAATCAAGACAAGATACTTTTGTATCTCTAGTCACAATCTAATGTAATATATCTAATGTGCGAGCACTATACTTTATAGACATGGCCAAATCCTCCCTGTCCTAGCTTGTTTATGTCTGAAAAATTGTTTGTAGCTGCTGCCACACTACTGAAAGTGAAATATGTTAATTCTTTCCCAGAACCTTGCTGCCCTTCGACACTAAGATCTTCCGGTCCTGAAAAATCCCTTGAAAATTCTCCACTCTGGATTGAATGAGTTTCTGGAAGTCTCTTTCTCTGCTTTGTTGATTTGAAAACTTCTGCAGTTGAATATCAAAGTTAATTATATAGATACCAAAATGTCACATAACTTTTATGGGTGATAAAGCTATTTAACCTGAGTAATTAGCTTTTAGGGAATATACCTTGCAGTTTGTCTTTGCACCTCCAAAGCAGCCAGATTGACGCCCCCAGAAAGAGCATTCCCGCCACAACAGTTGCTACTATGAGTAGTTTTGTTACCTTTCCCGTGTCACCTGTTTTCAAAAGAGGTCCATTCAAGCAGAATTTGACTGACTTTTTATGTGAAATCTTGTGTTAGTTTGTCTCTTAATTTCCAAAAATTTCAGAAGGATCACTATTTGTTCCTGGACACTCATTTATGACTTGGATTCTTATTCAATGTGCTTTCTTCCCTCTGCTACTGACCAACAGAAAAGTAAGGCCGGAGGATCACTGAATCTGTGACTCAAATTTATAAACTATTAATGAATCCTGTTGTCTATACAGCAGTCTGCTAACTCCACCACTTGTTTAAACCTGGTAGACATGTTAAGTTTATGTTACTCTGGAAACATATTTTCTATAATACGGATAACTTTAAGAATCAAAATCTGGGATAAGAGTAGGCCTAGACACTGGAAATTGACAAGTACAACTCTTCCCTTTGAAGAAGTTGAGTTAAGCATTTTCTACATCAATGAGTTAATGACTTAGGCAGCATATCCTAATTTCAAAATGTCTTAAGAAAAGCCTAAAAGTGCAAATAGTGAAGAAAATGTCTGCATAGATTGTGCTAGTGAAATTAATTGGAAACATTACCTAGCTCAGAATGAGCAAGACGGAAGAACACAGTGTTCCCTCCATACTGAAAGTGCTGAATGTCTGCCAAGTCCTTGCTCCAAATCATGCAGCCGATACCATTTACAGAGGAGAAAGCAATGCATGAACAATTATGCAAACACTTATTTCGACATTCTTTAACATTTTCTGAACCCACATAATCTACAAAGTCTGGCAGTTTTAAATCCTCAACTTCTAGAAATCCATCTTTTTCCCCACTCCCCCTCCTCGCCCCCCATTTGTCTCACATTGTAGCTGTGTCCTCCTAATGCATCCACCTGACCAATTCCCAATGTTCCACTGATCATTGTCCTTAGGCACATACCCTTTCAAACAAGTGCATATCGGTGAATTCCCAACATCACAAATGCCAAATGGTCCACACCTGTTGTACAGCTCGCACTGATTTACTGGCTGTAATTGTATTAAACTCCACTCCTTCAAACCGGTATCCCAAGTTCTTTGCTCCTCAATGCCATTCCAGAGTAACTGGAATTTTATCAAGTCTGAACTATTAGATGGGGTATAAGTGAAATGCAACCTGCCATTCCCCTCGTTGATAAGCTTAAAGCCATACAAGTAGATAGCCATCATACTAGGAATACCGGTGAATATCAGTCCATTCCAGTGCCCACTTCTCCAATGCCGGTTCCTTCCTTCCCATATTACTATTTGTGGCGATCCACGAGGATCAATGCCCATTGAGTAATTGCCCGGCGAAGGATCATTTGCACTTCTCCAAGAAGTGAAAAAACGGTTCTCCGCAGATGAGACATTAAAGGAGACTCTCATATCAGGCATATAAGTGTCTGTTGGATTATCAAAACTCTGCCACAATCTCTTCTTAGTATTAGACCTCCTGTGACTAGTCAACAGAATTAGATTACCAGAATCTGTAAGAATTGCAGTAGAATTTCTTGATGTAGCTGAAACATTTGTCGACCAGATGGAATCACCATTAGCATCCAAAATGACTAAATTACCATGATTTCCCACGGTTAACGTTCCTCCGAGGCCCTGAATGGGCTTGTCTCTATTTGCAACCCAGACAACTGTCTGTTCTGGAATTTCGTAAAACCATATGCCAACATACCTTAAATCTGAATTTCCAGGGCTAAAGAACCCCAACGTAAACTTTTTGCCAGCAGAAACAATCATATCTCCATCTTTGATTGAATGCCCTGATGAAATCCTGTCAGCAGAGGAGCCAAAAGAACAGAAGCAATAAATCATGCACAGGCAACACCAGAAGTAGACATGTCTGAACTTCCTGAAATCCTGTCCCATTTCGGAGCCTGGATTGTTGCTGACATACATCTATAAAGAAATCAAATCACTTTAAAGAATCAGATACTATATACATGCTAAGAGGATCAGGCAATAGTTTTAGGGGAATTTTTATAACGAGTTGCGAAGATTGACCTGGAAGCTGAAACACATTGTTGAAGGTTCCTAGTTGACCAGCTTTAGCCCACTGGGATCGGCAGTAGACATCAATCCAGCGAAAATTTTCCTGTGTTGTTAGGTAGAGTTTGATTCCAATATTTCATCTACTATTCTAAAAACATGCTTAGAAAACAAAGATCGAGTGTCATTTTCTGAAAATTCAGCTTCTCACCATACGTCTCCTTTCTCACTCAGGACTTGGGAGGAAAAAAACAATAATGGTCAATAAATGAATGAGGACAAATTGTTATAAACCGGTAGTTAATCTTTGAGGGAGCCTAGTCATCTCTTCTGCCAAGAGAAAAATAGTAAAGAATTTATTTATACTGCATCCGTTATAGTAGTTCTTTTTCAAGAAATTAATTATAGCGCGACAAACTAGACTACCATATCTTGTGATATCAGTACCTTATAGGAAACCATCAATTTAAACTTGCAAATAGGAAATGCAGATGCACCTCAAAATTGTTCTCGAAATTTAATTAGGCACCTGGTCATTGTTGCAGGGCAGTCAATGATGATTTCTTTTTCTCACGTGTTTTTGGTGTGCATAAGATTGCTTTGTGTATTGGGAACAATTGCTATCGGATTTGGTGCAATTATCTAGTCTCAACTCTCAAGATTACATGTCTAATGGTTGGCCTTGCTGCTGGTCGGTATTAGAAACTTGTAGGGTAATCATGTCAATTCCTGGCATACAATTTGATACTGTGCTGTTCACCCTACAGGTAAGTGGAACAATGGTAAGAATTAAACCTTGCAAGCCTTCACCACAAATAATTAGGTCTCGTTCAGGGCTTTAGTAACTTATAAAGAAACACTTCTGATACAAGTGCTTTTAATAGAAGTACTTTTAAGTTATCAAAAGATAGGTACACGGAATTAGTTACCAAATATCCCAAAAGTACTTTCCATACTTAAAAGCACCTTTTTATAAACTCATCACAGCCCAAACGGACTCCAATAACAATGACAGAGTTTTGCTAATTCATTGTTCAAGAATTTCTAGGAGTATATTACAACCTACTTGACCAATTTCGAAATTGTTAGTAGCATAGTACTACTAAATTTTTTTTTTTTCTTTTGGTGGGCTAGTACAATTCAGTTGTACAAGGAGGAAAATTCGTCCGCGTGTTGTTGTGCCATAATATATTGTTCACACATATCTCAGCACGTTGTTGTAAACCTTTTAATCATTATTCGTGAGGTCGAAGACAATAGGATTAGCAAGAGTTCACACTCTGGCGTTTATTTCACTCGAGTCAAGTGTTCTTTTTTCTCCCAGAGATTTGTTGTAATCTTTATTGAAAAAGAAAAGTTATTAATTGAACTTTTATTGAATGAGTAAGAATGTAAATGTAGTAATTAACATGCAAGATTTGGTACTAGATTCTTTAATTGTGCTTCATGCTCTCAATTATACACCCAAAGCAAGAAAAGAACACCATTATTAGTTCTTAATTTTTTCCATTCACCATTAAGCAGTTGCGAAAAGCAAAACTACCCTTCACTAATCAAATCATCTTTACAATTAATTTCCATCATTCCCACTTCAATCTCTTTCAATATCATTCATATTGATGCCAAATCTTAGGAAGCTTAATCTTTCCGCCTTCAATAATTAGGTGTTAAGTGTTTTACCCTCTCTGAATTCCACAGATGATGTATTACACAAAATCCTTTATTATGAGTATCCTAGAACTATATAACATCTCCAGCATTATTAATTAAAAGGACCTTTTACAAATCTTTCTCTTTCTCCTTTTTCATGTAACATCTGTGGCAATATTGAAAACGGAAGCATCTGTGCTTGAGAGCAATTTATTGATAATACAGTGCTAGAATCCCAGAATGGAAAATGCATCTTTGACTTGGCATTTCAACAAAATAGTAATAAAACCCACGTACGCGCGCGCGCGCACACGGGCAAAACGCTTCCAGAGATGATGATGTTTTTATACCTTTATGGTTGAACAAGTTGACGGCTTGGCTAAGAATAGATTAGAGAGGAGGACTTGGTTGTGAATCACGCAAAATTTTCCCAACTCGGTGCTATGAGAATCAAAAATGAAGTTTTACACTCGATCAGCGAAATCTTTTTCTTAGTCAACTATTTTAGTATTTTAACTTAACGGGAGAGATTAGTCAACTGGTGTCATAAACTTGGGTTCGATCAGCTTGAGAAATTGGACCCCTACCCAATGCTTTTCTCTTTTGGCAAGATAAAGGGTCGTTAAGACTTCAAATGCCACCACATTCGATGCCGACCGTTTCTCACTTTCAAGTAGGGCTGCAAACGAGTTGAGTCGAAGTCGAAGCTTTGTCGAGTCGAAGCTTCAATCGATTTTTCACTAAGTCGAAGCTCGAAGCTCTCAAAATAAAGCTCGAGCTCGAGCTCGAGTTTGATTCGAGCCTAATCGAACTCGAGTTCGAGCCTACTTGAGCTCGAAAAAATAAAAAATAATTATTTTATTTTTTTAAAAAATAAATAAAATAATTATTTTTCTTAATAAATAATAAAAAATTAAGGATATATATGTAATTTCACTATTAAAATAAAAATAAAAAAATATATATATATATATATATATATATATTCGAGCCTATTCGAAATGAAGCTATCGAAGTCGAGGGAAGGTTGCTCGAGTCGACTCAACATGTAACGATCTGTCGAGCTCGAGCAATGTCGAGCTCGAACTCGAGCCGCTTGCGAGCGGCTCGAATAGTTTGCAACCCTACTTTCAAGGTACAAAGCGCAGTGTACGGGTATAAATGGACCCAGGTGCTTGGTGCTTGCGTCGAGCTTGATTCTATGGAGTTTGAGCTTGATTTTGTAGGGTTTGAGCTCGAGTTCAAGTTATTTGAATAATAAATTGATATCAAACTTTAGAACAATAAGATCGAATGATTGCAATTTTTATCAAACATCTATGCTCATTTAATATTTTGTTCTTTATGAAATTACTTATATAAGTCTTTCTATTAACGCTAAACTTTAGAAAGTGGCGTTTGATAAAGGTGAAATCTGAAAATTTTTTCCTTCCCATTCTGAAACATGTATGCTCATTTATTATTTTATTCTTTATGAAATTACTTATACATCCTTCTAATAACCCTATACTCTATAAAGGGAGGTTTGATAAAATCAAAACCTAAAACTAAAATTTAAGTGCTGAAGTCTAAATTTGCTAAATTCATTAAGTCAAACTTGTTTGATACTCTGTTGATCTTGAGCAGTGAATTAAATAATTTTATTGTACATGCGTTATATAGTTTAATACCAATATCTTGTTTTACTATTATATTAGATTAACTCTTTAAACATCTTTAAATATCACTCATTAATATTGTTAAACTAAAATTCCAATATGAAAACAAATTTGTGTATGTATTTATGTATGCAAATGCATGTTTAAAAAGAAAATACACGTATGTATATGGAAAAATCGGATGATTGGTCCTCACATTTTGGAATTGTCTCTTTTTAGTCCCTCACATATAAAATGAAGAAATTTAGTTCCTAACAAATTTAAATTGCATCTTTTTAGTCTTCTTGCTCATTTTAAACTCAAGTATAAAGGCAAAATCAGAACAACACAAAAGCTGAATACATATAACATACTCTATCGGTAAATAAAATAAAAGAGAAAAGAGGAAAAACTTCAAGCTACATTTCATGGCTTTAAATCCCTAAACACCAAAACAAGGTCTCTAATCGACAGAAGGAAAAGAGATAACCAACGAAGAAAACTAGTTGAGGAGGATAGAGGTGAAACATGGATAGCATTGAATCGGTTATTCTACTAAATTATAGTTAGTATTTCACAAACCTTATTAAAAATCATAATCACATTTATTGGTAGATGACTTGTTTTGCTATTTTCTTTTATTAAATTTTTATAGGTTTATAGGTGATTGTGGTCCTTATGCTTCTGCAATTGTGAAATTTATGCATATTTTATCCTTTTTTTTATTTTGAATAGTTCCTGGATGGTCCCCAATGCTTTTGTTAAACTATGCTAGTTTTTTTATTATCCCAGATTATGTGTTTTTAATTTTGAATATTTATGCTTTGCGTTGATAAGGATAACCTATTCTTCCAGTTATCACTATAATGTTTCGATTTTGTCTTTATAATTTGTGATTCGTTTGCGAATAAATAAGTTTAGGGACTAAAAAGATGCAATTTAAATTTCTGAACGACTAAATTTCTTAATTTTATATGCGAGGGACTAAAAAAAGACAATTCCAAAATGTAAGAACTAACCATATGATTTTCCCTACGTGTATTATAAGCAGATTATGTTTGAAATAAAGAATGTTAAACAACATGTGTTAGTGTGCGCATGTGATAGGGAGAGAGCAAGTGTGCGCGTGTGTAAGAGAGAGAAGTAGAGAAAGTCTATATGTGTTAGAGAGAGAAAAGAAGAGAGTGTGTGTTTGTGTGTAAGAAAGAATATATGTGTGTGTGAAAATGTCTTCGTGAGAAAGAAAGAGAAAGTATATGTATCTGTATGAAAATATGTGTATGTGAAAGAGAGAGAAAGAGACTAAGTGTGTATATAAAAGCATATACATATGGAAAATAATAATTTTGGATGAATATTATTATACTAGTTCAAACATTTAGCTAATTAATTAAGTAATCAAACTTTAACTAAAAATTCTGTAAAAAAATTAAATAACTCATGATGAACTGAAAGGTTAGGGAAGTTTGTTTTTTAAAAAAAAAACTTAATAAAAAATTAATTAATTCATTAAGTTTAAGTGTTTAATGTATTATCAAATACTACTAGGTCTATATTCTCTTATTTCTTCACAATGGATTGGCTGCCCAACTCTGTCATGTCTCGTTTCTCTCTCTCTCTCTCTCTCTCCCTTCCTCCCTTTTCCCCACTCCTCTCCGATTGCCATCATATTTCTCGCCCTCTTCTTCATGTCTCTCTCCCTCAATCTCCATGGAATCCATCCCCAGTTTTTCACTAACTATTAATTTGACTTCTGTATTTGTATAATTGAAGTGCAAAAGTGAAACTCTGGTGTTTTGTTACCGAATTTGAAGTTTCAATTTGCTTGCAGATTCAAATTTTGTTATCAGTTTTGTTCAAACCTATTTTTTTTTATAAGTGACTTCATTAATGGTTGACTTTCTTGTTTGAATGAGGCTAGATTTTTGGGTCTCCCCATGAATTTGGATATCTAAATTTAGGGTAGATTTTATTTTGAAATTGGAATGGATGATAGAAATTTTTGGTGGAATGACAAAATGAAGCTCGAAAAGACTCGATTTGACCTAACGAACTCAATTCAGTTGTAATCGATCTCTTAAATTTACATGTTCCTTGTTTTTTGCCTATTTTTGAAAAACTTGTGTTTCATATTTCAAATATTATAGTAATACACCAACAAAAAAATAACTCTAAAAATACCAATCTAAAAAAATATTTCAAAAACAATTCACACATATACAAACAAATAAAAATAATTACCTATTCTTTTTTTCACCCTTCATCCACCATGACCACCGCCACCCCCACCTTCTCTCTCTCTCTCTCCCCTCCCTCTTTCCCTCTCCTCTCTTCTCCTTCTCCTCCCTTTCTCTCTTTCTCTCCTCCTCTCCCCACAACCCCCTTCCCTTGCCCTCCCTTCCTGATTGCAACTCGTGACCAGAAGGAGAGGGGAAGGGAAGAAGGTTGTGAGGATAAGAGGGAAGGAGGAGGGAGGGAAGGCCGCCAATGACTAGGAGAGGAGGGGGAGGGGTGTTGAGGGGAAAGGAGGAGAGGATGAGAAGGGAGGGAGAAAGAGAGAGAAGAGGAAGAAGAGATGAGAGAGAAAGAGGGAGGAGAGGGGAGGGAGAGAGAGAATGGAGGAGGAGGAGGAGGTGGGTTGGTGGTAGTAGCTGGTGGTGGTGTTGGTGGTAGGAGGTGGGTGGCGGTAGGGAGAGAGAGAGAGGAGGGGTGGGGATAGGGGTGGGATGGTGGTGGGTGTGGGTTAATTTTCAAAAATACCTCAAACAAATTTTAAATTTTAAAAATACCCCTATAATATAAACCTAAAAACACTCCAAAAATATTTATAGTAATTGTATTTTACAACTCAAAGTGCTACAGTAATGTATTTAAAAAACACTCCTAGAAACAGCTACTCCATATTGCACCTTAACATTTAGTTAGAGTTTGAAAATGGGTAGTTTTGATGAGCTCGATTGAGTTGACCTCAAGCTCAAAGCTCAAGCTAGATCAAACTTGAGCTGAAGTTCGAAATTAGTGAAACACATTTCAATATTGAGCATGTTGTTACTTGGCTCGATAGTTACTGATTACATGGATATGGTCATTACAACTTGTTTATCTGGTTTTTCTTTGACAATGATATGAGGAAAATGGTGGACAAACTGTCAAATAAGGTGGAACAGTGCTAGCATTACAAATGGTGTACATGATTGGAAATTCATTACCAGTCTATTCTGTAAAAATGGGAAGTATAGAGTTAGCGGCTTGCGTCTAATAATTAGATTAGCACTTCTACTCAGAATTGTTGTTTTAAAAAATCAGGAAATAGTAAAAACCATGACAAGTCTATACAGCAAAATCTAGAATTCTGACTTGAATAGTTAGAACTGGGTTCCCCGTCATGGCAAGCAAGCAAGGAAGAAAAAGTTGGACTTTATAATATTATTCTCTTTTGCACACTCAATAGCACACACCCAATATGATCCTTTTTTCTGGAAAACTGAAAACAAAGGGTTATTAATATACTTGATATGGTAAGCAAGTAATGAAAAGTTCTTTTGCACCGGATGTCACTCTTCAGATTCGTCTGCAACCTGAGAAGGCAAGCATGGGCTGAAGTGGCGGGAAATAACTCCGGAGTCAAGAAGCTCTAACATTGGTCCAATTTCAAAATATCTAGGCACCTTATATTGACCAATAGAAGCTCCCCTGGAGACAGCAAGCTCCACAAGTTCTTGAAATGTGCCATTCTTTACCACACGAATCTCTAATGGTGCAATTGCTCCGTTTTCTCGATGGTGTTGGTATACGAAGTTAAATGAGCTCTCCATAGTTAGACAACAATGGTCCATAACCTCATCACTTGGTGAATTGTTTGAGTCCCTTACCAACAACTCCAAATATATAACATAGTGCCCAGGAGTTGCCTTTTTGCTTGCATGACTTGTATACTCAACCAAGCCAATTTTGAACTTTCGGAGAATTTGGCATGCATTATCGATAGCCTTTTGTAGCTCAGCTTCATCCGTTTTGTCTGAATCAATGCTTAACAGCACATCTTTTCGCCTCAAGAACTTAAATTCCGGCGTCGAATTATGAAACCCTGTTACTCTAAGTATATCGCCTACTTGATACCTGTATAATCCGGCATATGTAGTAATTACGACTTCATAATCCTTGCCAACTTCTACATTCACAAGATCAACAAAATTAAGGAGTCGTATCATTACCATTATCCATGTTAGGAAATTGGGGTTCCTGCGGTATAAATTCAAAGTAAGCTAAGTTTGGCATGAATGTATATGAAACCTTTTCAGGCTTGGACAGGGGATTGAGGTTGATTCCAAAGCAGCATTCTGTGGATGCATACATGGTACTTGCAATGGGTAGTCCACCGCTGTAATAATGAAGCAGGGGAGCATATTGGGCCATTGAACCAGTGATTACAACTTCAAGATACTTTGCATTAGGCCAAATTCTTGGAATCACTCCTTCCCAATTCTCTTTGGAGCACTCAGTGGTCACGAAATCTGCAAGTTCTGGATTAGGTTTCACAATCTTAGCCATGCATTTCCTGAGAGGCTCATCAATTATTTTGGGGTTGAGCGATCCAACTTTGATATCAAGAGCCAAATCTCGCCAATTGAGTTCAAGAAATTTAATGAGTCGGAGCAAACCAGAAGCAAAAGCAGCTCCAAGTCGGTTGACTTGCTTGTGTTCATAAAGTCCACATAGCATTTGAGTATACATGCTTTGGAAATAATCTGTGCACAAGACTGCTTCATACGGGCTCGTGTATTGTGTAAATGGATCAAGTCGTTGGTTCTTGTAATGTTCACTTCTGTAATATTTGGTAAGGACTGCTAGAGTTGAATATCCTCCAGGTGTCTTAGTCTCTGGCCAAGAAAAGTAGAAATACATCCCTTTCCCCTTGTCCAAATCTGGAACATGGCTGTTTCATGAAAGAGTAAATGTATGACAAAGGACAATAATATTTTCCATTTCAACCAACTAATTGGATACTTAATTTCATAAATCGTCATTCTAAATTTTCTTTTCTAATAATCTTCAATCCAAAAAAGTGACACATTGAAATCTGAAGGAGTTGCTAAAACTAGACAAAAGTATCTCATGTACTTGTTACTTTATGTCTCGTCTGCCAGTTGAGAGAAAAATATCTCTTCCCCAGTACTGCCTTTTGTTAAAAACAACTTAGTACTTATTTTGATAGTAAAGATTACATACAGTCACTAAAATGAATATTTCCAAGGTTATATGTTACTTATTTAGCATAGTCATGCATTCCCAAGGCCTTCAATAGTTTAATAATTACCCTTACCTGTTCATAACTGGTACAAGAAGACTAGACAGTACTTGACGACGATCCCACTCTTCTTCGGTCATTGGGATCAATTTACTTTTACCCGATGTTGTCCCAGAGCTACCAAAGATAAATATTGTGAGTCAAATTAGAAGTCGCCAATGTAAATGTAATTCATAGTTTAAACATTAAAATACAGAACACAACTGAAGTGTTAATTAGGCCCATTCAGTTAATGCTATTATTTTTATGATGATCCAATACTGATAACAAATTTTGATCAACCTAAATTATTTACTAGCAGTCTTCCAAAGAAACTGGACTGCGCTAACAAACCGTGAGAAAATGGTTTTGGAACAGCATATAATGTAATTATGTAAATGAATGTAACAAAATTCACCTGATCAAGAACTCAGAGATGGGTAGAGCAGTCAAGATTGCAGAACGATCTCCGTTTTCCATACGCTGAATCTCGGGCCGAATATCCTCACAGTAACGCACGGAACTTTAGATCTAAAAGTCCCAATATCGGTTGCACCATCAAGATTGAACCGCTGAAGGTACTCAGTTTCAGCAGCTTGGTGCAGTATCTCTGCTAAGACCTTCTTCTGCAGTTGACCAGCATTTTTTGTCATTTTTTCAATGAACTGTGGAGGCTTCACATCTCTATCAGTTTCCATTTTGACTTAGAATGATAAAGAGACGGGGTTATGGTTATAATATATTGAAATGTGCATCAGAGCCTGAAAATGAAAGAAGAGATCAGTTAAAATTGTTAAAATTTAGGATGAGAGCTTTCTGAGGTGTTCTGCTGCTCGGACCCATGATTCATACTACCGTTTTAAGTTTCAACGGTTGATTACAAAATGCACCCTCAAAAGGACATGATTCTCACTTGGTTCCCTCGTTATTTTAATTGCTTCAATTCACCCTCTAAACTTTTCAAAATTTTTTAGATTTCAACAATCACCCTGGCAAAACAAAGGTAATCTGACTTCATCAGTTGGATGCACATGCTTAAATGTCAAGCATGCTTGAAAGTCGGCTACAAATGATAATTTTAAAGACTAACTTAGCTAAAATATAAGTTTAAGGACTCAACAAGTTTAGTGAAACAGTTAAAAGGGATTAAATAATCCATTTTCCTTCCCCTATTTTGTTATTTCATAATGATTTAGATGCTGTGTACCGGAATTCATAAACGAAGAAACAATAAAAATGTAACTGGTTAGTTAACAAAAGAACAAAAAAGAAACTTAATTCAAGTGGGTGGGCAATTAATGCGTGACAGAGTGACACATTTATTAAAAATTCAATGGCCTCTTTGTTGACTTTTGGCAATAATGCAATTCGGTTTCAAACATTAATGTTTTTAAATTCGGAGCGAGAATGATTTAGAAGAACTTTCGGTTTGCAGTTTGACAGGTGCAATTGCCTCAACATCAGTTCAAAGGTTTAGTCATTTTTATTTATTTGAATATTAAAACTTGTGAATAAAGTTGAAATAGTAATTCTAAAAAAAAAAAAGATTTAGTAACTCCAATTGAGCCATTCAATTTTTATTGGTTTTTATCGGTTCAACTAGTTTTGAACCGAATATGATCGGTTCAATCAAACTTTTAAATCAACTATTGAACCATACCAAAGACACGGGTGATTCGCAGATCGACTAATCAAACTGAGTTGATCTAGTCTAGTTTTCAAGAAATATTTTTGATGAGAAATAATTGCACAGTTACACTCAGAAAATCTCTACCAACAACCATTTGTACTAATTGGCATTTTTAATTTCTATTCTCTCTCTACTTCCCTCTACCTTCCATTGCTCCTCAAGAGAGATTTAGTGACTTTCATGAATAGGGGTGGACCGAAGAGTTAAGGGCAGGCAATTACTTTCCTCAACTTTGAAAATTTTAATTTTTAAGCTTAGAAAGTTATAGAAGTTTCAAGTCATACTTCTATTATTCAAAAATTGTGTGCAAGAGAAACTGATAGTTATATCATTTGGTAAAGTATTTTTGGCCCCACTTGAGATTGCGGTGATTTCTCAAAAATCACTTCAATTAGTAGAGTTTTTAGTCAAAGTACTTATTAAATGCTTAGTCATATTATTTGAGTGCATAATTGCATAAGTACTTTTCTATTTGAGAATGTGCAATTTCAAATTTCCAAAATATATTTATCTCTTCATTTAGTTTATAAGTTATAATAACTTTATTAAAGTTAATTTTTATTTTTTAAAACACAAAAAATACTTTAAAAGCACCAATTTTGAGCTAATGCCAAAAGCACTTTAATGGCTGAAAACTTTACTCCTAAATGAGACTCATCAAACAGGTTAAAAATATTTTTATCCTCCAAAAACACTTTTTTTAACAAAAGAACTACAACCCAAATGGGGTCTTAATATTGTTATTTTGTCTATTATGTCCTTAATTATATTTTATAATAAGGATCAATTTAGTCCTTCAGCCTCAAAGCGATATTTAGGGTTTGACCAGCCCTGAATGTTTTACCTCATATGCCAATACCGTGAGAATAGATTTATTTTTAAGTAATTCTAAGCCAAGTGATTGCATTTCTCGGACATGATTAAAAGTGCGAGATTCATAGATATTCTTGTAAATGTGGAAGAATGACTTGCCCTTTATTCGAGCTATTTTAAACTTGTTTATAACCATTCAGGGCCAAAAATTTTGGATTGATCTTATTTGGCCAAAAATTTTTGTTTGCATCATCTACACAATTTTCAACTACCTTTTTAATTCACATACATTACATCAAAAAAGTGTTACAATATTTTTTTCATAAAATTATCCCAAATAATCTACTATCCAAACACCCTTGAGTTTTAGATGAACCATTGGTAATTTGCTTCAACAAAGAAATATCCAAGTTTTTTGTAAAAAAATTACTATAGCAATTATATATATATATAAGATAAAAAGGTAATCGGTTGCCGTGACTGCTGACCAACTAGAGTCAAAGCCTTCGCTATCTAGAAATTGGTTTTGGCCAGCTTCCCATGCAACTTCGAGGAAGGCCTACCCCTGATGCCACCATGAAACGGCCATGAACATTTACTGCAAAAACAACCCGAATCCAGGGTAAGACCTCTTCTGATCTGTACCTTCGTTGGCATCTCCTTCGCCCCTAAACACCTTCCACCCAGAAATTTCGCTCTTTTGCCGATCTTCTGCCCATCTCTTATTATTTAAAGCCCTCTTACTCCGTCCCAGTTTTTGCATCAACTTCTTGTCTAATTCGCCTCTCCTACGTGCTTTAAATATTTGATAGAGAAATTAATGGCCATAAAAGGCAATTTTGTCGAGTTCGAAGATCTCTTCCCTGCAATGGTGGAGAAACTTGGCGCAGAAGGATTCTTGGAGGAGCTATGCAATGGGTTCAGGTTGCTGATGGATGGTAAAAAGGGGCTGATCACATTGGAAAGCTTGAAGAAAAATTCAGCCTTGTTGGGTTTGCAAGACATGAAGGATGATGAATTGCTATCTATGATCGAAGAAGGGGATTTGGATGGTGATGGGAATCTCAATGAAATGGAATTTTGTGTTCTGATGTTTAGATTGAGTCCTGAGCTGATGAAGACTTCAAGAATGTTTGTTGAAGAAGCTTATATTAAATGAGTTATAGGCTGTAATTAGTAAGCAATCGTATTTTAGATTAATAGATCAATCAAATGCCTCCATTCGGTTGCCTGTATTTATTAGTAATACTTTTCGAATTGATTTTGCCCCATTTGCTGTAGATTTTCTCTGATGAATTTTGGCTCATCGATACGTACAAGAAAACATCAATCAAATTGAAGTAACCTTCCAACATTGGGTCATCGTCATATTTTCAACAAATGTGAATTTCTGAAGCCTTGTTTCAAGTCTAATTAATGCTCATCCAATGACAAATCTGCAGTAGCAGAACTCGTGTGCCAAAAAAAAAAAAGGTAAAAAAGAGAGAGATTGTCCAATCTTATAATCCTTTGATATTTGAAGGCAGTCCTTTTAGCCATACCAGAATAGTGAGCCCAAAAAAAAAAAAAAAAAAAGGTTTCTAGGCTACAAATATATACATGTGAAACCATTTTCTTTATTGGAAAGGGAAAACGAAGACCTCTGAAAGGAGAATAGGGAGACCAGACTTGAGCATTAAAAAACCAGCATAATACTGCGTTGTGTGACGCCTGTACGAGTTCTGTAAGAAGGAAGCTTGGCTTTGTTTTTTTGACTTTGTCATCCATTAACTAACTGATCTCAGTTTTCTCCCGTGACAGATTCACTTCTTCTCCTCCTTTTCTTGGGTAGTTGTTTCCCCCATTAATTAACACGGTTACTTGTGTCATTGCAACTCATCATCTTTTTATTTTATGTGACTTCAGAGGTTTTACTATGTATCGTCTACCCAATGAGATTCTAGTGAGAAGAGATTTTATGAAATACAAAAGTTCAGAAGTTTAAGTCAAAGCCTTTGATAATGATGTGAACACATGGTGGGATTCATCTACAACTTCTCCTTGAGTAGATTAGCAAACTTTGTCGAGTAAAAATCTACACACTTTCATTGGAAACCAAGATAAAATTTCAGCAAGGGTAAAAAAGAAAATTATAATTGTTGATAGGAGCCAAGAATAAAATTCAATAGGCAAGGAAAACATTTTAATTTCTTCCATGTCTTGGTTAAAAGGAGGACATAATGACAATATTTACATTAAAAGTACTATATTTATTTCATCATTCGTATAAATTAAGTGGCATACTCAAATTTATTAATAAAACTTATATGAAAACGATTCATATTTTTTTTTAGTAGTTTCTATTTTGTACATTATATGTGTGTTGTTATCCAATTAAACGTAATATGACAAAGAGATGCTTTTAAGTTAGATGATAATTTTATGCCAAATATTACTAATTTTCATAAGGATTTAGTTATATATATGTCATATATTTAAATCAACTCACATTTATTCCTCTTAAAATGCAAAATCTACTTACTTGATATCTAATTAGCCATCTTGACAGAGACTTCAAATATTGAGGACAAAAGGTATAAGATTAAAGTTGTTGGTTGATGGAATTTGATTTTCACCATTAGTCATTATTGAAATTCTATCAACTTTCTTGACTGTGCTAAAGTCAAAATTTTAGAGACTAAGTTTGTTTTGATAGAAATATTATGTATCCTTTTGATACATAGACCAAATATTGAGAACCAAAAGTGCAATTTTACCAACTTACTATTACAAGTTCCAAAGGAATTAAATGATTGAAGTAGAAAGCCTTTTGTTTTGGATTTTTTAATATTCACTTTTGTATCAAATTACACAACTAGTCATTTGTATGTTCCTCTTAAACAACTTAGTGGCTGCGATCAAAATTTAGACTTGCAAGTTACAACCTATGAATAGATTAACACGTCTGCATAGCATTGATATTACAAAGATAAGAATTAATAAAATCTACGACAAGTCTACACGACAAAACCTAGCAGTTGGTTCCTTCTACTGGAAAGTAAGAAAAAGTTGGGAGTTCACACTGTAGTAGTATGTAAAGTAGATTATTTGAAAAAAATTATACTTTTTGTGTAATGTGATGTATGTAAAGTAAAAAGGTGATTGAAAATTTTATTTTGGAATTCTTTTTGCAAATCATACTAACCAACCAAACAGGTTTTTTATACTTTTTTTGACATTTTCTCATTTTTCTTTTTGGTTAATTTTTTCCCCCTTCTTCCTTTGGTGCTGTTTTATATGTTGCAACATTTATTTTCCTTTCATTTCTCTTAATATTTCTTACTACATTTTTTTCTTCATCTTTAGTTATTTCTAGTGTTTTTTGTCTCTGCTTTTACTTACTTTCTCTTTTCCTTTCTTTCGCTCAAAGATTCTATTTTTTTTTGAAAAAAAATTTTCTTTTATTTTGTTTTCATTTTATTTTTGGAATCTTTAACCTAGGGTGTTTTTGTCATTTCAAGGCATCCACTAGCGATGTTAGTAATCTGTCACTGACAGGTGGTTCATATAATTTGGTTAAACTATAGAATTTGATTTGTAATATGGACAAATCTTGAGATAGGTAAATATAAATAATCCTAAATATTATGGATTTAGAACAAGAATTTTGTGGAACTTCAACCCGATTATGAAATTGAGATTTTGTTTTATGGAGGTAAACACTGTAACAAGCAAATTATAACATATTTAAGTTTAAAACACAATAAGAGACATAGTAATGCAAAACGTTGTGATAAGAAAAGCACAACAAATTTAGGTTTAAAAATTACAAGACAATAATTAGCCTTCAAAAGTTTCCAATAATAAGAGACGAAATCTAAGTTAAACAACTCAAGACTAAATTCTCTTGGAAGTCGAAAAATACCCCTAAACAATTCCATAGTGGTTTACTAATGACACTCAAATCAAAAAGAATTTAACAAAAGCACGTTTTTAAAAAAATCTATACACTGGACACAATAACAACGTCAAAATGAAGTTTACAATTTTCATCAAGGTGTTCCACGTGGAACAAACAATAGTTGTACCTCTTACTTCTAAACACGAGTCTTTTTGGCTCTTACTTCTAAACAAGAATAATTGTTTGCAAAATACAATAGAAGAGTGGCTCATAATAAAGTTTAAGGATTATTTTAATTTTGTTAAAATAGTTGAGGGACTAAACTAGCTCATATAAAGTTTAGGGACTAATTTGGCTTTAACAAAATAGTTTAGGGACTAAAATGCTTTACCCTTCTTAATATCTTTCTAAAGCTTCATTTCCAGTACTGTTAGTTGTTTTATTTTTCCATGTATTACACTCATCTGCTAAAACTATTTGATACTAACTCCAAAGGAGATAAACAAGCCTTAATTAACAACCACCCCCCTTTTGTTCCTGGACTTTTGGTCCATTTCTCTTTTGTTATCCTTCTCCACCATTTTTTAACAAATTCTGCATGGAACCTCTAAAATTTAAAGTTTGTGAAAGAATAAAATAATCATCAGTAGCTGGAATGTGTATCATGAGAAAGATCGGGCTGATTAAATTAAGCAATTAAACAAGTTAGGGAAGCTCAAGAACCGTACGCGTGTAATCTAAAGTAATCTGATATGTGTGATCTATCGTGTATATGCCTCACAATGTATAGCATTTGATTAGTGTGAATATGTCTGATAATTAATACTTAATAATAATACTAGATTAGTTCTATTCCAGCTCAGTGCCATAATACTACTATAATGTGCAGATCTTAAAAGTGACATTACATGTGGGTTACTGTACTCCTAAAAAAGTGAAAATGATCTAATATATTCTTGTGTACTATTTGAGGATCGTACCAAAAGCCATCAAGGGCTACGAAATGTCAAACTATAATCTACCACCCCATCAATTTTATCTATTTATTATTGTCGAGAACTTCTTGATTTAATGATTAATATTGAAACTCCAAAATGTAAAAGTTTTGGATTCAAACCTCTATTTCCTCATTTATATCTTAAATTTCACCCTTCCTCTACTATTAACAAAATATATTTAAAAGGTTATAATCGCTTTAACTTCTAATAATGTCAGATCTCGTGTTCTACAAGAAATGAATTGGGCAATAATTTGCTTCTACAAGAAATATCTGCCCCCAAAAGGAAATGCTTGACTCTGACCAACTGGAGCCAAAACCAATGATATATAGAAGTTGCACTCGGGCAGCTTCCCATGCAACTTCGAGGAAGGCCTATCCCTTCATGCCACACCGTGTAGCGGCCAAGAACTTTAGTTGCACAGACACCCCCAATCCAACGTAACACCCCTTCTGATCTGTACCTTTGTTGGCATCTCCTTGCCCCTACAAGTACTCCTTCCACCAAGAAATTTCGCTCTTTTATGGATCTTCTGCCTTGGCTTCCTATTTAAAGCCCTATCACACCATTTCTTTTTCACATCAACTTCTTGTTTTAGCCTCTCTGACGTGCATATCAATATTTGGTACAGAAATTAATGGCACTAAAAGGCGATTTCGTCGAGTTTGAAGACTTTTTCCCTACAATGGTGGAGAAGCTTGGCACAGAAGGATTCTTGAATGAGCTTTGCAATGGGTTTAGGATGCTGATGGATGAAGAAAAAGGGTTGATCACATTGGAGAGCTTGAAGAAAAATTCAGCTTTGTTAGGTTTGCAAGACATGAAGGAAGATGAATTGCGAAGTATGTTACAAGAAGGGGATTTGGATGGTGACGGGAGCCTGAATGAAATGGAGTTCTGTGTTCTTATGTTTAGATTGAGTCCTGAACTAATGAAGGCTTCAAGAATGTTTGTTGTAGAAGCTATACTGAATGAGTTTTAGGGTCTAATTTAATAAATAATGGAAGTGTGGATTAATCCATGAATCAACGGCCTCCATCCGGATGCTTGTATTTATTAATACTTCTCCAATCAATTTTTTGCTCCATCATAGGAGTAATTACTTGCTGTTGTCTGATTAGATTTTGCTCATGGGTAGGAATATGAAAACATTGATCAAATTGCAGTAACGGTGCCACATTGAATTATGTCTTTCACAAATGTGCATGTCTGAAGCCTGATTTTAAGTATAATTAATGTTCATCCAATGAAAAAGTTTGGGATAGCATCTTGAATGAGAATCACCTGTGACCAAAAAAAAAGCAAAAAAGAGAAAGATCGTCCAAGCATGTATTGCTTTGCTGTTTGAAGGCAGTCCTTTTAGCCATGCCAGAATAATGAGCTAAAAAACTGGTTTCTAGGATACAAATATGTACATGTGAACCATTTTCTTTATTGGAAAGGTAAAACAAGACCTGTGAAAGGAGAATAGGGAAGTTAGAACTGACCATTAAGATACCACCATCATAATTTATTGCACGACGCATATACGTATAGTGTAACAAGGAAGATTGGCTTTGATTCCTGGCTTCACTATCCATTAGTTTACTGCTAATCAGTTGCCCCCTCCCCCTCCCCCCTCCCCAAAAAAAAAAAAAAGAAAAACCATTTTTTTGGTTGTTGATTTCCCAATGTGATTTTAGTAAGAAAACAGAAAGTTTACGTAGAAATAATTTTCAATCACTAAGAGATTTAAATGAGATACAAAAGTTCAGAAGTTTAAACCAAATATGAATGCGTCAAAAAAAAAAATCAAATATGAAGATATGAAAGATTGCCATGGTAGCTTGTCCCAAAACCTTTATGCAAAAAGCAAAGTCATTGTAGATCTAATCCATAAATGTTCATTTAGCACAAATGCAAGAAAAGAAAAAAATAAAATGAGATTTAAAATCTTTTCAACTACCAAGCATAAAGAAGCAAGACAACTTTCCGATGAGAATCAAGTAAGTTTTATATTAAGTTATCAACCAAGCACATGATCAGACTTTGATAATGGTGTGAACACGTGGTGTAATTAATTTATTTTCCTCTTCTTTTTAACATTTTCTTATGAGATCTAAGATAGGGAGACTGGTGACAGCTTTAAAAAAAAGTTTAGGGTAGAAAATCTCTATGGCACAGAGAAAATACCTGGCAATTGCAGTTACTTGGAATATTAGTCAACAGATCTCTTCCAAGATTTTCATAACGATTTGCTTTTGATGTATGTCTACTTTTCTTTGACACTTTAGTTTGTCATTATAACCAAAACTTTCTGGTGGTCAATAATTTAACCCTTCTCTAGGGTGCTATAAAAAAAAAAAATCAATCGGGGAGTGTTAGGAAATTGGCTTAAATTGGCTTAATTTCTTTTAGGCGGGTTTCTTATTTTGTGTGTGAAGTAATTAGTTTCCTAGTTGGGTTTAGTTACGTGGAGTAGTAGTCAAGAAATTTCCTATTTCTATGAGTTTAGAAATTAGAAATTATTCCTATTCTATATAGAATTGGAACTAGCAGTTATTTCTTATTGGTTAAGTAATATGGTCTATAAATAGATGGGGTTTGGCATACCACAAAAAACACACAAGGGACACACAAGAAACATACAAGGGGCAACATGTAGCCTTATACATGGGGTGAGAGAGGGTTCTTGGAAGGTGAGAGAAATTGTACAAGGGATTGGGTTTGGACTCCAATTGTATTCTTGTATTGGGTTTTTTCTCTCATAATAAAGAACGGATTTTCTCTCCGTGGATGTAGACTCAATGGTGGAGTCGAACCACGTTAAATCTTATGTCGCTTGTATTTCATGCTTGTGGTTTGTTTATTATTAAATTGTTGTGTTCTTACTTTCTCAATAGTCATGTATTCCGCGTCCGGATCCCAACAAACTGGTATCAGAGCAGGTTCGTGATTGGGTTCTGGTTGACAATTGAGATCAAGTGGGTTGGTGGTTTTACCAATTCAATAATTTAATGGGCGATATCCTTGTATCAATGGTTTGACAAGAAGCATTGAAGGTGAAGGATGGAAAGCTGGAAAGCATGGAGATTCTTGACGGTGAATCTGAGCAGGTGATTCAAGGGTCAAGGAAAAGGTGGAGTCCAATGTCAATTTTGGACATGAACTGGTGGAGACTTTCTCACAACTCCAGCAGTTGATACTTCATCCCGATTATTTTTTAGATTTGGATTATGTTCTTTAGGTGGTGTGGCATAGGTCCTAAAGAAGCAAAGGAATCTAATTTTCATTTGCCAGAAGACTTTGATGGCTACGAGATTTCCATTGGAGGTGGAGTCTTAAAAACCACACATGGCGAGACAGTCCTGAGGATGGGAAGAAGCCTGGTGAGTTTATCACTTGGTTACCTCAATGGTCACAAACAAGTAAGGGGATCCCAAGTTGCAAGTGGTGGTGAGAAGAAATCCTGCGGAAGAGAGATGGTGAATTGAGGGACCTTTCTCACGAGTCAACTAGAGGTTGGATTCGGGGTAACTACATATGTTCATTTGCCGATTGAATCAATTGGTGCTGGACTATATTGTATTGATTCGGGTGTGTAATTCGGTACCATATTACATGGTAGTTGAAGGCAAATGGTTGCTAAAAGAAATATTCGTCAAGGTGGAGATTTGTTGGGAAATTGGTTTAATTTCTTTTAAGCAGGTTTCTTGTTTTGTGTGTGAAGTAATTAGTTTCCTAGTTGGGGTTAGTTACATGGAGTAGTAGTCAAGGAATTTCCTATTTGTATGAGTTTAGGAATTAGAAATTATTTCCTATTGGCTAAGTAATATGGTCTATAAATAGGTGGGGTGTGGCATACCACAAAAAACACACAAGGGACACACAAGAAACATACAAGGGGCAACATGTAGCCTTATACATGGGGTGAGAGAGGGTTCTTGGAAGGTGAGAGAAATTGTACAAGGGATTGGGTTTGGACTCCAATTGTATTCTTGTATTGTGTTTTTTCTCTCATAATAAAGAACGGGTTTTCTCTCCGTGGATGTAGACTCAATGGTGGAGTCGAACCACGTTAAATCTTATGTCGCTTGTATTTCATGCTTGTGGTTTGTTTATTATTAAATTGTTGTGTTCTTACTTTCTCAATAGTCATGTATTCCGCGTCCGGATCCCAACAAACTGGTATCAGAGCAGGTTCGTGATTGGGTTCTGGTTGACAATTGAGATCAAGTGGGTTGGTGGTTTTACCAATTCAATAATTTAATGGGCGATATCCTTGTATCAATGGTTTGACAAGAAGCATTGAAGGTGAAGGATGGAAAGCTGGAAAGCATGGAGATTCTTGACGGTGAATCTAAGCAGGTGATTCAAGGGTCAAGGAAAAGGTGGAGTCCAATGTCAATTTTGGACATGAACTGGTGGAGACTTTCTCACAACTCCAGCAGTTGATACTTCATCCCGATTATTTTTTAGATTTGGATTATGTTCTTTAGGTGGTGTGGCATAGGTCCTAAAGAAGCAAAGGAATCTAATTTTCATTTGCCAGAAGACTTTGATGGCTACGAGATTTCCATTGGAGGTGGAGTCTTGAAAACCACACATGGCGAGACAGTCCTGAGGATGGGAAGAAGCCTGGTGAGTTTATCACTTGGTTACCTCAATGGTCACAAACAAGTAAGGGGATCCCAAGTTGCAAGTGGTGGTGAGAAGAAATCCTGCGGAAGAGAGATGGTGAATTGAGGGACCTTTCTCACGAGTCAACTAGAGGTTGGATTCGGGGTAACTACATATGTTCATTTGCCGATTGAATCAATTGGTGCTGGACTGTATTGTATTGATTCGGGTGTGTAATTCGGTACCATATTACATGGTAGTTGAAGGCAAATGGTTGCTAAAAGAAATATTCGTCAAGGTGGAGATTTGTTAGGAAATTGGTTTAATTTCTTTTAAGCAGGTTTCTTGTTTTGTGTGTGAAGTAATTAGTTTCCTAGTTGGGGTTAGTTACATGGAGTAGTAGTCAAGGAATTTCCTATTTGTATGAGTTTAGGAATTAGAAATTATTTCCTATTGGCTAAGTAATATGGTCTATAAATAGGTGGGGTGTGGCATACCACAAAAAACACACAAGGGACACACAAGAAACACACAAGGGGCAACATGTAGCCTTATACATGGGGTGAGAGAGGGTTCTTGAGAGGTGAGAGAAATTGTACAAAGGATTGGGTTTGGCCTCCAATTGTATTCTTGTATTGGGTTTTTTCTCTCATAATAAAGAACGGGTTTTCTCTCCGTGGATGTAGATTCAATGGTGGAATCGAACCACGTTAAATCTTGTGTCGCTTGTATTTCATGCTTGTGGCTTGTTTATTATTAAATTATTGTGTTCTTGCTTTCTCAATAGTCATGTATTCCGCGTCCGGATCCCCACAGGGAGGTTAACATTTTTTCTTAAAAATTACCTCAAGTTTTATAACCATGAAGAACTTAATTAGACTCTCAAGCAAATAAAATGACAACTATCATATCAATTTTCTACTGTTCATGGAAAAGGACCTAAACAGCTTCCAACTCAACGCTTAGCATAAAGATTTCTAAACATACCTATTGCTACCCAGGCATTAGAAATCAAACAGCCAAACATGTGCAAGTTGTCTTTTTGCTTTCTTCTGGTAGTCTATTGAAAGTTGAAGGACATATTTTTGAACGAAACATTTTTATTTTTTGATTGATTAGAGACTCTGGGTCCATTTGGATTCTCTATTTTTTGAGGTGTTTTTAAAAAACTGTTTTTCACATTCCAAATACTACAGTAATACACCAACAAAAAACAATCCCAAAAACAACAATCCAAACAAATATTTCAAAAACAACTTATACATACAAAAATAAAAAAAATTATCCTTTCTTCTTCCACCCCAATTGCACCACCACCCACCACCACCCCCACCACCTCCTCCTCCCCCCCTCTCTCTCCCTCCCTCCACCTTCCCTCTCTCTCACCCTCTTCCTCTCTCTTTCTCCCCTTCTTTCTTTCTTCCCCTCCCCCTCCTCCCCTCGGTCCAGCCCCACTCCCCCTCCCCTCCCATCCAAATTAAAAATTTTTGGGATTTTTTGGGGCATTTTTAAAATTAAAAATTTATTTAGGATATTTTTGGAGCATTTTTAAAATTAAATTTTATTTGGGGTAATTTTTTTGGGGCATCTTTAAAATTAAAAATTAATTTGCGGTAATTTTTTGGGGCATTTTTAAAATTAAAAATTTATTTGGAGTATTTTTGGGGAATTTTTAAAATTTAAAATTTATTTGGGGTAATTTTTTGGGGCATCTTTAAAATTAAAAATTAATTTGGGATAATTTTTGGGGCATTTTCAAAATTAAAAATTTATTTGGGGTATTTTTGGGGCATTTTAAAATGAAAAATTTATTTGGGGTAATTTTTGGGGCATTTTCAAAACTAAAAATTTATTTGGGGAATTTTTGGAGTATTTTAAAAATTAAAAATTTATTTGTGGTAAATTTTCAAGGTATTTTAAAATTAAAAATTTATTTGGCGTAATTTTTGGGGCATTTTGAAAATTAAAAAATTATTTGGGGCAAGTTTTTGGGGTATTTTTAAAATTAAAAATTTATTTGAGGTAGTTTTTGGGGCAATTTTAAAAATAAAAATTTATTTAGAGTGTTTTTGGAATAATTTATTTGGCTTTTTTTAAATTAACCCACCCACACCACCACCCATCAAATAAATTTTAATTTTAAAAATACTCCAAAAAATTACCCCAAATAAATTTTTATTTTTAAAAATACCCCAAAAATTATCCCAAATAAATTTTTAATTTTAAAAATCCCCCAAAATTAATTTTTGATTTTAAAATGCCCCAAAAAATTACCCCAAATAATTTTTTAATTGTAAAGATGCCCCAAAAAATTGACCCAAATAAATTTTTGCTTTTAAAAATATCACAAAAAATTATCCCAAAAACACTCTCAAAAGTTTTGAAAGACAAATTTGGTTTTGAAGAGCAGGTTATAGTAGTTTTTAACATCCCAAATGCTACAGTGCTATTTCTGAAAAACAACTCCAAAAACAACTAATCCAAACGAACCCTCTAATAAAAGGAAAACAAAAGGTACAAAATTTTAATGTCAAAGCTGAGAGTTAATGGTACCTAAATAGTGTTCAAAGTGACCTTTCATGGGACTACCTTTTTTTTTTTTTTGGGGGTGGGTATAGAGGCTTTGTCTGGATACTAAATTATTTATCAAAAATTATTTGCTTGCATCATCAACACATTTTCCAACCACCTTTTTATCTCACATACATTACATTAAAAAAGTGTTACAGTATTTTTTTATTTAAATTACTCAAATGATCTATATCCAAACACTTGCTTGCAGTTTTTAAGACCTAATTCAACTAATATAAACATTAATTTTAGTGATCAATTATGAAATTTGTAGTTTGACTCTCAAGCCCTTCTCAATTTATTTCTCTTCCTCTCTTTTGCGTGTAAGGTTTGAAGTCTCCTTGAGAGGGGAGAGAGAGGAGACTGATGCAGCCCGTTAAGTGCATCAACAATAGAATTGCAAAGGGTTTCTTGTTGGGCCACAGAAACGCACAACTGTTCTGCAAAGCAAATCTTGAAGTTTTGGGCTCCTTTAGTGTGAACTATATTCTAACGTTGTTGGGTTGCCATGTCCTGTCGCAGTAGAATTGTCGTTCCATTCACTCAAGGTCTATCTGGACTGCAGGGGAGTAGTATAGACTGAATGGTATATAATCCAATTTCTTCCCCTTCTTCTGCCTTTGCTGTTTAACCTCTTTTAAGTTCCAATTTTATTTTCAAAGTTGTCGAAAGTCTAAACTCACACGGCAAAGTTTTCCCTACTCCCCTCTCAGGATCTCACTTTCTGAGGTCAAATAATTGACATTGAGTGTCCGCTGCTTCATGTACACGGTCCTTCTAAATCAGCAACTTGTTTTTGCGTGGAATGGTTTTATTTTTCGTCCATCTTTAAATCCAAAAAATAAAAAAGAAGAAAAAAGAAGAAAAATATTAAAGGAAATATAAGATATAAAGTCGAATACCTATTTTGCTTTTGTACCTTATTCATCACAGTAAGTCCCAGCAAGAATTAGCAACCAATCGTGGAAGAGAGGATATGATTTTGAGTTCTACTTTGAAAAATAATATACACTTGGCGAGTGAAAATGCCTCTGGTTCTAAGAAAAAGACTCGGAATTCTTTAAAAGTCCAAAAGAATGGAAAGAAGAGAACATAAAGAAAAATAGAATGTGCTTTCATTCTGGAAAGAAAAGCCATTATATCGGAGAGAGTGCAGGTTCAAGAATGCAGTCAAAAAGAGCACTTTAAGTGTAGAAAATCAGAACAAAACCAACATCATTGTGAGTTGCTGCATGTTAAAGAATTTGTTGCATTGGCGTCTGAAATGGAAATTAAGATGATCATCGAACTACACATGGCTACTGCAACAAAATCTAACTGCTGGTGACTTGATTCAAGCGCAACCATTCATGTGTGTCATAACAAAGCCTTTTTCAAACCCCATGACGAACTGAAAGAGTCCGAACAATGCTTATGGGAAGTTGCAATGCTGCCAAAGTTGTAGAAAAAGGATCAATGGAACTGAAATTCACCTTTGGGGAGAAATTAACTTTCTTGAATGTTTTTCATGCTCCTGATCTTAAGAATCAATGTGTAAGAAGGGCTTCAAAATAGTCCTAGAGTTTGATAAAGTTGGAACAACTAAGAATGGTGTGTTCATAGGCAAGGAGTACACTTGAGATGGCATATTCAAAATTAGTATCAATGAAATAAATATTCCTTTGCTTATGTTGTGGAGTGTTCTCCTTCTTTGTGACACGTTAGATTAGAATATTTAAATTTTTGTTCAATAACTTATATGTCTAAACATGGTTATATTTCTAGTTATAAAGATTCTCATGACAAATGTGAAGCCTGTACAGCAGTAAAAATGACTAGAAAACCATTTCTTCAAGTTGAATAAATTAGTGAATTATTAGAAGTTGTGCATTCTAACATATGTGAATTTGATGATTTTCTAACTAGAGGCAGCAAAAGATATTTTATCACTTTTATAGATGATCATTCACGTTATACATATGTGTATCTGATGAAAATAAAAAATGAAGCTTTTGATAATTTAAAGGACATAAAGCCGTTGCTAAAAATCAAAAGGAAAAAGCATTAAGGTTCTCACAGCAATAGAGGAGGTGAATATTTTTCAGATTCTTTTTCTTTGTATCACGAAGAAAATGGAATAATTCATCAATAGACTGCTCCTTTTTCTCCTTTAACAAAATGGCTTGGCTGAGAGAAAGAATAGAACCTTAACTGATATGGTGAATTCTATGCTTTTGAATTCTAAATTATCCATGAACCTTTGGGGTGTAACTTTATACACTGTCTGCCTTATTCAAAATAGAGCTCCGTTAAAAAAAATTTAGGTTTCACCTTATGAATTATAAAACAATGGCAGAAAATCCAATCTAAATTATTTGAAAGTGTTGGGTGTATTGCTTTTTGTAAAATTCTGATAATTACAAAAGTAAATTAGGAACTAGAAGAATTAAAAATTGTTTTTGTTAGATATGCTAAAAACTCAAAAGCTTATAGACAATTAGACAAAAAGTCTAATGTCATTGTGGAATCTGTACATGTTGAGTTTTATAAGAACAAATCATCTTTCATTCTATCATTGATGATCAAAGAAACGAAAGACCAACAAAATTAAATCCTTCGATGACTTCTTTTAGCAACGGTAAGAGAAGGAAAATTGTGAATGACTCAAATGAATCTAGAAGAAGTCAAAAGAATAAGAAAAGAGAAATCCTTTGGTCCTAATCTTGTTTCAACTATATCCAACGTTGTTCCTTGTTCAAGGAGATAGAACCCAAGTGCTTAATAAAATACCTGAGCTCACCAGGCCAACTCAAGTAGGAATTGGTGCCAAGTTTAACCTTATATATAGCTATAGACGAGCATGGAAGGCGATAGCTAACACACTCTTTGAAAAATAAAACCAAATCAATGGAAAAAGCCTGTAATATTGATATTCCTGCTAAGTTCCAAAAAGTAGTATCAGATCGTGGAAGGATGGGCCTTTAGGGGAGCGACCTCCATCAAGTCGTGTTTTAACTTCTTGTTGCATTAGCAGGGCAGTTCATCGGTGTTGGGTAGACTAGTCTTCGGAGACTATAGCTTGAACGCGAGGGCATCTACCGTGCAAGACAACTCAGGCCATTCTGTTTCTTGATATATTCTTGCATGTCGCCATTCTGGTTTCGGTTTGTCTCCCGTCTCAGGTCGTCCCAGAAGTCTCCTTTCAAAGTAAATTGTGGACTTCTGCAAGTCCATCGTGTGGTGGGGATATTTTTGGCATTAGTGGGTAGCTAATCTAATTGACATCTTAGTCCACTTTGGCCAGTCTAGTCCGCCCTGAAAGCTTTTCCCCAACCAAACCAAAAAAAAAAAAAAAAAAGGTTTGGATAGGACCTTGAACCAATAAAGGTACTGCTATGATCCTAAATGCAGCTATGAACTTCGTTTCTTATTTCTTAGTTGGGGAATTTGAACTTTGAAATGAAGATCATGCTATGCATCAACTTATCGCAAAAGGGCAACTTTATGGTACTAACCCTAAAATGTTCCTACATTATTATTAGGGTCTATGCCTTGCAATTAACTAGAGCAAAATATCCAAAGATGATCGCCAGAACTAGTAAACTGTGGACTCTTGCTATTAAACTTTATTGTTATGCATTTTCCTCCATTTTAAGTTCAATCTATTTCGTTGTTCAGTAGACTTTTAAATTATAATTTTATTAACAGATTTTGCATTCATGCTAAAAATTAGCTATTCCTTTTTCGTTCTTTCACAGTTTTAGTTTCAAATATCCAACATTTTTAGAATTTTGATATATTTAATTGTAGCTGCTATTATCTTTCTATTATTTTATAACTTTGAATTAATTGTATATGTGCTAGATCCCAATTGTGTCATCTTTAAATAATCTTTTATCCTAAATATATTCTCACTGGAAAATGATTTGATTTTCTCCTTGATCCCAAAAATCACTTCGACCACAATACTCAACCAGCCATGTCAATTACAAGCATGAAAAAAATATACAAAACAATTTATATGAGACATTGTGATGGAAGATTGTGTCTCTTTGGAAATTTTTTTTTTGTTGCGATAATGTGTAACTTCAACTTCGTTAAATGATTTTCTGGTTCAAAATTTTTCAACACACCAAATATTTCGTAAATCTAAGACGTTGATTGACTAAATTGTTTGGTTTGAATGTTCTTAATCCAATGAAATAATATTTTGAAAATCTAGCTAACTCGTTGCTTGAAACAATTAATCATTTAAAAGAAAAAAATTAACATTTCTTAAACATACGCAGTTTCTTTGAGCACCCATGCCGACATTGATATACTGTTATATTTCAACAAATGTACGCAGTGGCAAGAGTGAGTTCCCTAAAAATGTCACTTTCTGGAAAACTCTCATAAGAGTGACATTATCAAAGCCTATTTCCATTTTCCAGTGGCTTCAAAATGCATAAATGCAGTGTTTTATTTGTAAAAAGAATTTCCCATCGCTTACCAAAAAAAAAAAAAAAAAGCATTTGCCATCACCCTGAACATGGTAAAAGAGAAAATCAACAAATAATGGCATTCTCAGCTGCAAAAAAGCTCATACTGCAAATATATTATTCAGAAAATGCATCTTTAATTAAAAACAAGCAAAAGGACACGAAAATGGTGGAAGAAATTTATTAAAGCTTACATTTTCTTGTACTTCTTTACATATTTTTTTTATCCGCGGCCTTTTTATCCTTTTTGAAAGAATATATTTTTATTCTTTACATATTTTGGAATTTTTGTGTTATTGGCTAATTCCCATGCTTGCGAAAATGTTTATGACTTTTTTTTGGGGACTGATGTATTTTTAATGGGATGGGATTGGAATATTCATTATGGTGGGCTGGTGGTGGAGCTGCCCTATGCGGCTTAGGTGTTAACCTTTCAAGCCACTCTTTGATGTTTTGGATGACAAATCTATAAATTTCTTAGAAAACATGTTCACTGAAGTGAAAAATGACGACGACAATCTATCAGGCAGCAGGGCAACTGTTAGCATCGGCAGAGGAGGTCAGCACCGACGGAGGTACTGCATTTTGCTGGTGTGTTGTGAAGAGAAACAGAATTGAAAGGGAAGAAAATAAAGCAATAAAAGAAAGAATATAGATTAGAAAATAAAAAATAAAAATAAAAACTTATAAATTTCAAAACCCATAGGTGTAAAGTTACCAAACACTATGGTTTTCATCAAAAACCATTGAGTGTGTTTGAATAGTAGATTATTTGGGATTATTTGGTGAAAAAAATACTATAGCACTTTTTTAATGTGATGTATGTGAGATAAAAAGGTGGTTGGAAAATCTATTGATAATATAAAAAATAAAAATTTGGCAAAAAACCCCTATCCTCCCTGCCCCCAACTCCATTTAAAATCAGGAAAAAAAATTTCTCCCGGGCAGGGCACAGCATGCTAGCACCCTCGGTTGCCATCCTAACGGATACAGCCTTTTCTCAAGTCTTGGTCCTTGACGTGTAGAAAAACTTTTTCACTAATCAAGTCGTGATTTGTGCTAGAAAATGAAAGAATGCTTCACAAATACGTGAAGCAATAGATGTTTGGTGGGTGTCAAACCGTCAAAAATAAAATACCTACTCTAAGAATATAAATTCAAGTATAATGGTGAGTAGGGTCGTATCCATAGAGACTGGGTGATTTATTTCCTCTGAGAATTTGGGGGGTTTTGGAAAAGAAAGCAATTAATTAAAAAGGAATAAAAACTGAAATTCTAATTAAGCAAGACAGCAAGAATCAAATAACATAAATATCAATTAATTAAAACAACCTAGTCAAGGAATTAATCTTGGCACCGGTGCACACTACTGATCATAGATACATGGGAATATTCATATGTTCATGAATAAATTGGTTATAATGGTCAAGCGACGCGCCTAATCACCAATCTTTCCTTAATTTTACAGTAGCCCAGAGACGCTCATAGACTACCCTCTTGTGAACTGGACAACCCTAGATACGCTCATAGGATTTAATACAGTTACAGCATTAGGAATTAGAAAGACCCAATTCTAGATGGCAAACACACATGCAGGTTTACTTAGGCTAGATTAATTATCCCCACGATTCAAATTAGACCACTTGCGAGGCGGTGAAACTGGCTCGTTTGCCACTAATTAGGTTGTTTAAAGGCGACGCGCCAACACCCTAATTGACTATATATTATTTAGACAAATTGAATAACTGGCCACATTAATCAATAAATCCAAATAGTAATTAAATGAAAATAGAGAATAATTAAATACCCATGAACATATAAATTAAAATTAATAATCAAAATGATCTCACAGCTATGGTGCCCCGAGCCTTGATTATTCCTTAACTAGAAAAGGAATTTAGCCACGCCTCATGACGACGACGTGAACTGAAGCTTCCATGTAATTCGAATGAAAGGAAAAGCAAATAAAAATTGTATTGAAAACTTCCCCCCAATATGTGAAAGGTTGCTGGAATTTTTAAAGAAGAGCCAAAGCACTAGTCTATTCTATGAGTGACGGCGGGAGAGAAAACTAAATACTACTACTAAGTTGTCTAACAAAAGATGATGTCTCTGAAAGAATAAAAAGATTCCCTATATTAGTCTTGCGTGGCCGGCCCTAAAGGGAACAAAAAGATACTAGTCTCTAATGTGATTTGGAAACTCCTTTTTAGCCAAAGAAAACAGAATTTGGCGGCTTACTCCAACTTGTTTCCGAATCCCTCGCGCATTCCATACGTACCAGGTTACCTTCCTTTATCCTTCCCAAATTTATTGCCAAATCCTTTTCTGAAGATATTTGGAATTTCAGCCTTAAATACCATTTTAAGCACCAAGTGCCTGGAATGGACACAAAAACCAAATATGAGTGGAAACCCAATTCTTTGCACAACAAGTGACCAAAATTAAGACCAAATATCAACAAATTAAAAGCATAATTATCTCCCTATCAAATTCCCCCACACCTAGACAATGCTTGTCCTCAAGCATTCACTATCACAACCAAGATGACAAGTACTTCATAGCACAATAAACTAACACAAGTATCAGATCTTCTCAACAATTTCACCAAAATCAGGATGTAGAAGAGTCAACTCTCACACGGTTATCAGTGTATCGCTCAGCACTCAAAAGTGTTGAAAGGTACATATATGCTCAGATCAACAACATAGCAAGATATTACCATAGGTTTGCTAATATATCACATCTCCACCACTCAAAATGAATTCAATACAAAAAATTAAAGGGTCTTTAACAAAGGATGTAATGAGGCTTAGGTAAAGGGTTGGATAAAAAAGGAAAATTTAGGCTAAACACATCAAAGGAAATACCAACAACCCATTGCATGATTTCACATACTTTTCTTCATCCAAATGATCTTTCCAAGACATACCCATAAATTTTCCCAAAAATTAGCAAGTGCAAGCACAACCAAGGCTTGACCCAACTATCACAACACACCACATATTTACAATAACACTTCATAACTTTTTTTTTTCTTTTTCTTCCTTCTTCTTTTTTTTCTTTTTCTTCTTTTTTTCTTTTGTTTTCTTTTTTTTCTTCTTTTTTTTCTTTTTTTGATTTTTTCTTTTTTTTAAGACATAACTAATATAAACACACTTGCTAGTTTCAACCATACCCTTGCACCACTAATTGAAATCATCATGCAATAAAATTAAGGCATTCCTTTGACACAGGGTTCAAAACAAAGAGGGTTCAAACAAAAAAATGGATTTAGGGTAACACAATGGGTTTTTAAACAATGAAAAGGTTTAGGCTTAAACATGGTCAACTAGGGGAAAATATAATTGGGACAGGTCTTTAGAAAGTCAAAAGGGTTAAACCTAAGTGCCCTTATCATTTTCATGCATCAAATTCAACAATGTGATCTCGACATGCATAACAAAGCAAGTTCTAGAATAATCTAATCATGTGCGATATCACTGAATGAAAGAAATTAGAGCAATTTATGAATGAAATGCTCATTAGGCTCAAAAGCTCACCAATCGCTAAAAATTTATAATCTTGTACATCCATCAATTGAATCAATTGCAAGAAAAATATAATACTCATGCTAGCAAAAATTTCACTAATCATACTTACATCTTTCTTACTTTTCACAACAAAACAAAATCCAAAGAAATTGCAAAAAATTGTGAAAAACTTAAAAATTTTGAAAAAATATATATATCTGAGAAAATATCCCCTCCCCCACACCTAAATCAGACATTGTCCTCAATGGATGAAAATAAAGAGTAAAAGGAAAGTAAGAGGACTTCCCTGATTAGAGAACTAAGCACCGGAGGAGGTTGAAAGATGAAAATGCTTGAGTTGATGTCCAATCATCAGTGAAATTTGGAGCACAAAAGACTCAAGAGCCACAGTAAACAATGAATACGGGCACTAGATGCTGCAAGGAATAAGATAAAAAGAATTAGAATAAAAGAGAAAAGGAAAAAATATTTTTGATTTTTGATTTTTTTTTGGTGAACTCCCTATCCGTTGTAAGGCGTGGGCACGCTGTAGAAGCATGAGTCTTCTGATCCTTGTCCAAGCTTGAGTGTCTGACATCCGCTTAGAAAGCGTGGGCACGCCAGATAAGCAGAAGTCTTCTGATCATCACCTTTTTGCTTTGTCTTCAGACAGACTTTCTGGCGTGGGCACGCTAGAGAAGCTGAAGTCTTCTACCCATTACCACTACAACAGACTCAAAGATAACTGAAGAGAAAAAAAAACTATTAATAAAGGAAAACCTAAAAATGAGAAGAACGAAAAATTAAATTCTTGGGTTGCCTCCCAAGCAGCGCCTTTCTTTAATGTCTTTGGCTAGACATTTCCATGTTTGGTCATGGAGGATAAAATCGTATAGATCTTTTCATTACATCGTTCTCATACTCATGATATTCATCATAAATAGAGAAATCTTTAAGCACGTGAGCTAATTTCTTCTTTTGACTAGCAGATGGCTTCAAACATGCAAGTAATGATTTTAATTCTTTATTGACTCCTTCATCACAATTAATTACTAACCTAATAGTCTTTGCAACTCCTAACTTATCTCTATCATGAAACTCAAAAATTTCTGGTATAACAAAATCAATTTCAATAACAGAAAATATAGAATGAGAGATAAGAGTTAGGGATGACGGAGATGTCACCACAGTTGGGATTTCTTCATTGGACTTTTCGACTGGAGAGACTAGAGGCTGGGATCCCTTTGTTTCTTTTTCAGCTTGCTCTTCAACCACATAAGTAGATTCTTCCCTTTAAATCTCTTGCCATTCGTCACCACTTCTCAAGGTAATTGCACTCATATCTAGTTCAGAATTGACAATGGTCTCTGAGTGCAATTTTTCAGAATTTTGAGACGCCAATTGGCTCACAGTAGATGCCAGTAAACACATTTGATTCTCCAAATTAAGAAGGCTTGTCTTTGTCTCTAGCTGAAATTGAGCAGCCTCAAGTTGGAGTTGAGCAGTGGTTTGTTGGAGTTGAGCAATGCTTGTTGCCAAACTCTTAACAAGATCTTCCAAGAAACTCCCCCCACTAGAGAATGAGGATTGAGATGTTGGACTCACTTCATAACTATAGTTGGGGTAATCCCACTATCCTTGACCACACACATTTGAATAAGTATCAAACATTGGTGTTTGATAAGTATCAAAATTCGGTGGAGATGGATTTTGGAATACTCCAACATCACCAATTGGATCATCCACGTCAACTTGAAGTAGCGGGCACCGGTCAGTCAGATGATCCAACTGACAAATTCTACAAGTGTTGACTTGTGGTTTCTATTCATCACTCAATTGTTGCATAGGAAAAGTCAGATTATCTAAATAAGGATCACTAAGACAATAGCTCTCATTAACCCAATTAGGAACAAAGTCCAATCTATCACCAAAACATTGAAAATTAGTAACCATCAACTAGTAAGAAGAATAGAGAAGAAATAAAGGAGAAAAAAATTTTTTTTGAGAAAATAATTCAAGCACCAATCCCCGGCAACGGCGCCAAAAGTTGGTGGGTGTCAAACCGTCAAAAATAAAATACCTACTCTAAGAATATAAATTCAAGTATAACGGTGAATAGGGTCGTATCCACAGAGACTGGGTGATTTATTTCCTCTGAGAATTTGGGGGGTTTTGGAAAAGAAAGCAATTAATTAAAAAGGAATAAAAACTGAAATTCTAATTAAGCAAGACAGCAAGAATCAAATAACACAAATATCAATTAATTAAAACAACCTAGTCAAGGAATTAATCTTGGCACCGGTGCACACAACTAATCATAGATACATGGGAATATTCATATGTTCATGAATAAATTGGTTATAGTGGTCAAGCGACGCGCCCAACCACCAATCTTTCCTTAATTTTATAGTAGCCCAGAGACGCTCATAGACTACCCTCTTGTGAACTGGACAACCCTAGATACGCTCATAGGATTTAATGCAGTCATAGCATTAGGAATTAGAAAGACTCAATTCTAGATGGCAAACACACATGCAGGTTTACTTAGGCTAGATTAATTATCCCCACGATTCAAATTAGACCACTTGCGAGGCGGTGAAACTGTCTCGTTTGCCACTAATTAGGTTGTTTAAAGGCGACGCCCCAACACCCTAATTGACTATATATTATTTAGACAAATTGAATAACTGGCCACATTAATCAATAAATCCAAATAGTAATTAAATGAAAATAGAGAATAATTAAATACCCATGAACATATAAATTAAAATTAATAATCAAAACGATCTCACAGTTATGGTGCCCCGAGCCTTGATTATTCCTCAACTAGAAAAGGAATTTAGCCACGCCTCATGACGACGACGTAAACTGAAGCTTCCATGTAATTCGAATGAAAGGAAAAGCAAATAAAAATTGTATTGAAAACTTCCCCCCAATATGCGAAAGGTTGTTGGAATTTTTAAAGAAGAGCCAAAGCACTAGTCTATTCTATGAGTGACGGCGGGAGAGAAAACTAAATACTACTACTAAGTTGCCTAACAAAAGATGATGTCTCTGAAAGAATAAAAAAATTCCCTATATTAGTCTTGCGTGGCCGGCCCTAAAGGGAACAAAAAGATACTAGTCTCCAATGTGATTTGGGAAATCCTTTTTAGCCAAAGAAAACAGAATTTGGCAGCTTATTCCAAGTTGTTTCCGAATCCCTCGCGCATTCCATACGTACCAGGTTACCTTCTTTTATCCTTCCCAAATTTATTGCCAAATCCTTTTCTGAAGATATTTGGAATTTCAGCCTTAAATACCATTTTAAACACCAAGTGCCTGCAATGGACACAAAAACCAAATATGAGTGGAAACCCAATTCTTTGCATAATAAGTGACCAAAATTAAGACCAAATATCAACAAATTAAAAGCATAATTATCTCCCTATCAATGTTGTAGCCAACTTGTTATCAGTAACAAAGTATAGCATGCTATGGCTGATAATTAAGAAGTCCACAATTCATCCAAGGAAGACTTGGACTTTAAATGTTGAAGACTTTGAAGTTTATTTCATCTTTGACAACCATCAAAATATAGAATAAAAAAAGACTATTTTTGTATTAGCATTGGGTTCTTCTTTTTTTAAAAAATTATCTCAAATAATTGAAAGCACAATTGGATGGAAATTCTTTTTGTGAAAATGTAGAACATATATAAGAAGATCATTTAATCTATATTTTCTATGTAATATCTGAGATCGAGTTATTTTTCAAAATTATGGAGTATAAAGCAATTCATTTTTAGTTTACACAAGTGCCTGTACCTTTATGTCACTCACACTATGATGATTCTAATGACAAAAGATAGCGAGCAAAAATTGTGTAAACTCAACGACATTTTCGCTTCAACATACTTTTGCATGTCATCAAATGAAGTTAAAAGCTAGCAAGCAAATATTATTTTTACCCCTCACACGTTCAATTTGCTTCTTATAGGAATAATATTCAAAAGAGAGGGAAAAAAATAAAGTTTTATCACTAAATGCAAATGTTAACATTAGCAAAGTATCCTTTTGTAATTGTGGTCACATAAACTACCTCGATTTCTTGACTACAACACCATTTGCCATGAAGATGGTGACTAAGAAAAATGATAAGATGATGAATTTAAGCAACACCACTTTATACTTATAGATATACATCTAAGATCAGCGAAATTGATTTGTATGTTTTTTGACTTGATTGCGAAGATAAGCATAAAAAACAAAATTGTGTTTCCGGGTTGAAGAGGAAGGTGATGTACAAATTGTGTGGAAAGAAAGCATTTTGTTGTCATTGTGCATCAAAAGTCTTGGCTGTCTTAGCTCAGTAGCCCGAAATACACATTAGAGACCTGCATCCTTGTCTTGGAGAAAAATATAGAAAAATTGAAACAAGATAAGAGCCAGTGTGATTGTAAGTGAGTTGACAGCAAGTACTCAGTATGGCTAAAAAACAAGGAGTGATGCATGGTTCTTCTTTTTGAAATGCTTGTGCAAGAAGGCATGAGATACACATAATATAACTTGATGTTGTACCTGATATAGCGATGTTTTCAGTGATCAAATCATAATTAACTTTTTGGAGATTCTTTAACTAAGCAATGAGAGACTCTATAAATATATTAATGGCCTTGAATTTGGCAATGGGGAGCTTTTCTTCTTTTGCCTGATTAGAATATTATCCTTCTTTTTCCTTGAAGTACTTTTAGTTTCATTTTTTGGTGCAAGGATACACCAAACTCAACAAAATAGTTATCTAGATAGTTAAAAGTCCATTCAATTTTTGTGGAAGTTTGTTTGGAGGATTTGGATATGAGTAGTTACCTTTTTTGAATTTAAGTTATGCGTAAAATGAAGTTAAAGTGTTGATAACAGGGGAGGCAGGATCCAACCTTGGATCCATTCGGAGCCAAGCTAGGATATGATCCATAGGGTAGATCCAAGCTTGGATCTAGCCTTTGGATCCATATTTGGACTCTACAATTTGTAGAGTAAGTTGTGGCTTTTTCACGCATGGAAAGTTAGAGAAACAATCTTTTGGAATCTCAAGGACATTATTGAACAACTTTAACATTATTGCTTTTGGGATTGATTTTCTACATGTTGAATAAGATTTCTCTTCTTTACTTAATTTTACAAACAAGTGATTGATATAGTCACAAAAAACAGTTCTCTCCTTGTGTTCATTGCTTTAAGAGTGATAAATAAAGAAAAAGAAAGAAGAAAAAAAGAAAAAAAAAAGAGAAAGAAAAAAATAGAAGCTAAAAAAAAGAAAAGAAGAACAAGAGTTATTTTTCTACTACAATAATTCTTGTACTAAGTAACCAGGGATATGAATCTACAAATGTTAACTCTTGCATCAAAAAGTGTTTGAATTAAGAGTATGCAAAGCAATTCAAATAAGTGAAGTGTTGAGTAACGAGTGCCTTTATCTAACAGTGCCAAGCTTCATGTCAAAAGACACATTCACAATTTAAGTATGATAGGACTAATAACAACAAATAAAATCCCTCTTTAAGCTTAAAATTGAGGAGGTTGTGGATAAAGAAAGCTATGCATTGACTATATGAGTTGCTTGTTTGTGAGGTTAGATTAGGGTGAGAGATTAAGTCAGACATGTGGGAATTAATGTATGATAGCTTTTCTTTTGCTTGATATTATGAGTATTTTAGGTAAATTGAATGATCACATGATGATTATTTACCTGGATGAGGAAGGTTGAATTCATTTGGTAGTAATATTTGAATCATTGTTTTGGATTGTATTTCTATTTGCTTGAGGACAAGCAATATTCAGGTATGGGAAGTTTCATCAGGGTTTATTTTACTTATTTGTTGGTATGTTAACTATTTAGTTTTGATGTGTTTTTAAAATTTAAAGTGGATTTTTGGCTCCATTTTAGTGGGTTTTTTTTCAAGAATCATTTTATTACCAAAACATGTAAATGAATGATTTAATACGTAATATCTTGTGTTTTGTAGGTTTTGGTTCATTAGACACTGGCTTGGATCAAATGATGTGCAGTTCACTTATTTGGAGTTGATTCAATGAAGATATTCATTGAGAATTGATGTATCGAAATTGTGCGCAAAATGAAGTTAAAGTGCTAAAAATAGGGGAGGCAAGATCCAAGTTCAAATTTGATCCAAGGGGTGGATCCTGGATCGGATCGGGCCTTTCGACCCATATTTCAACTTTTGCAATTTGCAGAGCAAGTTGTGGCTTTTTCACACAAACTTTTTGACTAATTTTAGTGAAAGATTTCAGCTAGTTATACCCAAGAAAAGTATGGAAAGTTGGAGAAGGAACCTTTTGGAATTTCAATGACATTATTAAACAACTTTAACATTATTACTTTTGAAATTGATTTCTCTATAAATATAGGCCTTCAAGATATTTAAGAGAGCTTTTTGGGGAGGAGAAGAACACCACCAAAAATGTAGCTCTTCTACTTTCTTTAGTTTGAACTAGTTTAGTGTATATTAGGTAATATAGTATGGTTTTATCCTCTATTGTTTATAACTAGATTTGGATGAAGATTGAGGAGCAAAAACGGAGGGTTTGATCTCATGTTATAAGGGTGATCTCTCTTCTATCACTTTTTCTTTTGTATTGAATTTCTTGTTTGGCTATAATATTAGTTTGGATTTTCTATTTATCATGTGTTTCTAAAGTTTATGCCTTGAGTTTTGGTTAAAATTTTTATGATTGTTTGTGTTAATTTCTTGGTTATTGATGCTATTGTTTTGAGAAAATTATTTAGCACTTTTACTTTTATAATTATGATTGACTAGACATTAATTGTGATAATATAAAGGTGTTAGATTTGGAATGAGAATTGAAATTTGACACTAGTTCAAGGAAGTGCTAGACCTAAGAAGTATACTCATGAGAGTAGAATTGCATCTTTGTGGCTTTTGTTACTTTGTTCCATATAAGAGTAGGTATGGATTAATTATGTGTATAGTTGATTCACTACGAGAGTAGGTTTTACATGTATAAGGAAATTATACCATGACTAACCGAAATAATAGTGTTCATTGATTCGAAAATTGCACTTGCATGAGTAGTAATGGATTCCATGACCTAAGGAACATCTATTTGTTATTTTCTTGCATATTTTAGTAGAATTTTACTTTTGGTAATTTGTTGATATTCTAGATAATAGAGAACCTTTAGTAGTACGGTTAATTATTTATTTTTCCCTATGGGATTGACCATTAATACCCTATGCTCAATTACAACCTATATATTTGAATAAAATCACATGTGAGGTATTTAGAAATCTATAAATGTAAAACTTGACTGTGGATTGAGTTTAATTTTATATGTATGCCCCACGCTCGTTAGTACCTGACTTACATCGAATTGTACCTCATTTTTACAGAAATCCTCGTGATTTACACCAGAGGTTACTTGTGCGAAATTATATGAAATACAAATTGTGAGGCCCTCAATCCTACCTAAGTACTAAATGTGCAATCTCCATCACTCATGTTGTATTTTTAAGTGAGGACCATAGGCAAGAGAATTCTGTCTACCATGCTTGGTCTGTCTCTTTCTTTCCCAAACCCATCTGGCCCTTTGTGGCACTGCTACTCATTGCAATCTCTACACTATCTCAAGCTTTACATTCTTCATATTCCTGTCTTCTTTCGATGAATAATCTAATCAAGAACTACTTTATTTTAAGTAATGAACATCCATTGTCGTTTTGCATGAATTTGCATCCTTGAATTAGCAAAACATGCCAAACTACCTCATTTGTTGCCATTTAGGTGAAATTAATATGTGGATGTACAATTTATTTCTTCATTGACAAAGGAGAGTATATTTTTTTTCTTTTTCTTCCTAATAAGAAGTCATCCCATTCTTTAACTGATGAAGAAGAGCAGCTTTGATGTGCATAACCCTAAGTTTCGATATCTCTCTTAGTAGCGTGAAAGATTGGGATGGGTCAGTAACTTTAGATTGTGAATTACCTAGCATAAAATTTTTTTCATTTGATTTTATTTGTATTATTTTTTTTTGGGTTCAAAGAAGGTTCCAAACCTTATAAGGGGAAAAGAAAATTTAAGAGTCTAACTAAGGACATCATAATCATCTGACTAATGTTCTTAACAAATTGAGTTGGGTTTTGGAGACATAAGCAGCAAATATAATGTGCAAAATAAGAAAATAATATTGTTTTAGTGTGTAAATTTGCACTAACAAAAAAACAAGGTAAAAAGTGAAGTAATAAAAATATTAAGGATGCAAGGTGAAATTAGTGAAAATAATGAGAAATAGTTTAGTTGAAGGTACATTTGCAACCCAGGGTGACTAAGGGAGTAGTTTTGAATTTTGATTCCCTATACATTTGGAGAAACACTTTTGAAGTCCTCTTGCAACCCTAAGATTTTGGGAAAAACCCCATTGCCTTCCCCCACCTCCCACCCTCCTTCCGAAGCTTTTACTTTAAGACAAGCTTCTATACTTTACTCCTTATCCAATGTTCTTGGATTTTGCATTTGGCCATAGTTGATCCATTTTTTATGACTTTCATTCCTCGTTTTGAATAATGCTTTTTAATTGATTTAATTGCAGTTGCTCTTGGATAAAGTATTGCATTTTTATATAATGGTTAGTTTTCCTTCTGTACAAATTATCTCAAAATAGCCCAAAAATACATGTTAAATACTTGTAATCATATATTAAAAAAATAGAAAAATAGAAAATGAGTTGAGAGGGCGAGTGTAACCAAAAGTGAGTTGAGAGAGAGTGCTCAATATTGCTAAAGAATAAGAAGTGAAACACAGTTCTTCCTTTCAAAATGCCCTTATAGGAGAACATGAGATGCACATAACTGGATGTCATGACTCATACAACTATGTCTTTTGTAAAGATCAAAAGGTGAATGAAAAAGTAATGTAAATATTTTTTAGCGTAATCTGCATCTTTTTATATGTTTTTAAGGTTTGAATCTTTAAAAGATATGTAAGGTATATATTTTTTTTTAATACTTTCTTCCTATTTTTTTTTTAGGCAAATTCTTCTAACTTTAATAATTTAGACTCTATTTGGATTTACTTTTTTCTCAAAAGCTAGTTTCTCAAATAAAATGTTATTATAATACACAAACAAAAATATCTTCAAAAACACCTATTCATAGAAAAATAATTCACAAATACACAGAAAGGCTAAAAATAATTCTTCTATATTTTCTTTTTCCTCCACCGCCTCCCTCCTCTCTCCGTTCTCTCACTCTTTCTCCTCCTATTTTCTTCTCCCTCTTCTCCTTTCCCCTCCTTCATCCTCCTCTTGATCGTTTACCATTTTTTCGTGGCTGCCCTTCTTCTTTTCTTATCCAATAAGCCCTTCTTCTTCAATGTCCCAACAAACCTCCCAAGTTTCCAATCCGTGAGTTTCCCTGTATTTCCCCTCTCTCTCTGCTTCAGATTAACCCATTGTTGTCCTTATAAAAATTAAAAAAGCATCAATTATATTCCTCCTTGCTACAGTTGGTGTAGTATACCTATTAATTATCCTCATTAACTCATTCAATAACTAGGATTATTTTCTTGAGTCCAAACATTCTACCAGACTTAGCAAATTTATGACATCGGATTCTGAATTTTAATTCCTTCAATTATCTTTATGTCCTTTCAAAGTGGGTCTCGCGCACCTACTGCAGAAGATGCTCATCCTCTCGCACACCGGGACCGAACGGTTGTCAGGAAAGCCGTTTGGGTTAGTTTTGTGCAAAATGCACAAATATGTAACTCTGTACGCACATTGTGTAATTCGCTTTCAATAACATGTAATTATAGAATAAAATTTTATGGGACTCACACATGGCGTGAAAAATGATATACAAAATACAATCATAGCCTTATATATACATATATATGTGTGTGTGTGTGTGTGTGGCCAAACCTTGGCCATGAACCTTCAGAAACAGTTGTTAGAGCAACCGTTCCTGCCCCTCCTCCCATCCTCTCCTCCTGTACGGTTTCTTCCTCCTGTAAGTAAAGATTATTTGATAGAAAATGCAATGGAATAATACCAAAATAGAAAAGATAAAAAGTAAGATAAAAACTTGCTGATAGTGATGGAGAAGTAGTAAGAGTGAAGGAAAAACAATATTATGCAAAAGATCTTGAAGACACACGACTGCAAAGGGCTCAAGAAAATTGAAAGGAAATTGTCTGGCACATGCTGATGCATTGTCTTCCATCCTTTTGTTCTTCCTACCATACATAGATGACTCCGTTTTGTACCATAGCTGAATCCCTCAAAATATCTCTATAGCGGACACTGTTACCGTGAAATTTCAAGACGATTGAAAAAGACAAGTCAAGCTTTATACGAAGTAAAGCATTATTCCAATACAATGTGACATATGTAAGTGGAAAAAATCTTAAAAGATAGATGGAAGAGGTAAAGATTGACGTTTCCATGTAAAGGAATGCTTCAATTCACATGGGTATAAAACAAATCAATTCTTTTGAAAGATATTAAGTGTGACACTTAATATCTTAGGGAAGCACCGTATTATCCCCAAACAATAATATGGTGTTTGTGTTCCATGTAAAATTTGGATTAACTTTTTATACACTGATAGTGTATACACTTTCATCATTGAATGCATGACATATAATCTAAATTTGAATTTGAAATTTAGATTTCGCATATGTGTCATGCATCCAACCATGATAATATATATACCGTCAGTATATATAAGATTAACTCTTAAAATTTATGTTCGTTATTTATGAAATTAAGTTGTAGAACGCCAAGTTGTTTAATTTTGATAAAAGTTAACAAAGTTGACTTGATGTTGATTTAATAATTGTATCTTTCACCGCTTGCTTTGGCATTCTTCAAATTTCCCGCTGTTATCCACACAAGAAATTCACATTTGCCGAAAGAAAAGAAATTTATAATCCATTTTGAAATAATTAACGTTCCAATTTATTAAATAAAATGTTGATTTTGTTTACATAAGGAAATGGTTTTACTTTTTCTTTTAATTATTAAATGAAATACATATATTTTCACAGTATATTTCTAATTTGGAACCAATTAGTGTGATGTTTCACTTGTTCATAGCGCTAATCACGACAACCACCCTTGACGTGTGATACAAGTTCGAAGATGTACTTATCCATATGAGTTTATCAATTTACTGTAATTACCTCCTCAACAATTAATTTTCTTTTCGAAACCATTTACAATTGCTGTGGTGGGAAAGAAATAGCAGAGAGGGAAGGTAAACGCCGAACCATGAAATAAGAAACAAATACCCTTATTCATTCGGTGTTATCCAGTTCTCCACTTCTCCTCAACCCCTACCTTCCACACCCTATATTATTTATTTATTTATGTATTAATTTATTTATGTTACATTATTGCCACTTGTTTATTTAGTTACAATGATCTCTCACAACATAATTCATTAGGCAATTCATGAAATACCAAAATCGATGGATTTTGGCCTAAAGATGTAGGACAGACTTATAATTAAGTCACAGAAAATTCCTTTTATCTTACCCTGCTGAGTAATCAAACCACATCAATTCAAGAAGAAGTTGGTTATTTTTGTTTGCCAACACTAGAAACCCGTGCATTGGTTTTTTTTAGTTTGCCGACACTAGAAACCCATGCACACTCCATCCTTACACAGATATTATACTACTGCTTATAAATATTAAATACCACTATATCATATGACCAGACGAACCAATCCACAGGGCAAACCAAAAAAGACATGGCTCCCAAACAAGGCTTCGAGGTGAAGGTGACCTTGACTGAGGTGGTGGCTGCAGTGCTTCCGATGCAGGAGCACTGGTTGCCGCTGTCCAACCTCGACTTGCTCTTGCCTCCGGTCGACGTCGGTGTCTTCTTTTGCTACAAGAACCCCTCTTCGGCTGGCACTACATTCGGGTCCATAACCGGCGTTCTTAAGAAGGCATTAGCCCAAACGTTGGTTTCATATTATTCTTTTGCTGGGGAAATGGTGCAAAATCTTGCAGGGGAGCCTGAGCTTCTATGCAACAATCGTGGGGTGGACTTTGTTGAAGCATTTGCTGATGTTGAGCTTCGAGAGCTCGACTTGTACAATCCTGATGAGAGCATCGAAGGTAAACTTGTGCCCCAAAAGAAGCAAGGCGTGCTCTCCGTTCAGGTCAGTAATTACGACTAAAAACTAATTCCGACGTCCAAATGATCATGAAAAAAACTGCATACTTTCACTTCTTTGATTGATTCTAAATTTTGCTTAGTTTGCTCCGTTTAAATTTGCCACTTTTCACTTTTACACATAAACATTTATGTTTGTGTATTGCAACATAAATTTTATCAGACTTAAGCAAAAAAGAAACATAAATTTTATCAGAATTCCACTTATGAAGGGAAAAAACATAAATTGACATCATGGCCGGCAAATTACCCTAGAGAAACTCATGCATGCTCGCATTCTGGAATTGTACTCATCTCATTAGAACTAGATGATGACAAGGGTGCAAAACAACAGTTGATGATATAATTAAAGATATAGAGGTGCAAACCGGATTAGACTCTGGCTTTCAATATATTTTGGTCCTTTGGACGTACGCAAAAGAAAAGAAATCATGCAAAATATAGATCTGAAAGTTGAATTACGATCGCCATTTGTATGGTGTTCAACCTTTGTACGTATCATGCTGAGTAGGGATCATGAAGATGGATACCAGACGCGTGTGGAGGACTATGGTTCATTTCAGGCCACGATAGTGAATTGTGATTAATTTTTGTTTTTCCCTTTTTTTGGCCAAATATGTGCCAAAAAAAAAATTAAGAATACGAATACATTACGACATGCATCAAATCATCAGAAAAGAGCAGGTAACATAGTTACATTGTGAATTGTGCCTTTTGTTTTGCCAAATATATGCCAAAGAAAAAAGTTAGAATAGATGTACAATCCCACACACATCAAATCATTGGAAAAGAACAGGTAATAAATTTACGGCCATCTTTTCCTCGTTTGAGCAATGAATGGTCGTTATTAATGTCCTGTTGCCCGTAGAATGGTGATGAAAATAGCTGCGTCACTGTCCGCAATCAATTCTTAAGAAGTTAGGACCATTTTCAGTCACAAATCATAAATTAGGTTTTGAATGGGTTGCTTCTCCGTTGGTAGTTGTTCTATTCACGAAATGCTGGCAATAATGAGAGGCAGCAGAATGCGAAATGGACATATTTTATCTACTGAAATAAGAAAGAACAAAAGCATTGAAAAACTACTTACAAGTTGTAATCATCAAGTCTCGAAAAGAAAATATTGCATGTGTGTCTGTTGTGATATGTTAGATTTTTAGGAATATTCTGATCCAATTTGAAACGTTGCATGGCAATATGTAAATTTCATTGAACCATCCACCGATGTTAAATAATCATCCATCGCTATAGCCAAATTAATTTCTTGCTTCGTACTAATCTTGAGGGCATAAACAATAAGTTTCAGCCTATTGTTTGTCTAACATTGTAGGAGGCCTAATTTAATAAGATATCCAAGGAACCAAAGTTTGATTTTACAGTTAAAATTTTCAGTTGGACTAATTCTGAAAGAACAGTAATACAGTTTCTTCTTTCTTCTTTTGGGATATGTTTAGCTGCTGTTTAAATTAACTAATATCAGCCAATGAACTCTTGGTTTAGTGACTAAGATTAAAATCTTGGAAAACTAGGGTTTTTTTGGATTTAATTCCCTATTTCCTTCCACATTTCTTAAATCCTACCTCTTCCTTGATAATAAAAATCATTAACCAATATCTGAGCCGCAGGCAACTCAACTCAAGTGCGGAGGACTGGTGATAGGATGCACGTTTGACCATCGAGTCGCTGATGCCTACTCTGCCAACATGTTCTTGGTGTCATGGGCGGAAATGGCTCGGTCCAAGCAGCTCACCACGCTTCCTTCACACCGCCGGTCACTACTCTCTTCTCGCCGGCCAGGGCACTTTGACATTTCAATTAAGGACATGTACGTGACCATATCACAAGTGCCACCTCCTGACAAAGATCTAAATGGCCACATCAATGATAATCAGGCACCCGTGAGTCGCATCTATTATGTAACGGCCGAGCAGACCCACCAACTACAGTCACTAGCCAATGACGGTAAACGTGGTAGTAAAAAATTTGCAAGGACTAAGCTTGAGGCCTTCACTGCCTTCCTTTGGAAATTAATTGCGAAAGGGACAAATGCAGGGGACAAGTATTGCAGGCTAGGAATCGTGGTCGATGGAAGGACAAGATTGAATGATGGAGACAAAAATGAGGCTGGATTGATGATGAATAATTATTTTGGAAATGTTTTATCGATCCCATTTGGTGAAAAGAAAAATAAGGAGCTCCAAGAGATGAATTTAAGTATGATAGCCAATGAAGTCCACAATTTTCTTGATGAGGCAGTGACCAGAGAACATTTTCTGGGGCTGATTGACTACGTCGAGGCTCATCGTCCTGAGCGGGCATTTTCCAGAATTTATGCTTCTAAAGTAACTAGAGAAGAACCGGCATTTGTGGTGTCATCAGGGCAGCGGTTTCCGGTAAGAAAGATAGACTTCGGGTGGGGTGTGCCAGCATTTGGTTCATACCATTTTCCATGGGGAGCACAATCGGGCTATGTAATGCCAATGCCTAGTGCATCTGGAAATGCAGATTGGATTGTTTACATGCACCTTCGTCAAGAGCAGATAGAAATGATAGAGCTTAATGCACCACATGTTTTTAAACCTTTCAGCCATGATTATCTCTGATCAGCTACTTCTGATTTTCCACTGAATTGACTGGTTCACTACAATTGAGCCTCAAGTTATGTATTAATTTGAGTTCTTGAAATGGATTTCTTTATCATTTTTAGCTTTTGCCGAAGTTACAATTGTACTCCCCACAACTCCACTTTTCTATTGATGATTTCGATAACTTCTTAAATCACACACACACATTATACATACATATGCATATAAATATACATACACATATACACACACACACGCACACGCACACACACATGTATGTATGGATGTAGGTATATGTATATATATGCTCAAATGTAACATTTTATTACTGGTACACAAGGGAACCCCCTAACTACGTATGAGAACCACTATTCTATGCACTCTTTCACAAAGAACTGGAGAGGAAAGGCCCTAGAACTAACAAAATTCGGCTAAAGGAAAACCCCATTCCAGTGCAAGTTTATAGCTCTCTTACTACTAGGAATCTTACCCTAGTGGTGGTGTCAAACCACCAAAAATAAAGTTAAAATAAGTAGCCTAGTTGCCAACAAAATATTCCCAAATTAATTCTAGTACTGGAATAGGGAATCCGGATGTGCAATGGGTTACTTGTTTCACCCTGATTCTAAGGAGTATGCTGAACCCGATATACCAAAATTTATTCCCAAGAATCTAATTTCGTCTTCTCAGGGAACTGGTAAATTAATCACACAGGGAACTTGGGGGATTCTTGGAGAAGGTAACAAATAAATAAAGATGCAGAAAGACTGAAATTTTAATTAGCCAAGAATGCAGTAATTAAATAACACAAGAAACAATTAATTAACACAATCTAGTCAAGGAACTAATCTCACCACCGGTGCACACAACTGATCATAGATACATGGGATAATTCATACGTTCACAAATAAATTATTTATAGCAGTCGAGCGACACGCCAAACCACCAATCTCTTCTTAATTATACATTAGTCCAGAGACGCTCATAAACTATACTCTTGTAAACTAGACAACCCTAGAGATGTTCGTAGGATTTAATGTAATTACAGATTTAGGAATTAGAAAGACCCAATTCTAATTCACAAACACACATGTGGGTTCATTCAAACTAGATTAATTATTCCCACGACACATATTAGACCGCTTGCGAGGGGGTGAAATTCTCATTTGCCACTAATTAAGTTGCTTAAAAGCGACGCGCCAAGACCTTAATTGGCTATATATTATTCAGATAATTGAACAACAGGCTTTATTCATCCAATGAATCTAAACAATAATAACCCACTAAAAATAGAGAATAATTAAATACCCATGAACGCAGAATTGAAAATAGAACAATTAGAACGATCTTACAATTGTTGTGCAACCAAATATTGATTATTCCTTAACTAGAAAATGAACTTAGCCACACCTCATCATTGACATGCAAACCATGAATTTCTTGCAATCCGAATGGAAGTCAAAGCAATTAGCGTTCAAAGGAAAATCGCCAATTGTATAACGCAAATTACTAGAAAGGAAAGAAAAACAAACAAGCAACTACTACTCTCTGCTGTTCTCAGTGGCGACGGAAAAGACAAAACGAAAAATGAAAAAAAAAAGACAAAAAAAAAAACAAAATGTTGGGATCCGGACGTGGAATACACGACTATTGAGAAATTAAGTATACAATAATTTAATGATAAACAATCCACAAGTATGAAATACTAGCGACACAAGATTTAACGTGGTTCGACTCCACCATTGAGTCTACATCCACGGAGAGAAAACCCGTTCTTTATTATGAGAGAAAAACCCTATACAAGAATACAATTGGAACCCAAACCCAATTCCTTATATAATTTCTCTCACCTTCCAAGAACTCTCTCTCACCCCATGTATAAGGCTACATGTTGCCCTTGTGTGCCCCCTTGTTTGTCTCCTTGTGTGTCTCCTTGTGTCTCCTTGTAGTATGTCAAACCCCACCTATTTATAGACCATATTACTTGACCAATACAAGTAATAACAGGATATAACTGCTAGTTTCCAATTCTATACAGAATAGGAAATAACTTCTAATTCCTAAACCCATATAAATAGGAATTTCCTTGACTACTACTCCAAGTAACTAAACCAATTAGGAAACTAATTACTTCACACACATAACAAGAAACCTGCCTAAAAGAAATTAAGCCAATTTCCTAACACAAAAGCAGTAAGATGTACTAGTCTATCTATCAGTGACGGCGGAAAAGAAACGAAAACTACTACTACTCAAAAGTGCTCCCAAAGTTGTCTCCCCCTGCCAAGTATTAATCCTGCGTTCTCGGCTTTTTAGGAGACCAAAGAGTATCAATCTTCAAAGGATTCAGTAGTCCTCAGCAATTGGAAAACATCTTTCGGATACTACTCCACTTCCTTTTTGGACTCTTTCGGTACTTGGAAACAATTTGGATTTTCCTTAGAATTCTCCACCGCCTCTTGTGTCCTGTTAAGTGGCCACAGGATCTTTCCATTTGTTCACTTCCTAATTTGTCGCCAATTACTCCGTAGAAAACACTTCCTAATTGAACGCAGCCTCCCAGCTAACCAACAAGTGCATCGGGTAATGACCAGAATTTCAGCTTCAGCGGTTCGTCAATCAGCTCAACTCCACGTTCTCTGGCATATACACGCCTCGGAATTAAAAGTCATCTGGAATTTGCACTTGGGTATCACTTTTAGCATCAATAGCCTACAAGTGACACAAAAACCAATTAGAAGCAGTAACCCGATACTTTTGCACAATTAATGGTCAAAATCAAGTCCAAATACCCTCAATTAACATATACAATTCTCTCCCTATCACCCAGGACTGTATCACATGCTGTACAGAATTGACAATAGCACTCTTAACGTTCACAGCATTTGAGGACTGCAATTTAAACGTTCCAACATTCCTAACTCTCCATATATCATAGACAGTCGTAGCAAAAACTAGCCTCTTGAACTAATGATCAAAAGAATCTGTTTGCCAATAAGAAGCAAGACACTTGATCTCTTCCTACCAAGTCTACTTCCTCTGAACATTACACACATCCTTTGAGCTTTCTGCCAAACTATTTGAAAGAGATTACACTAAAAAAAAAGTGATCAAAGGCCTCATCAGCTACTTGACGGAAACGCATTTGAGATTTGTCACATGCATTCCCAATTTTATCAGCCTGTCCCTAGTACTTGACCACTTTTTGTAAGCCAGTCATAAAACAAAAGCAAATCTGGTGACATAGTTCTTTCCCCAACACATGTCAATTATAATTTTGGTATTGTAATAATCTGCATATTTTCGTTGTTAACTGGTGCAAGGAACAGACTACTGTTGATGCCCATTTAGTCCAATCAAATTCTAGCGGAAACACACAACCCGAATGGCTTTTTTTTTTTTTTTCAATAGTTGTTGCTAGATGTTAAATGATGAGACCTGCAATGACTCTAGAAGACAAGTAGCAATTCCTAATGGAGATGAATGGAGACTGTAATTAGTAACAGTAACAATACCTCATGTTTATTGTTTAATGAAATCAGTAAAAATGATGGATCAAATTTTGCATTTCAGCCCTTTCCTTGACATAACATGTGCACCACGATATTGTAGTTAAACTACATTTGTTTGATGTAGACCCACCTTTATGTTTTTTTTTTTCAAATACAAAAACAAGGAAATGGTTTTACTTTTTCTTTTAATTATTATATCAAATACATATATTTTCACAGTATATTTCTAATTTGGAACCAATTCATATGATGTTTCACTTGTTCATAGCGCTAATCACGACGACCACCCTTGACGTGTGATCAAAGATGCACTTATGCATATTAGTTTATCAATTTACAGTAATTACCTCCTCAACAATTAATTTTCTTTTCGAAACCATTTAGAATTGCTGTGGTGGGAAAGAAATAGCAGAGAGGGAAGGTAAACGCCGAACCATGAAATAAGAAACAAATACCCTTATCATTGGGTGTTATCCAGCTTTCCACTTCTCCTCAACCCCTACCTTCCACACCCTATATTATTTATTTATTTATTTATCTATTTATGTTGCATTCTTGCCACTTGTTTATTTAGTTACCATGATCTCTCTCAACAGAATTCATTAGGCAATTCATGAAATGCCAAAATCGTTGGATTTTGGCCTAAAGATGTAGGACAGACTTATAATTAAGTCACAGAAAATTCCTTTTATCTTACCCTGCTGAGTAATCAAACCACATCAATTCAAGAAGAAGTTGGTTATTTTTGTTTGCCTACACTAGAAACCCTTGCATTGGTTTTTTTTTTGTTTGCCGACACTAGAAACCCATGCACACTCCATCCTTACACAGATATTATACTACTGCTTATAAATATTAAATACCACTATATCATATGACCAGACGAACCAATCCACAGGGCAAACCAAAAAAGACATGGCTCCCAAACAAGGCTTCGAGGTGAAGGTGACCTTGACTGAGGTGGTGGCTGCAGTGCTTCCGATGCAGGAGCACTGGTTGCCGCTGTCCAACCTCGACTTGCTCTTGCCTCCGGTCGACGTCGGTGTCTTCTTTTGCTACAAGAACCCCTCTTCGGCTGGCACTACATTCGGGTCCATAACCGGCGTTCTTAAGAAGGCATTAGCCCAAACGTTGGTTTCATATTATTCTTTTGCTGGGGAAATGGTGCAAAATCTTGCAGGGGAGCCTGAGCTTCTATGCAACAATCGTGGGGTGGACTTTGTTGAAGCATTTGCTGATGTTGAGCTTCGAGAGCTCGACTTGTACAATCCTGATGAGAGCATCGAAGGTAAACTTGTGCCCCAAAAGAAGCAAGGCGTGCTCTCCGTTCAGGTTAGTAATTAATTTTGCTTAATTTGATTGATTCTAAATTTTGATTAATTTGTTCGGTTTAAATTTGCCACTTTTCACTTTTGCACATAAACATTTATGTTTGTGTATTGCAACATAAATTTTATCAGACTTAAGCAAAAAAGAAACATAAATTTTATCAGAATTCCACTTATGAAGGGAAAAAAACATAAATTGACATCATGGCCGGCAAATTACCCTAGAGAAACTCATGCATGCTCGCATTCTGGAATTGTACTCATCTCATTAGAACTAGATGATGACAAGGGTGCAAAACAACAGTTGATGATATAATTAAAGATATAGAGGTGCAAACCGGATTAGACTCTGGCTTTCAATATATTTTGGTCCTTTGGACGTACGCAAAAGAAAAGAAATCATGCAAAATATAGATCTGAAAGTTGAATTACGATCGCCATTTGTATGGTGTTCAATTTTGATCTTTGTACGTATCATGCTGAGTAAGGATCATGAAGATGGATACCAGACGCGCGTAGAGGACCATGGTTCATTTCAGGCCACGAGAGTGAATTGTGATTAATTCTTGTTTTTCCCTTTTTTTTGCCAAATATGTGCCAAAAAAAAAACTTAAGAATACTAATACATTACGACATGCATCAAATCATAAGAAAAGAACAGGTAACGTATTTACATTGTGAATTGTAACTAACTTTTGTTTTGCCAAATATATGCCAAAGAAAAAAGTTAGGAATAGATGTACAATCCCACGTATATCAAATCATTGGAAAAGAACAGGTAATAAATTTACAGCCATCTTTTCCCAATTCGGATCCTCAGTGCCACTTAATCAGTGGTAACTTTGGCCTCGTTTGATAACTTAATTCAGCACTTAAATTTAATGGATTCAGATCTTAATACATTCAGACCGTTTGATAACCGAAAATAGAATATCTGAATGAATTAAGTGGCACTAAATTTTTAGGCAAAACTTGCCCCCAAAAATAAGTGATAAGCTAATCACTTATTACTGAATGTGATATACATTTAAATGTATTAGATTTATTACTTAACAATTCAATCACTTAATGAATTCAGATTTCAGATTTCAGTTTTATCAAACGCACCCTAAGTGCCACCCCTATAATTTTGTCATCTGTCTAGAGTGATTAAAATTGGGTTAAATCAGCACAATTTGTGTTAAATTTTCTGGGCTGGGCAGGTGGCATACTTATAAGGGTGGCACTGGGTTGCCAGCCACTGATTAAATAGCATTGAGGATCCCAACTGATCTTTTCCTCATCTGAGCAATGACTGGTCGTTATTAATGTCCTGTTGCCCGTAAAACGGTGAGGAAAATATCAGCGTCACTGCCCGTAATCAATTCTTAAGAAGATAGGACCATTTTCAGTCACAAATCATAAATTAGGTTTTGAATGGGTTGCTTCTCCGTCGGTAATTGTTCTATTCATGAACTGCTGGCAATAATGAGAGGCAGCAGAATGCGAAATGGACATATTTTATCTAATGAAATAAAAAAGAAAAATGAATTGAAACACTGCTTACAAGTTGTAATCATCAAGTCTTGAAAAGAAAATATTGCATGTGTGTCTGTTGTGATATGTTAGATTTTTAGAAATATTCTGATCCAATTTGAGACGTTGCATGGCAATTTGTAAATTTCATTAACCATCTACCGATGTTAATTAATCATCCATCGCTATAGCCTAATTAATTTCTTGCTTCGTACTAATCTTGAGAGCATAAACAATAAGTTTCTGCCTATTGTTTGTCTAACGTTGTAGCAGGCCTGATTTAATAAGATATCCAAGGAACCAAGGTTTGATTCTACAGTTTAAAATTTCAGTTGTACTAATTCTGAAAGAACAGTAATACAGTTTCTTATTTCTGCTTTTGGGATATGTTTAGCTGCTGTTTAAATTAACTAATATCAGCCGGTGAACTCTTGGTTTAGTGACAAAGGTTAAAATCTTGGGAAATTAGGGTTTTTTTGGATTTAATTCCCTATTTCCTTCCACATTTCTTAAATCCTACCTCTTCCTTGATAATACAAATTATTAACCAATATCTGAGCCGCAGGCAACTCAACTCAATTGCGGAGGACTGGTGATAGGATGCACGTTTGACCATCGAGTCGCTGATGCCTACTCTGCCAACATGTTCTTGGTGTCATGGGCGGAAATGGCTCGGTCCAAGCAGCTCACCACGCTTCCTTCACACCGCCGGTCACTACTCTCTTCTCGCCGGCCAGGGCACTTTGACATTTCAATTAAGGACATGTACGTGACCATATCACAAGTGCCACCTCCTGACAAAGATCTAAATGGCCACATCAATGATAATCAGGCACCAGTGAGTCGCATCTATTATGTCACGGCCGAGCAGACCCACCAACTACAGTCACTAGCCAATGACGGTAAACGTGGTAGTAAAAAATTTGCAAGGACTAAGCTTGAGGCCTTCACTGCCTTCCTTTGGAAATTAATTGCGAAAGGGACAAATGCAGGGGACAAGTATTGCAGGCTAGGAATCGTGGTCGATGGAAGGACAAGATTGAATGATGGAGACAAAAATGAGGCTGGATTGATGATGAATAATTATTTTGGAAATGTTTTATCGATCCCATTTGGTGAAAAGAAAAATAAGGAGCTCCAAGAGATGAATTTAAGTATGATAGCCAATGAAGTCCACAATTTTCTTGATGAGGCAGTGACCAGAGAACATTTTCTGGGGCTGATTGACTACGTCGAGGCTCATCGTCCTGAGCGGGCATTTTCCAGAATTTATGCTTCTAAAGTAACTAGAGAAGAACCGGCATTTGTGGTGTCATCAGGGCAGCGGTTTCCGGTAAGAAAGATAGACTTCGGGTGGGGTGTGCCAGCATTTGGTTCATACCATTTTCCATGGGGAGCACAATCGGGCTATGTAATGCCAATGCCTAGTGCATCTGGAAATGCAGATTGGATTGTTTACATGCACCTTCGTCAAGAGCAGATAGAAATGATAGAGCTTAATGCACCACATGTTTTTAAACCTTTCAGCCATGATTATCTCTGATCAGCTACTTCTGATTTTCCACTGAATTGATCGGTTCACTACAATTGAGCCTCAAGTTATGTATTAATTTGAGTTCTTGAAATGGATTTCTTTATCATTTTTAGCTTTTGCCAAAGTTACAATTGTACTCCCCACAACTCCACTTTTCTATTGATGATTTCGATAACTTCTTAAATCACACACACACACACATTATACATACACATGCATATAAATATACATACACACACGCACACGCACACGCACACACACATGTATGTATGGATGTAGGTATATGTATATATATGCTCAAATGTAACATTTTATTACTGGTACACAAGGGAACCCCCTAACTACGTATGAGAACCACTATTCTATGCACTCTTTCACAAAGAACTGGAGAGGAAAGGCCCTAGAACTAACAAAATTCGGCTAAAGGAAAACCCCATTCTAGTGCAAGTTTATAGCTCTCTTACTATTAGGAATCTTACCCAAGGACTGTACCACATCAGTAATAGGTGGTAAGAGATTTATTCTTGTAAGCCTCTAAATAGATATTTGTATGATTGTATACAGAAGTGTGAAATACAAGAGAAAATTCTTTCCAAACTCTCTATAGTTTCTCTCTTTAGATTTTCTGTCTTTCCAACATGGTATCAGAGTAAGGATTCTGGGATCTCTGCTCGAAGTGCTACCCTGATCTAATCATAGACAAGAACCATGGCTGAATCATCTACACTGATGGAAAGTGAGAAAGAACAAAATGATACAGTTCTGGAAGGCCTAACCACAAGAATGGTAGAAGTCCTGAATAGGTGTCAGAAACCCACACCGAGCAGTGATTTTGCGGCAGCTCAGATTGGCATTAAGTTAGATGATACTAACTATGCCTTGTGATCCCAGATAGTCGAGATGTACATCTCGGGGAAGGATAGATTGGGATACATCAATGGTGAGTTTCCTCAACTTTCACCAGCAGATCAAGCATACCGACAGTGGCGGACTGAAGATTCTATCGTGAAGGATGGTTGATAAACAAAATGGACCCATCCTTGATTGGTATCTTCATTCGATACCCGACAGCACAAGCGGTATGGGATGCTGCTGCTACCACATACTTTGATGGGACTAATACATCCCAATTATATGATCTGAGGCGAAAAGTGACCAGACTGAGACAAGCCGGAGGGCCAATTGAGAAGTATTACTGTTAAGTCTTAAATTACATGCTTTATTTGTGGACATTTTCCCTCAATTATGGCCTAGATATGATTTTAATTGCCTTATTCTACTCATATTTGGTTTTGGTATTGATTTTAGGTTCTTGGAATTAATTGAAGATTAAAAGCTCTATTTTTGGTGAAAATTCCAGAAGACCTTCAAGGATAGGCCGTAGGCGCTCTACATTGGGCTGTGAAGAAGGAATTCTGTGGAAGAAATCCTACGCCTGACAATTCTTACCATTGGTGGAAGACTTTATTTATTTTCAGTAATTGGTTGAAGACCCTTTTAATTAGGGATTTTTAGTAATTAGTTTCCTTATTTACTTTATTAATGCTTTTTAGGAAAATAGACTCCAATTAGGATTAGGTTTCCTAAGTGATTAGGAAAGCTTAGGTTTCTATTTAATTGGTGATGATCCAAGCCGCAAGAAGAGAGCTACTAGCGGATGAGCTGGAGATATAAAACTCCACCGTGCTCTTCCTATTGAATGATCTTTTGATTAATCACATATATTAGTTAGAAAAAGATTCCTCTGTAGTTTTATTTTCTTTCTCTCGTTTGTCTTCTTCCTTTAGTGATTAGTCACCCGAATTGTGTCAACTGATTGATTGGTTTTTGGTGGCTGCCTTCGTTTCTTTGTGGAATTGGAAGCTTGGAATTCGATTGGTCATTTTAATTCTTTTCTCGTTATTTCCATGGGTGAGAACTTCTCAAACATTTGTTGGATGAAATTCTCCATGAGGAGCGGCTAGAACCCTAGTCTACTCAAAGGGCAACTCGAAAGCGCGGTCCAGGGAATTTGTGAGATCTAATCGAATCTCTAACCTTTCTTTTAATTTGTTACTATTCGTACGTTTTCTGGATTAATTGATTGAGGGTTACTTTGTTAATTGAGTATCGCGGCCGGGTATTTAAATTAACCTAATAGCCTATTGTCAAATTAACTAATTGAATACGTAATCGTTCATTTAGTTAATTACAAGTGACGACCACCATAATTGGTTTATGTTGGGGAAACGTATGATCTAGTTTAAATGGACCCTCTTAGCGTGTTCATTGGTTAGGGTTGGGTTTTTCTAAATTTTAATGCAATTGGATAATTAAATTCCTATGGTCGTACCTAGGGTTGTTATCTGGTTAGGGAAGCAGTTAACGGTCGTACCTTGACTGTCGAAAAAGTAAGGAAAAGCTGGTTGTCAGAGCTTGTTGGCAACTATAACTAGCCTAGTGACAAATAATTGAATTATTCTTGCATCAATGATCAAGTGATTGGACTGTGCCTGAGAAGTTGTTCCTTTGGGTAGAATTTCACTACTTACATTTCTATTAAATTATTCTCGAGTTGTTCTTTGGTAATTTATTTTAGTTGGTATTTTTCATTTCTCATTTACTTAGTTTATTTACTTTATTTTCAGTTCTATCACATCCAAACCCCCCCATTTTTACTGTGACCTGGAAAGAAACAATTTCCTACCGTTCCCTGAGGAGACGACCCTACTTGCCACTTTTACAAATTAATTAAATTCCCTGGTTAATTTCTGGTATATCGGATTAAGTAAACTCATTGGAATCAGGGTGAAACTAGTAACCCATTGCACATCCGGAGTCCCTGCTCCAGTACCAGATTTAACTCGGGAGTATTCCTGTGGACAGTTAGGTTTTAATATTTATTATTGTACAGGTTCGGCACCTGTCAATTACAATGACCTACAGGGCTTGTGGAGAGAAATTGACTTTTGTCGGCCGAACCCGATGAAATGTGCTGTCGATATCGGTAGATATAACTCTCTCATATAGGAAGAGATGGTATACACTTTTCTTGACAGGTTAGATGACCGATTGGACCAGATCCGCAGTGATGTTCTACGGATGAAACCATTTTCATCAGAAGAAGAGGCATATGTCTATGTCCGACGAGATGACAGTAGACAGTCGGTGATGCTGATAGGGGGACATAATCCAATCGGCACCATCATGGCATCAAAGGGGAAGAAGAATGAGCTGATCATAGTGCCCCGAGTTGAGCCACTGATGGAGGAAAATAACTGTACTCATTGCAGTAACAAATGACATACACAAGATACATGTTTCAAACTGCATGGGTATCCAGTATGGTGGAAAGAACACAAAGGGTGAAATCGACAGACTGGTCAATTAAATGTTGCTGATTAGAATGGGAGTTCCGAAAAAGTGGCTGTTGCAGCTGCTAATGCAACAACAGCTACCGTTCTTAACATTGTCCAAGTGCCTTCCAGGTCTACTAACAATTAGCATCAAGGTACGAGCTATCCAAATCAACGTGATAGTAGTTGGATTGTTGATTCAGGAGCCACTGATCATATGACGTATGATCCTAATAATTTCTCATTAGTAACTCAGCCAAAACGGTCGAGGATTTCCAATGCCAATGGTGTTCAGTATCCAGTTACTGGAGTTGGAACTATTATTTTATCTCCATCTCTATCTCTACCAAATACTTTGCTGATTCCCTCACTGTCAAATAAGCTACTATCAGTAAGTCAAATAACTGCTGATCTTAATTGTGTAGCACTAATGTATCCAACATTTTACCTTGTTCAGAAAATTCTCACAAAGGAGATAATCGGTCGTGGTACTAGGAGGGGGGATCTATATTATATTAATGATTTCAGTTTCAGTAGAGTCAATCAGACGAGAAGTGCTAATAATGCCAAGGAGCGAGAAATCTGACTGTGGCATCAGCAACTAGGACATCCTTCTTTTGGGTACATGAAGCATCTATTTTCAGACCTCTTCTCGAATATCAATACTGTCAATTTGAAATGTAAGACATGTGTATTAGCCAAAAGTCATAGGGTCTCATACCCTACTAGTTTGCATAAGTCTGATACTCTTTTTGCTTTAGTACACTCTGATATTTGGGGGCCATCTCCGATTATTTTATCTACTGGAGTCCGTTGGTTTGTCACTTTCATAGATGACTGTACTCGAATGACTTGGCTGTACTTATTGAAATATAAGAATGAAGTTCTTGATATTTTTAAATCCTATTGTTCCATGATTCGTACACAGTTTTCAACTACAGTCAAGATCTTTCGATCTGATAATAGTGGGGAGTACGATAACCAGCCACTACAAGAGTTCTTTAATGCCAACGGTCTTATACATGAAACATCTTGTACCAAAACTCCACAGCAAAATGGAGTAACTAAAAGGAAAAATCAGCATATACTCGAGACAGCAAGAGTAATACTAATCGGTGCAAATGTTCCACGCCGATATTGACCTGATGCAGTCACAACGGCAGTCTACTTGCTGAACAGGTTACCTTCCAAATTTATCAACTTTCAGACCCCATTGGAAGCACTGTCTCAACATTTCACTCTGCCATCGATCCTGATGCTTCTAACACGAGTGTTTGGTTGTGTGGCATTTGTTCATCTGCACAAGAATCAATAGAGTAAACTTAATCATTGTGCTATTCGGTATGTCTTCATGGGGTATGCAGTGCACAAAAAGGGCTATAGGTGCTATGACCCGACCACCAGTAAGATGTATGAGACAATGGATGTTACATTCTTAGAGTCAGAAACTTATTTCTCATCAGCATCTAATTCTTCTCTTCAGAGGGAAAAAAGGGATACGAAAGAAAAGAATTAGTCAGGACTAGCGTGGCCATCTTGGACTATTAATTCAGTTGGCGAGACTACTGATGATAATGCTGCTACAGATTCATCTACTGATAGTGCTGATGCTACAGATTCTCCTACTGATAATGGAAGCACTAATGAGCATGATAAACATACGGATATTGGTGGTATTGATGACCTACCATTTCCTGATATGATTCTTTCCTCCTCGGTACCTGACCATACGTCTTCTAAGAATATTCTTGAGGTAAGTACTCCTACCACCTCTTCTATTATTCTGGATACTCCTGCAAAATATGTATTACCTGATAGATCCAATCGTGGTAAACCACCGGCTCAGTATTCTCCAAAAACTTATGCAAAACGATCAAAGTATCCTATTACTAATTTTATATCTACTCACAGGCTGTCTAAGCCTCTTGAAACCTTTGTGAATAATGTGTCATCAACCGATGTTCAGACAAATGTGCATGCTGCGTTGAAGGATCCGAATTGGACTCAAGCAATTAAGGATGAAATGTCAGCGTTGTAGAAGAATAATATGTGGACTTTGGTCTTACTACCAGATGAAAAGAAGACGGTGGAATGCAAATGGGTCTTCACAATTAAGTACAAAGCTGATGGATCGGTTGACAGATATAAAGCTCGACTCGTGGCCAAGGGGTACACTCAAACTTATGGCATTGATTACCAGGAAACATTCTCACCAGTGGCTAAATTAGATACAGTCAGAATGCTACTATCTCTTGTAGCAAATTTGAATTGGCCATTACATCAGTTTGATGTAAAAAATGCCTTTTTACATGGAGATCTTGAGGAAGAAATCTACATAGATATTTCAATAGGGTTTTCTACAGCACCAAAAACAAATGTGGTGTGCCGATTACAGAAAGTATTGTATGGATTCAAACAATCACCACGTGCTTAGTTTGGCCGATTTACTCTTGCTATGAAGAAATATGGTTTCCAGCAGAGTAATGCAAACCACATTCTTTTCTTAAAGTATCGGTAGGGAAAAGTAACTGCTCTAATAATCTATGTCAATGACATGATTATTATAGGCAATGATAAAGAGGAGATCTCTAGATTACAAGATCAGCTGGCTGCTGAGTTTGAAATGAAGAACTTAGGGAATCTGAAGTACTTCTTGGGAATTGAAGTAGCAAGATCAATACAAGACATCTTTCTATTACAAAGGAAGTATGTATTTGATCTTTTGACAGAAGTTGGACTCTTGGACTATAAACTTGCTAATACGCCGATTATGCAGAACCACAGGTTAGGAGATTACCCAAATCAAAAGCTAACTGATAAAGAGAGATATCAGAGGTTGGTCGGTAAGCTGATCTACCAATCACATACTCGACCTGATATTGCCTATACTGTTAGTGTGGTCAGTCGATTCATGCATACACCCAGTAATCAGTACATCGAAACTGTGATGAAGATTCTCCGATATTTGAAGGGTTCTCCTGGGAAGGGTCTCTTATTCTCAAAGAATGGTCATCTCAATATTGATGGTTATACTGATGCTGATTGGGCAGGAGATGCCACCAATTGAAAGTCAACTTCAGGCTATTTTACCTTCATCGGTGGCAATCTAGTTACTTAGAAAAGCAAGAGACAAAAGGTGATAGCATTATCGAGCACAGAAGCTGAATTTAGAGACATGGCTAAAGGCGTGTATGAGCTTCTGTGGCTCAGGTGTGAGGACCCGAAAATTTATTTTATTTGACCTACTTATTTAATGTTTTGTTTAAATTTTAACATCGACTTTAACACAACATAATGTTAATTCTAATCATTATCGTTTACCAAAGTGTTTATATGGTTTGTGTTACTTCACAAAATGTTTTGTTTTAACTATTTTGTTTTATACGTCTAAAAACCCTAATTTGATATTTAAACCATAGTTTGTCTCGAAAGCCCTAACTTCTGATAAAATCCTAATTTGAATGTGGAAAACCCTAGTTTGATTTCTTAAAACCCTAGTTTTGAAAATGAATTTAAGTTTTACATTTAACTACGAGTTTGTTATCTCTTTGATTTTATGTGTGATAAGGCATGATTAAGAGGAGGGATTACAATTCTTAGGTGGTTAGTAGCCTAAGTAGGTGCGATTAAGCTTTGATAAACTAAGTTGAATTGGGCACCTATGGACTAATTTGAAAGGAAAGAAAATTACTTGGGCAAAGGTGAGAGTTAACCTAAGTTGGAAGGTTTAATTAAGCATGATAAATTTGACTAACTTTGACTAAGCCCTAAATATCTTATTGGCATCATCCTTTAGCTATTTTATAGCTTTAAAGTGCCGGCCAAGCAAAGGAATAAGGAGGAGGAAAAAAAATCGTGGGAAAAGAGAGGAAAAAAAGAGAAAAAAACTTGGGAAATTCTTGCTACTTTCAACCATTCAATCTTGATTGAGGAGCTAGGAGGTGAAGCTTGCACTTGGGAGCTTGAGATTGCACCAAGAACATAAGCTAGAAAGGTTTTCTTCTATTCTCTACAAGCTGAATTTTGATGGAGATTATAAAGTAGTTGGATTTTGTTCTTGTTTTGGGATCATTCATGGCCACTGATAGCTTTTGAGATGATTCTACGGATTGATTTGGTTAATTTCGATGTATTTATGCCTAGCCATGAATATGAGTTAGGGTTAGGGTTAGGGTTCTTAATTTCAAGCTCTAATGTTAGAAATTAATGCTTGGATTGTTGGTTAACTAGCATGTTGATTTAAGTTGTTGAGTGGGCTCTTGAATTCCCACTTGCATGATGGTTTAAGTGGTTGTGTGGGCTCTTGGATTCCCACTAACAAACTAATGATGTATGGTGTGTGATTATATAGAATTTGTTGATTGAAATGGAAACATGAACCCCAAGGAGAAACCGGCTTGAGGAAGGAAACATTGGGGGGGGTAATTTTCTGATTTTTGTTTAATTTCGTGGCTGTTGTTTTTGGCTAGTTTAAGGGCTGAAATTGATGTTTAAATGTTGATTGTTGAGCTGCATTTTCATGTTTGTTTTCGCATTCGAGTCATTGGATTTCCATGTGTGCGTTTTGGTTGGACGCAACGCATTTGGGCGTTAAGCAGGAAAACAGGGTTGTCCCAGCAGCGACTTTGGTTCCATTTTTCGTATTGATCCTTTGTGATTTGGCTTTTGACCAAAGCACGAAAGTTATAGCCCTTCATTCTAGCTTTCCAACGCCGCTGGAATTTCTTGATTTCGATTTGTGAGCGCTGAGTTATGTCTGTTTGAAGTGGGCCTGTCGGAAATTCTGACGGCAAAAATTTCTGAAACTGTTTCTACGTTTTTGACCTAGAAAGAGTGAATCTGGGTTGAAGTTGTCTTCATGAAATTTGTAGCCTGTTCTCTTAGCTTCGAAACAGCACCTTGTGCATTTCAATCTGACACTCGTACCATGAGTTATGGTCAAAATGGCAAAAGGTGTCAAATCTGCCTTTCACACCTTTTAGTATGTGTTTTCCGTTTTCGTTCCGTTCTTGTCCGTTTTCCTTCTAACGCCCACGCGTGTGTTCCTTTTTGCTATATTAAGTATTTATAAGCGTTTCTCGAGGGTTTAATTCATTGAGTATATGCTTGTCGTGTTATTTCACATTTGAAAATGGGTTTTCCAAACCTTTTAGTTTGGAGTCGAAAAGTAATTTGCTTGCACTTGCATATCTCAGGGGATTCCGTGGACCTCAAAAAACGTGTTTGGTCCTCTAACTTTTCTCGCTTGCTCACAACTGTTGGTGAGTGTTCAAGTGCTTGTTACTGAATACTTGGTTTGATGAAATTCGTTTGAAAAGCATGCTTGTTTGACTTGGTGAGCGTGTACTTTATCGCGCTCACCCTTGCTTGAATTTGCTTGAGTTGAAGTCGTTAAGTGCTTGTACTTGTACTTGTTCTTGGCTTGATAAGACCAAACGGTTGCATGTACCACACTCGAGTGAGTGGGAGGTGCCTCTCCTCCCGTTTTGGTCGGGTTCTAGTTAAGTCGATTGGAGCGTAGTCTCGTCGACTCATTTACCAAGCGGTAGTATGTACCACGCCTATGGGCGGGAGGTGCCATCCCGACTTGGTTTGATGTTAATTACTGCGGTAGTATGTACCACGCTCTATGGAGCGGGAGGTGCCGCTCATCCCGACTTGGTTTGATGTTAATACTATTTTGACGAACGGGCCCGGTACAGGGGGTGTAAGTAGACGGGTGAGAGTAAAGTGATTTCTACGATTGGTGAGATAGTGGTTGACGGAGTGTCAACATGCCTATTGAAAATACGGCTTGGGACCAGACCGAAGCTGGACGTGGAAAATCGCAGAAAGATGGAACGGCACTGTATCCTTTTATAGTGATTACTTTTATAATATCTTGTATGATTCCCGAGTTTTCTACTGCTATTATTTGTTCAAAATTATTATCGCTTTAACCTGCTTGTGCATGCATTCTTGACCTCACTGGGCTTTGCTCACCCCATAAGCTTTGTTTTCCTTAACAGGTCTGGAAGTGGTGCATGAGAATCGAGGAACCTAGTACCTGTGCAGGATTACCTCTTAGTAATTTTGTAGGATTTCCTCTTTTGTATAAGATTGAACTATTTGGATGATTTTGACGGTTTATGGTATTTTGGAGTTATTATCAATGTCTCCTTGATGAAATGTCGGGGGTCTGTATTTTGCATGAGTTTGTCGGCGATTTTAAGTACCTTTTATTAGTGGTTTCATAAATGAATGTTTGAGTCCTGGCGAGAGCTGGGCAGGCGGTCCGCTTACCTCTTTGGTTCGCCTTAGGGGAAGTGGGGCTGTCACATCAGGCGGCTGATGGCCGATATCGGTTTCTCTCCTCAGTCAGAGATGAACTTATTCTGTGACAATAAAGTTGCCATCGATATCAGCCATAACCCGATTCAACATGATCATATTAAGCATATTGAGGTTGATTGGCACTTTATCAAGCAAAATCTTGAAGAAAAAGTGATACAATTTCCGTTCGTGAAATCTGAAGATCAGTTAGCCGATATACTAACAAGCCTATGCCGACTAAAGACTTCTACAACTCACTTGGCAAGTTGGGCATGTATGACATCTATGCACCAACTTGAGGGGGAGTGTTAGGTTGAGTTGTAGTTGGTAGTGTAAATATCAATTAGTGATTGATAGATTAGTGATTGATATTAATCAGTAAGTGATAGGTGATTGATATCAATCAGTGAATGATTGGTGATTGATATCAATCAGTGAATGATAGGTGGTAGGACATTTATTCTTGTAAACTTATAAATAGCCATTTGTATGATTGTATACAGAAGTGTGACATACAAGAGAAAATTCTCTCCAAACTCTCTGTAATTTCTCTCAAACTCTCTCTATAGTTTCTCTCTCTAGATTTTCTGTCTTTCCAAAATAATAATTTGCATATTTTCCTTGTTAACTGGTACAGGGAACGGACTACTGTTGATGCCCATTTAGTCCAATCAAATTCTAGCGGAAACACACAACCCAAATGGCTTTTTATTTTTTTATTTTTCAATAGTTGTTGCTAGACGTTAAATAATGAGACCTGCAATGACTCTAGAAGACAAGTAGCAATTCCTAATGGAGATGAATGGAGACTGTAATTAGTAACAGTAACAATACCTCGTGTTTATTGTTCAATGAAATCAGTAAAAATGATGGATCAAATTTTACATTTCAGCCCTTTCCTTGACATAACATGTGCACCACGATATTGTATTTAAACTACATTTGTTTGATGGAGACCCACCTTGATGTTTTTTTTTTCTCAAATACAAAAACAAGGAAATGGTTTTACTTTTTCTTTTAATTATTAAATCAAATACATATATTTTCACAGTATATTTCTAATTTGGAACCAATTAATGTGATGTTTCACTTGTTCATAGCGCTAATCACAACAACCACCCTTCACGTGTGATCAAAGATGCACTTATGCATATTAGTTTATCAATTTACAGTAATTACCTCCTCAACAATTAAATTTTCTTTTCGAAACCATTTAGAGTTGCTGTGGTGGGAAAGCAATAGGAGAGAGGGAAGGCAAACGCCGAACCATGAAATAAGAAACAAATACCCTTATCATTGGGTGTTATCCAGTTTTTCACTTCACCTCAACCCCTACCTTCCACACCCTATATTATTTATTTATTTATCTATTTATGTCACATTCTTGCCACTTGTTTATTTAGTTACCACGACCTCTCACAACAGAATTCATTAGGCAATTCATGAAATGCCAAAATCGTTGGATTTTGGCCTAAAGATGTAGGACAGACTTATAATTAAGTCACAGAAAATTCCTTTTATCTTACCCTGCTGAGTAATCAAACCACATCAATTCAAGAAGAAGTTGGTTATTTTTGTTTGCCAACACTAGAAACCCGTGCATTGGTTATTTTTGTTTGCGATACTAGAAACCCATGCACACTCCATCCATACACAGATATTGTACTACTGCTTATAAATAGTAGATACCACTATATCATATGACCAGATGAACCAATCCACAGGTGACAGGTGTCGAGCCTGTACAAAAATAAATAAATAAAACCTAACTGCCTACAGAGATATTCCCGAGTTAATTCTAGTACTGGAGCAGTGACTCCGGATGTGCAATGGGTTACTGGCTTCACCCTGATTCCAAGGATTTTACTTTATCCGATATACCAGAATTTAACCAGAGAATTTAATTAATTTGAGTAAGTGGCAAGTAGGGTCGTCTCCTCAGGGAACTGGAAGAATTATTTTCTATGAAATAAAATAAATGGGGGGAGGGAGTTCGAATAATTCCTAATTAACAAAACCCAATAAAAATAAATAAAAATAAATGACACCACAATATTCCAATTAAAATGAACAGTATCACAGGAATCAAATATGAAAATAAATCAATCAATAACAAGATCTAGTCAAAGGCCTAATCTTACCTTGGTTTCATCAACTTGATCACTGACACTAAATTGCATTCAATTACTTACAAATAAATTGGTTATGGTTGTCAACAAGCTCTGACAACCTGCCAATCCTTGCTGTATCGATAGCCACGACAAGGTTTGTAACTACTTCTCTTGCCAGTAGACAACCCTAAACAAGCTCTTAGGATTTAGCCCACCAACAGCATTAACAATTAGATTAGCCACCAATTCTAACCAACAAACACATAAGCTCGGTTCATTTAAGCCAGATTGAATATTCCCATGACAATAATTTAAAAGTTTCTTGTACTACTGAATTACGTCAATTGTCACAAATACTAAAACCTTCCAAACGATTACGTATTTGGCATTCTAGATGACAGTAGATTATCCCCACAAAGAAATATTGATCAGGTATTTAATTGCAAGAAATAATCATTAACATGAACAACAGAAAATATTCAAATACTCGTAAATAAATGAAATAAAAATAATTCAAACAAGTCTCACAGAGTTGATGAACCAAAGGTCGATTAGCCTTTAACTAGACGAAGAAATTAGCCACTCTTCATTGAATCACCACCAAAAGACGTTTTCGGAAGCTTCAATTAAGATTGACAAAGAGAAGAAATAGAAAAGAACGAAATAATCTTCAAAAACCAATGAATAGCCAAGTTAGGCGGGCCAAGAATTTCGTCCAAGCCGTCCCGCGAGACTAATCAAGACTAAGAATAAAAACCTCCGAAGAAAGCCCTCTTCCTTGTCCACCTAAAGCTAACGAAAATAAAGATTAATCTCCCTTCCAAATTAGGACTCCAAAGAGTTTGAATCCTACTTGGAATCTAACTTGCTAAATCACCCTAACAAAATAAATATGGAAACCAATTACAAATATTCCTAATTAAAAGGAGTCTTTGACCAATTCCCAAAAATACATGAAATCCTTGTTTCCAAATATTCAGCAATTGTCTTCCATGGAAAAATAGTTCACTTCTTCAAAAGGGCAACCTTCAAATCAACATACAGTGTGCCCGCGCCTTATCTGGGATTGTCTTCTGGAATTTCCCTTCAATTGCAGCTTTTAATTCCAATGACCTAAATCATGGTTGAAAAACCAAATATAAGTAAAATCAAGCAATTAACACAATATTTAGGCCATAATTAGGGGAAAATATCCATAAATAATATGCATAATTAAGGACTTAACAAATTCCCCCACACCTAAACAATGCTTGCCCTCAAGCATTTACTAATCCAAAACTCAAAACTAAGATGACAAATATGAAATAGCATAATATCACAACACAAATACTCTATATCCTTAACAATCTCATCAAAATCAGGATGTTCAAGACTTGGCACTCCTCACATGGATATTAGTATATGCTCTCAACACTCAAGATGTTTAATGGGGACATGTTCACTCAAATCAACACCATAGAAAGTCATTGCCATAAACTTGATAATCTATCACATCTCCACCACCGAATATGAATTCAAATGTAAGAATCAAAGGGTCTTTAACAAGGGTTGTAATGGGGCTTAGGGTAAAGGTTAGACAAAAGGTAATTTAGGTTTATAAACATCAAAGAGAATACCCAATCATCCCTTGCATGAATTGAAATATCATCTTCATTCACATATTTAGCTCTTAAGCTTGATAACAAATTCCTAAGCATAGCGAGTGCTTACATAACATAGGGATTAATCCCACTTTCATGGCACTTATTTATAAGAGTGCTTCACAAGTATTTTTTCTTTCTTTTTTTTTCACTTTTTTTTTTCTTTTTTTTTCTTTTCTTTTTTTTCAGAACATAAATATAGGAACATAATAGCACTTGTTAGCTATAAATATAATCAACTTCTTCTACTTGTGATTTCATCATGCAAAAGAATATTGGGGCACCTCTTTGACATTGGGTTCAAACAAAAGGTTTAGAAGAAAAAGGTTAAAGGGTGATAAAAATGTGTTGTTAAACAAAGAAAAAGGTTTAAGGCCCAAACTTGGTCAACTAAGGGAAAACATAATTAGGGTAGGTTTTAGAAAGCTAAAAAGGGTTAAACCTAATTGCCCTTATCATTTTCATGCATCAAATCCAATAATGTGGTCTCGACATGTATATCATAGCAAGTTCTAGAATGATCTAACTATGTGTGATAATTACACTCAAAAGCGAAGGCAAAATCTGAATAATGATCAATTTAGGCTCAAAAGCTCACAAATGGCTATATTATGTCAAGAACATCCCTTTTTCAAGTCAATTGCAAGTAAATATTGGAATATTCATGCCATTGCCATTACACCACTCCTATTTGCATCTGGACAACATAAGCATAGAAGGAAAAACAAAAATAACACAAACAAGCAACTAGAATTGAAAACACAAAAACTGAAACTAAAGGTTGAACACAAAACTAAGGAAAAAAATAAAAGTCATCAAAGCCAAAAATAATCCTCCCCCCACACCTAAACTTGACATTGTCCTCAATGGAAAAAGATAAGAGAAGGAACGGATGACTCCCCTGAAAAACAAGGCTAGGGCTGGGGAGGAACGGGGGGTGTGAACCCCATGGACTCAAAGAAGACTGCCATGCTCCCGGCCATGCGAGAGAGCTAGAGCTCTATAGCTGTTAGGCAACCATCCATGCGATGAAGCTGCCCCTCCAGACGATGAAGGCGTGCATCTACAGAAGATAGTGGAGGGGCAGAAGTGGAAGGACTGGCCTCGTCAGTAGAAGGATCAGCACCTGTAGAATCCAGAATAGGAGTGGAAGACCGAGGTCCCGACTCTCCAGGAGGTGTAAACCTATACTCATCGTATAGGTGCCGGATGATACCCATCCACTCCAAACAACCAACATCAAGAGGTCCGGTCAAACAGGCGACATGCTTGGACCTCTCATTAGACTCCCCAATTCTAAGAATAATAAGCTCATCAGCTTCATTCAAACGAGCAAGGGTGTCAGGATGGATGCATTTACAGGCAGCAAAAGGACGGCCTCTAATCTGCTCAAAACGAGCTTGTCGCTCCGCATTAAAACCATCCAGAGACCCCCCAAAATGAGTGCCATCATGAAGCAAAAATCCAGTAGTTAACCCTAACCGAGAACGCCTCCTAGCCCGGGAGGACGATTTAGGTAAGGGTGAAGGGTTAGACCGGGAAGTATTTGCCTCTAATGTGATTGGAGCTTTGCCTTTTTTCGAAGAATTTGGTTTAGTCGTGGCCATTATCTATTCCAGCAAATTTCCAATGCCCACAGGATGAATCAACAAACACCAAGATAAACCCACAGAATGCCAAAGTCACCAACAAATTTTAATGAAGAACAACTATGGCAAGTCACCAACTCGTAGAAATAGCAATTAAACTCAACAACTAAAACCAAAGAACCCAATTTAAGATTTCAAAGCACAAAGAAAAATCGCATCGCTATAAGAATACTAACTGCATCACTTGAACTAATCAGCCTCACCATAAATTAAAATCGAGAAACGAAACCTAGGGCCACTAGCAGTAGTGGCCAATTTGAGTGTCAATGATGAAGCAGCGGCGGCGGTGAAGCTGGTCTGGGGAGCAAATTTTCGTTCCAATTTGTGGAGGAAAATAGGCGAGCAGATGAAGTGGGGTAACCGTGAAGCCCAAGATGGCAACGGAAGGCGCTGGCAAGTGGAAACAAAGAAGAATGGTGGCGACGATGGGAGTGGGTGATCGGAAACAAAGAAAAGGAATAAAAAGAAAGAAAAGAGAGAAACAGGGGAAGCGGGGGAAAAAGGGCAAGAATAAAGGAAAAAGAAAAGAAAAGAAAAAGGAAGAAAGAAATTAGGGATTTTTTTTTTTTTTCAAAGGATCCAGGCAGAAGCCTTTCCTTGGTTAAGGCCAAGGCATGCCTTAAACCAAGGAAGTCTTCTGCCTGATGCTTCATTTTTTTTTTTTTTTTCGGGCAGAAGCCTTTCCTTGGTTAAGGCCAAGGCACGCCTTAAACCAAGGAAGTCTTCTGCCAAAGGTTTTTTTTTTTTTTTTGACTTGAAATGAAGAGAAATCAAAATTTCACAACGGGAAAAGATGAAAAATTAAACTCTTGGGTTGCCTCCCAAGTAGCGCCATTCTTTAACGTCTTTGGCTAGACAAAAAGCATCATTGGCTCAAGGAGGATAAAAATTTTCAATTCTTTGCATTGCTTGCTCCATATGCTCCTGATAGCCTTCATAGATGGAGTAGTCTTTACACTTATGAACTATGGAGCTCTTTTGACTTAGGAATGATCTCAAGTGAGCACACAATGATTTGAAGTCTACACTTATTTGCTCACGATGTTTGGCCACCATCACTTCCAAGTTCTCCCTGTCATTCAACTCAAATGTCTCTTGCACATTAGGGTTAATTACATTGATAACACACATAGAATGAGACTCACTAGGATGTTTCTTTGTATCAAAAATATTAAAATGGACAATTTCTCCATCAAATTCCATCATGAGTGTACCCTTATTAACATCAATTTTAGTTTGGGCAGTACTCATAAATGGTCTCCCTAAGAAAATAGGGGATGAATTCGGAGAATCCTTGTCATCCATATCAAGCACATAAAAATCAGCAGGAAAAACTAATCCCTTAATTTGAACCAAAATGTCGTCTAAAACACCATCAGGGTATGCATTTGACCTATCAGCTAGTTGAATTATTACACCCGTCTCCTTTAAATGCCCAAGATTCATCAAATTATAAATAGAACGAGGCATAACATTTATGGAAGCACCCAAATCCAACATAGCTTTTTCAATCTTAACATTTCCTATCATGCAAGGAACAGTAAACATACTTGGGTCCTAACATTTAGGAGGGAGTTTTTTCTGTAACACTGCTGACACATTTTCTCCCATATGCACTTTTTCATAACCTTTCAACTTTTTCTTAGTAGTGCATAATTCTTTCAAAAATTTAGCATAACGAGGAATTTGCTTAATTGCATCAAGAAGAGGGATATTTACCGCAACCTTTCAGAAGGTTTCCAAAATCTCCTTCTCCTGCTCTTCTTTCTTGGCCTTGGCTAGGCGACTAGGAAATGGAGGTGGAGGTGTCATCATGATGTATGGTTCATCTTCCGTCTTTTGTGGTTGTGCAACTTTAGAATGAGTCACCCCTTCCTCTTTTTTAATTTCTTCCTCGATTGCTTGCTCAGATTTCTTCTTGCCAGGCTCTGGCAATTCTTTTCCACTCCTTAATGTAATGGCACAAGCATTTTGTTTCAGGTTAACGATTGTTTGTGAAGGTAGTTTGCCCGAATTCTGAGATTCCAAATGACTGACTGTGGAAGCCAACTGACTCATTTGATTCTCCAAATTTTGAATGCTAGCTCTTGTCTGATTTTCCATATTTTGAATGCTAGCTCTTGTCTCCTGTTGAAATTGTTGCATGTTAGTAGCTAAAGATTTAACAATTTCCTCAGGAGAAGTACCTTGCTTAGGAGCCAATTGTTGTTGTTGCTGCATAGGAGGTCTAGGTTGATATTGCTGAGGTTGAAATCCTGGAGGTCTTGTTGCATAGCTAAAGTTTGGATGATCCTTCCACCCTGGATTGTAATTGTTTGAGTAAGGATCATACCGCCTCTGAGGTGGTCCAGGAAATCCTCCAATTGTATTGGCATGCTCATTTGACTCCTCTTGGAAAGTGGGGCACATGTCAGTTGCATGCCCAGAATTGTAACAGATGCCACATGTCTTCACTTGTTGTACTTGACCTACAACCCATTTCTCAAGCAAAGATGTTAGAGAATCTAATTTATGATCGAGTGAAGAAGTATTTACCTCATTGACTCGACGGGATGTATTATCCTGTCTTTCTCCAAATTGTTGGGAATTAGCAGCCATGCTTGCAATGAGATTCCTTGCTTCAGTTGGAGTTTTATTCACTAATGCACCTCCACTAGCAGCATCTATTAACCTTCTATCTGATGGAGTGAGTCCCTCATAAAAGTATTGGATGAGGAGTTGGTCTGAAATTTGGTGATGAGGACAACTGGCACATAATTGCTTGAATCTCTCCCAATATTCGTGCAGTGTCTCTCCATTGAACTGTCTTATTCCACAAATGTCCTTCCTTATGCTTGCAGCTCGGGAAGTTGGAAAGAACTTCTCTAAAAATTGATGTCTCATTTCAGCCCAAGTAGTGATTGATCCTCAAGGCAAATAATAGAGCCAATCTTTAGCTTTATCAGCTAAGGAGAATGGAAAGGCTCTCAATTTTATTTGCTCCTCGGTGATTCCTTGAGGCTTCATTGTCGAACAGCACCAATGGAACTCCTTGAGGTGCTTATGAGGATCTTCACCTGGAAGTCCATGAAAAGAAGGCAATAAGTGTATCAATCCAGATTTTAACTCAAATGCAGCCTCTAAAGTAGGATATGTTATGCATAAAGGCTGTTGATTTAAATCCGGTGCAGCAAGTTCTCTCGTGGTCCTCTCAGCCATGGTCTCAATCTCCTTTCTCGGTTCAAAAAAATATTCAGCAAGATCTACTGCTATTTTAAGTCCAGGAGAGGAAGATGATTCCTCTGATTGTTGCCTTGTTTCTTTTCTCAATGCACGAGCTGTCTTCTCTATCTCAGGATCGTACAATAGATGACCTGTACGAGAAGATCGGGGCATAAACTGGCAACAGTATAAAATAAAAATTAAAAATAAAGTAAAAACAAATTTTCACAGAAAATAAATCAATTAAGGCACCAAGTTCCCCGGCAACGGCGCCAAAATTTGACAGGTGTCGAGCCTGTACAAAAATAAATAAATAAAACCTAACTGCCTACAAAGATATTCCCGAGTTAATTCTAGTACTGGAGCAGTGACTCCGGATGTGCAATGGGTTACTGGCTTCACCCTGATTCCAAGGATTTTACTTTATCCGATATACCAGAATTTAACCAGAATTTAATTAATTTGAGTAAGTGGCAAGTAGGGTCGTCTCCTCAGGGAACTGGAAGAATTATTTTCTATGAAATAAAATAAATGGGGGGAGGGAGTTCGAATAATTCCTAATTAACAAAACCCAATAAAAATAAATAAAAATAAATGACACCACAATATTCCAATTAAAATGAACAGTATCACAGGAATCAAATATGAAAATAAATCAATCAATAACAAGATCTAGTCAAAGGCCTAATCTTACCTTGGTTTCATCAACTTGATCACTGACACTAAATTGCATTCAATTACTTACAAATAAATTGGTTATGGTTGTCAACAAGCTCTGACAACCTGCCAATCCTTGCTGTATCGATAGCCACGACAAGGTTTGTAACTACTTCTCTTGCCAGTAGACAACCCTAAACAAGCTCTTAGGATTTAGCCCACCAACAGCATTAACAATTAGATTAGCCACCAATTCTAACCAACAAACACATAAGCTCGGTTCATTTAAGCCGATTGAATATTCCCATGACAATAATTCAAAAGTTTCTTGTACCATCAATTACGCCAATTGTCACAAATACTAAAACCTTCCAAACGACACGATTTACGCTTCTAGATGACAAGATTATCCCCACAAAGAAATATTGATCAGGTATTTAATTGCAAGAAATAATCATTAACATGAACAACAGAAAATATTCAAATACTCGTAAATAAATGAAATAAAAATAATTCAAACAAGTCTCACAGAGTTGATGAACCAAAGGTCGATTAGCCTTTAACTAGACGAAGAAATTAGCCACTCTTCATTGAATCACCACCAAAAGACGTTTTCGGAAGCTTCAATTAAGATTGACAAAGAGAAGAAATAGAAAAGAACGAAATAATCTTCAAAAACCAATGAATAGCCAAGTTAGGCGGCCAAGAATTTCGTCCAAGCCGTCTCGCAAGACTAATCAAGACTAAGAATAAAAACCTCCGAAGAAAGCCCTCTTCCTTGTCCACCTAAAGCTAACGAAAATAAAGATTAATCTCCCTTCCAAATTAGGACTCCAAAGAGTTTGAATCCTACTTGGAATCTAACTTGCTAAATCACCCTAACAAAATAAATATGGAAACCAATTACAAATATTCCTAATTAAAAGGAGTCTTTGACCAATTCCCAAAAATACATGAAATCCTTGTTTCCAAATATTCAGCAATTGTCTTCCATGGAAAAATAGTTCACTTCTTCAAAAGGGCAACCTTCAAATCAACATACAGTGTGCCCGCGCCTTATCTGGGATTGTCTTCTGGAATTTCCCTTCAATTGCAGCTTTTAATTCCCAATTTAATTCCAATGACCTAAATCATGGTTGAAAAACCAAATATAAGTAAAATCAAGCAATTAACACAATATTTAGGCCATAATTAGGGGAAAATATCCATAAATAATATGCATAATTAAGGACTTAACAACAGGGCAAACCAAAAAATACATGGCCCCCAAACAAGGCTTCGAGGTGAAGGTGACCTTGACTGAGGTGGTGGCTGCAGTGCTTCCGATGCAGGAGCACTGGTTGCCGCTGTCCAACCTCGACTTGCTCTTGCCTCCGGTAGACGTCGGTGTCTTCTTTTGCTACAAGAACCCCTCTTCGGCTGGCACTACTTTCGGGTCCATGACCGGCGTTCTTAAGAAGGCATTAGCCCAAACGTTGGTTTCATATTATTCTTTTGCTGGGGAAATGGTGCAAAATCTTGCAGGGGAGCCTGAGCTTCTATGCAACAATCGTGGGGTGGACTTTGTTGAAGCATTTGCTGATGTTGAGCTTCGAGAGCTCGACTTGTACAATCCTGATGAGAGCATCGAAGGTAAACTTGTGCCCCAAAAGAAGCAAGGCGTGCTCTCCGTTCAGGTTAGTAATTAATTTTGTTTAATTTGATTGATTCTAAATTTTGCTTAATTTGTTCGGTTTAAATTTGCCACTTTTCACTTTTGCACATAAACATTTATGTTTGTGTATTGCAACATAAATTTTATCAGACTTAAGCAAAAAAGAAACATAAATTTTATCAGAATTCCACTTATGAAGGGAAAAAAACATAAATTGACATCATGGCCGGCAAATTACCCTAGAGAAACTCATGCATGCTCGCATTCTGGAATTGTACTCATCTCATTAGAACTAGATGATGACAAGGGTGCAAAACAACAGTTGATGATATAATTAAAGATATAGAGGTGCAAACCGGATTAGACTCTGGCTTTCAATATATTTTGGTCCTTTGGACGTACGCAAAAGAAAAGAAATCATGCAAAATATAGATCTGAAAGTTGAATTACGATCGCCATTTGTATGGTGTTCAATTTTGTTCTTTGTACGTATCATGCTGAGTAAGGATCATGAAGATGGATACCAGACGCGCGTAGAGGACCATGGTTCATTTCAGGCCACGAGAGTGAATTGTGATTAATTCTTGTTTTTCCCTTTTTTTTGCCAAATATGTGCCCAAAAAAAACTTAAGAATACTAATACATTACGACATGCATCAAATCATAAGAAAAGAACAGGTAACGTATTTACATTGTGAATTGTAACTAACTTTTGTTTTGCCAAATATATGCCAAAGAAAAAAGTTAGGAATAGATGTACAATCCCACGTATATCAAATCATTGGAAAAGAACAGGTAATAAATTTACAGCCATCTTTTCCCAATTCGGATCCTCAGTGCCACTTAATCAGTGGTAACTTTGGCCTCGTTTGATAACTTAATTCAGCACTTAAATTTAATGGATTCAGATCTTAATACATTCAGACCGTTTGATAACCGAAAATAGAATATCTGAATGAATTAAGTGGCACTAAATTTTTAGGCAAAACTTGCCCCCAAAAATAAGTGATAAGCTAATCACTTATTACTGAATGTGATATACATTTAAATGTATTAGATTTATTACTTAACAATTCAATCACTTAATGAATTCAGATTTCAGATTTCAGATTTCAGTTTTATCAAACGCACCCTAAGTGCCACCCCTATAATTTTGTCATCTGTCTAGAGTGATTAAAATTGGGTTAAATCAGCACAATTTGTGTTAAATTTTCTGGGCAGGTGGCATACTTATAAGGGTGGCACTGGGTTGCCACTGATTAAATAGCATTGAGGATCCCAACTGATCTTTTCCTCATCTGAGCAATGACTGGTCGTTATTAATGTCCTGTTGCCCGTAAAACGGTGAGGAAAATATCAGCGTCACTGCCCGTAATCAATTCTTAAGAAGATAGGACCATTTTCAGTCACAAATCATAAATTAGGTTTTGAATGGGTTGCTTCTCCGTCGGTAATTGTTCTATTCATGAACTGCTGGCAATAATGAGAGGCAGCAGAATGCGAAATGGACATATTTTATCTAATGAAATAAAAAAGAAAAATGAATTGAAACACTGCTTACAAGTTGTAATCATCAAGTCTTGAAAAGAAAATATTGCATGTGTGTCTGTTGTGATATGTTAGATTTTTAGAAATATTCTGATCCAATTTGAGACGTTGCATGGCAATTTGTAAATTTCATTAACCATCTACCGATGTTAATTAATCATCCATCGCTATAGCCTAATTAATTTCTTGCTTCGTACTAATCTTGAGAGCATAAACAATAAGTTTCTGCCTATTGTTTGTCTAACGTTGTAGCAGGCCTGATTTAATAAGATATCCAAGGAACCAAGGTTTGATTCTACAGTTTAAAATTTCAGTTGTACTAATTCTGAAAGAACAGTAATACAGTTTCTTATTTCTGCTTTTGGGATATGTTTAGCTGCTGTTTAAATTAACTAATATCAGCCGGTGAACTCTTGGTTTAGTGACAAAGGTTAAAATCTTGGGAAATTAGGGTTTTTTTGGATTTAATTCCCTATTTCCTTCCACATTTCTTAAATCCTACCTCTTCCTTGATAATACAAATTATTAACCAATATCTGAGCCGCAGGCAACTCAACTCAATTGCGGAGGACTGGTGATAGGATGCACGTTTGACCATCGAGTCGCTGATGCCTACTCTGCCAACATGTTCTTGGTGTCATGGGCGGAAATGGCTCGGTCCAAGCAGCTCACCACGCTTCCTTCACACCGCCGGTCACTACTCTCTTCTCGCCGGCCAGGGCACTTTGACATTTCAATTAAGGACATGTACGTGACCATATCACAAGTGCCACCTCCTGACAAAGATCTAAATGGCCACATCAATGATAATCAGGCACCAGTGAGTCGCATCTATTATGTCACGGCCGAGCAGACCCACCAACTACAGTCACTAGCCAATGACGGTAAACGTGGTAGTAAAAAATTTGCAAGGACTAAGCTTGAGGCCTTCACTGCCTTCCTTTGGAAATTAATTGCGAAAGGGACAAATGCAGGGGACAAGTATTGCAGGCTAGGAATCGTGGTCGATGGAAGGACAAGATTGAATGATGGAGACAAAAATGAGGCTGGACTGATGATGAATAATTATTTTGGAAATGTTTTATCGGTCCCATTTGGTGAAAAGAAAAATAAGGAGCTCCAAGAGATGAATTTAAGTATGATAGCCAATGAAGTCCGCAATTTTCTTGATGAGGCAGTGACCAGAGAACATTTTCTGGGGCTGATTGACTACGTCGAGGCTCATCGTCCTGAGCGGACATTTTTCAGAATTTATGCTTCTAAAGTAACTAGAGAAGAACCGGCATTTGTGGTGTCATCAGGGCAGCGGTTTCCAGTAAGAAAGATAGACTTCGGATGGGGTGTGCCAGCATTTGGTTCATACTATTTTCCATGGGGAGCACAATCGGGCTATGTAATGCCAATGCCTAGTGCATCTGGAAATGCAGATTGGATAGTTTACATGCACCTTCGTCAAGAGCAGCTGATAGAACTGATAGAGCTTAATGCACCACATGTTTTTAAACCTTTCAGCCATGATTATCTCTGATCAGCTACATCTGATTTTCCACTGAATTGATTGGTTCACTACAATTGAGCCTCAAGTTATGTATTAATTTGAGTTCTTGTAATGGATTTCTTTATCATTTTTAGCTTTTGCCGAAGTTACAATTGTACTCCCACAACTCCACTTTTCTATTGATGATTTCGATAACTTCTTAAATCAAACACACACATTATACATACGTATACATATACATACACACACACGCACACGCACATGCACACGCACATGCACACACACACATATATGTATGTATGGATATATGTGTGTGTGTATATATATGCTCAAATGTAACATTTTATTACTGGTACACAAGGGAACCCCCTAACTACGTGTAACAACCACTATTCTATGCACTCTTTCACAAAAGAACAGAAGAGGAAAAGCCCAAAAACTAAGAACATTTGGCTAAAGGAAAACCCCATTCCAGTGCAAGTTTATAGCTCTCTTACTACTAGGAATTGTGACAGCCCCACCTTCCCCTAAGGCGAACCAAAGGGCTCAGCGGGCCGCCTGCCCAACTCTCGCCAGGACTCACTACAGTTCCTCAATTCAATTGCGAGCAATTACTTCACATAACAAAATAACTCTAATATCCTCCAGTCAAATGTAACATTTGAACCCCAAAGCTTCCTTAGCGAACCACAACAGTCCAAACTATAACTACAGATACAAATCCATTCAAAATTTCATAAGTACAATCCAAAATATAAAGATTACATCAAAATACAAACTTAAAGTCTCCAAACAATCAACCTAGAGCAGTCTTTGAAGGCTCTCGATCTCAAACCCTGCTAAGAAAAACAAATTGGAAAAGAATGAGCTAAAAGCCCAGTGAGCAATTTCAAAACATGCAATTCCATATAGTAGCAGCGAAGAATCCAATAATAATCAGTTAGGGAGTTTATCACCAATAAAACACGTAAAATAAGGAAACACTCAGTTAAAGGATACGATGTCCACTGGGAGCAGTTGCAATCCATCTCATCAGCCGGTCAATCAACCTCCTACTCCTCCTTATAACACCAGTGGTAATACTTGAGTATACCGTAATAGTGGCCCAGGGTTCCTAACCTACCCGACCGAATCCGCTTCTGGCTCGAATAGGCTAGTAACAATGGGTAAGGGCCCAGTTCAGCCAAAGGCTTGTACTCATGCACAAACAGTCAAATAATAGTCAATTAATCACTTTAAACAGTAAAATGTCACATTTGACTAAGCCGAGTGCGATAAAGTACACACTCGTCTAACAAATGGTATAACGGAGAAAAGTTTCACATTTGAACAGTTTTAGAAACACTTAACACTTAAACAAGTAGTGAACATTCAAGGAGCACATGACAAGATCATTCAAGTCACACACATGCAAAGATCACTCACCTTCAAGCAAAGCAAACCCTATGCGTCCGTTCTCGGATCCTCTTTGTATCCGCCTTCCAAGTCTAATAGCACACAAGATATGAGATATTTAGCTTTGAGTAGAGTTTAAACCGAGTCACAAAATTATCCAAACAATCACTAAGATGCCAAAACAACACTTAAAACAGCAAAGAGAGAACATGCATGGGCACTCGAACGAAAACGGACGACGTTAGAATCAAAACGGAAAACACACACTAGAAAGTGTGAAAGGCAGATTTGACACCTTTTGCCATTTTGATCATAACTAATGGTACAAGTGTCGGATTGAAGTGCACAAGGTGCCGTTTCAAAGCTAAGAGAACAAGCTATAAGTTTCATGAAGACCATTTCTGCCCAGATTCACTCATTCTGGGTCAAAACACACAAAAACAGTTCCAATTTCTTCATATCAGACTTGCTGACAGGCCGAATTCAAATGGCCATATCTCAGCGCACAAAGATCCAAATCAAGAAATTCTAAAGGCGTTGGAAAGCTGGTATACAAGGCTACAACTTTTGTGTTTTGGCCAAGAGCCAACTCACAATGAATAGACAAGAAAAACAGAGCCAAAGTTACTGTTTTAACCTCTCCTATTTTCTTTTTTTTTTCGCCCAAATGCATCGAATTCAAACCAATTCACGCGCATGCAATTCCAATGACTCGAATGCGATAATAAACATGCAAAGGCAGCCTTTCAAACATCCCAACCTCATACTCGAATGACACTTACCTCCTATCCATTCACCACATGCTTATAACCACGCCAAATTGCTTCCAATTTAACTAAATCTCATACATTGCTAATCAAGGTGCTTCAATGCACTATTAGTGGTCTATCAATCATCCATTTACCCTACCAAACACACTAAGGTAGTCCAAGAACATTAACTTTAACTCGGGTTCAACCTCTCACCATTGCCAATCCAACAACCACAACACCAACTACACTTTAAATAGCATGCAATGCACACACGAAACACTAATTGAAACCATTAGAAATCATAAACCACGAACCCTACTTAGTGCTTGCTGGCCGAAATTGGGAATCAAGAAATCAACATCATTACTCCATAAATCTACTAATTAAAGCAAGAACAAGTGCTAATTTAGTCCAACCAACAACTAGAAACATCAATTCCCAACATTAAATCTTGCAACTAATGAAACCCTAACCCTAGCTCTTGGCCAAGGTTCAAGACAAGCAAAACAATAAAACCAATCCATGGAATCATCTTCCAAGCTAACTAGGATCTTTAATCAAGGTAGAACATTCATAAAATCCATCATCTTCATCAATTTAAACCAAATTCCAGCTTGCACATAAAGGAAGAGTACCTCTTTGGCTTATGTTCTTGATGAAGTTGCAAGCTCCCAAGGTCAATCCACTTCTCCTAACTTTCACTCGAGGTTGGATGGTTGAAATTGGCAAAAATCCCCAAGCTTTTCTCTCTTTTTCCTCTCTTTTTCTCTCTTTCTTTTCCTTCTCCTTTTCCACGGTTTTCCTTCTTCTTTTTCCATCCTTGCACCCGACCCTCTTGGCTGTTTTTTTAGCTAAGAGATTAAGTCTCTTAGATATTTATTTAGCTTAGTCAAAATTTGGTCCAAGTCCAAGTCAATTATCTCAAGCCAATGCAACCTAACAACTTAAGTTGGTTTGCACTCTTGCCCAAATGATTTCTTTTCCTATCAATTTACTCCATAAACCATTAGTCCAACTTAAGCTACTAATGCTTAATCTCACCTACTTAGGCCACTAATTACCCAAGTACCGTAATTAACTCTCATGAGCATGCACAATCACACATAAAAGCTATGAAAGAACAAACTTGTGATTTTTACATATACTTAAGGTTTTGAGAAAACATATTAGGATTTGTACATTTAGGGTTTAATATACAACTAGGGTTTTAATTTCAAATTAAGGTTTTCAAACATGTAAAACAAAATAGTTAAAACCAAACACTTTAAGAAATAAAACAAACCATATAAACACCTTGGCAAACAATAATTACTATAATTAACATTATTTAATATTTTTCAAAAATTGAAAAAAATCGGGAACTCACAGGAATCTTACCCCAGGACTGTACCACATGCTGTACAGAGTTGACAATAGCACTCCTAACGTTCACAGCATTTGAGGACTGCAATTTAAACATTCCAACATTCCTAACTCTCCATAGATCATAGACAGTCGCAGCAAAAACTAGCCTCTTGAACTAATGAGCAAAAGAATCTGTTTGCCAATAAGAAGCAAGTCACCTGATCTCTTCCTCCCAAGTGTACTTCCTCTGAAAATTACACACATCCTTTGAGCTTTCTGCCAAACTATTTGAAATAGATTACACTCAAAAAAGAAGTGATCAAAGGTCTCATCAGGTACTTGACGGAAAACGGATTTGAGATTTGTCACATGCATTCCTAATTTTATCAGCCTGTCCATAGTACTCGACCACTTTTTGCAAGTCAGTCATAAAACAAAAGCAAATCTTGTAACTCTTTCCCCCACATATGTCAATTATAATTTTGGTATTGTAATAATTTGCATATTTTCCCTGTTAACCAGTACAAGGAACAGGCTACTGTTGATGCCCATTTAGTCCAATCAAACTCTAGCGGAAACACACAACACGAATGGCTTTTTTTTTTTTTTCAATAGTTGTTGCTAGATGTTAAATAATGAGACCTGCAATGACTCTAGAAGACAAGTAGCAATTCCTAATGAAGATGAATGGAGACTTTAATTAGTACCAGTAACAATACCTCGTGTTTATTGTTCAATGAAATCAGTAAAAATGATGGATCAAATTTTGCATTTCAGCCCTTTCACTTGACATAACATGTGCACCATGATATTGTAGTTAAACTATACATTTGTTTGATGGAGACCCACGTTTATGTTATTTTTTTTCTTTTTTTAAATACAGAAACAAGGAACATTTTTATTACTTTAAAGAAATCTGCATTAATGACAAGAACTGCTGCATACTGGCCTAGGGGTGGCCACGGTTCCGGTTTGAAGCGGAACCGAACCAGTGATTTATTGAACCTAAACCGGAACCAAAATTGAGAAATCGGAATCGGAACCATAACCGTGACTAAAGGTTTAGGTTCAGATTCACAAAAATTTTAAACCGGAATTGGAACCGGCGGTTCAAGACCCGTTCAAACCGTCTAAAAAACATTTATATCTTGAGTTGTTGGGCTTTTTTGATTCAATTTAGAATTCAATCTCAATAACCAGCACCCAATATCAAACAGTCTCAATTTTAGTCCAACAACCTATTATCTAAATTCATTAATAAATCCGGATACAATAAATAATTTAGGTCTAAATCCAATTTAATCAGAGAGTTAAAGTCAAACTAATCAAAGTATTAAACTAACATTTGATGACACTTTGAGTTTGACTAGTCACTATGACAAATTCTCAATATAAGTTGAGGTATTTTTTCATAAAATTTGTATTCTTTATTTTTCCTTACCACATGATAGTACAATAAAATTCATAATTTTTTCAACATTAGTTGTTATATTTACTTAAAATCAATTTTATAATACAAGTATTTATACGTAACTAGAAGAGTCGGAACTGGAATCGAAAAGAATCGAAACCGCAATTGAACCGGAACCGAAGGTTCAAGAACCGTAACCATTCCTATAAGGGCCGGTTCAGATTCCACCTTTCAGTAGAACCGAAACCGTCGGTTTTTAAACCGGAACCGGCTGTTTTGGAACCGTGGCCACCCCTGTACTGGCCTCCATTACATGCACGAATGGGAAAAAAATCTCCTTTCAATTTGAGAAATTAATGAATACTTAACCCCTTCAGATACCAAACCTTCAGATAATCACCAAGACACAAACT